>CM071609.1:17910741-18459644 GCA_036365135.1 Miichthys miiuy | reverse complement strand
AAACTGGGTTTTTGTCATTGTTTTTGTAATGCTCCAAAATAGAGAGTTTAGCACAGATGCAAGCTGTTTGGCCACGTCAAGTTTCCAGCTCACCTACTAATCTCCTCTTTCCAAGTAAAGACTGAGAGCCCGCACTCATAGAAAAGGGAAGGATTGGTTCTAAATACATGACCTGATCATGGCCTGTACACAGTAACGTCGCTACCATTAATTGCACGTTACGCGCTGCACGTACACCTGAGAGTGGCAAGGTTGCAGGTATCAAAGTAAACACAATATGACTTTCAGATTTATGTTTGCTGTCTTCAAGTTAGGTTATGACAGCTGCTTCAGCTATATTGACACATTTAAAACAAATGGCAACAAAGATCATGTTTAGATAGGAGGTGGAATATTTATTGAACAGGCTCTGTCTTACACCCTGGCAAACAGGATGTAAATGAGCACCGCCCACACTGCTAGCCATGTGCTGGTAAACTATGAAAGAGTAATTAATATTTACTTATCTATTTAACTATTTGGAGGCACAATAGGCGCAAAGTTTTCTACTGATAGTGTTGAAAATGTATCATAGTTGAAATTAATTTTCAGTAAAGATCAGGACAGTAAGAAACCTTGTGGTGACGCAGAACTCTCCAGACAGATGAGGTCACTTTAATCTGAGCTGCTGCCAGAAAACAGAATCACAATTTATCATTACTATCACATTTATCTTCAAAAAATGCACACAATTCTCCAATGTTTTGTTTTTTTCTGAATGTATCTTACTGATAACAAAGGTTTATTCATCTGAAACATTAGTAGGCCCAATTTAGGAACTAAATCAAAATTTAAGCAATATCACATGAGAGGGAGTGATGTTGATATTCAGTACTGTTGAGAACTATTATTCGGTCAAGTGTGATATTGTTTCTAACAACAGTTCTACAAGCGCCATTATTTGTTATCAGTAATTGTTTGTAGTAGTTCAGCAACTGCACTGGGATTTTACAGTTGCCAAGCACTGTATAAACATTTTCTGAACACTAGCGTGTGAATTGCTTATGTAGATCTACACTCCTGCTTGTGGTGGAAGAAAATAAAGAGACTGTGAAAAAGAAGAAATTGTCTTTGGTAGGTTTATTACTGCTTTCATGAAAGAGGACCAGAACTAACAGAGTGACAAAGCAATCTAGATGGAATCGGTGAGGAGCGCATCCTCATCAGCATTTTTATATGTGGACAAGATAAAGAAACCAAGAACTGGGTTCTTTTCTATAGTGGATGGGAGGTCACCCTCGGGTTTGTTGGTAGCTTGAACGCTACTTTCCACTTGCTTCTGCTGATGTATGAGGGTCGTTGTTGGGCTCCGGGATACGTTTGCAGTGGGTGGCGTAGATCCAGGGGACCTTACCAGCGACCTTTACAGCGGTCTGAGTGATGAGGAGCACCTGGAAAGGACCATGGAACCGCCGCCCAGTGCTTTCTCCTGAAATCTTTGATAACCACCCAGTCGCCAGGCTTGAAGTGGTTTTGTGGTGCGTCAACTGGCGTGGGCAGTACTGCTTTCACCTTCGAGTGAAGAGAGGATAAGGATGCCGAGAGACTTATACAGTAGTTTAACATGTCATCATCATACAGCTTAGGGTCAGCAGAAAAAGTCCTTGGTCTAAGTCCTGTGTTTGGAGGCCTCCATCTCAAATGGACTCAAACCATGTTTGTTCCTAATTCTCGTGCATGTGGAAAAACACAAGAGGAAGTGCTTTTATCCACGTCAAGTGGAGTTTCGACTTTATTGTGCCATTTTCCCTTTCAACAGCACCGCCACTCTGTGGATGGTAAGAACAGTGATATTTAAAGGTCATAACCAAGAAATTCAGACATCTCTTTCATAGCTTGGTGTATGAAAGCTGGACCATTGTCACTGCTCAGTTTAGAGGGAACTCCCCATCATGGGATGATTCAACCAATTTGCTGTACATGTCCACCAACACCAAACAATATTTCTTTCCCACACATGGTGATAGTTCAATAAAATCCATCATTCAGTGTTCAAAAGGGCCTTGTGGGGGAGGATGACCATGCTGCAGAACTTTAGGGGCTCCAGCAGTGTTGTGTGCTGCACACACAACACTTTTTACAGTAATCTGCGGCAAAAGCTGAAAAACCTCTTGTATACCAATTAGCAATTCTCTCATGGTTGGTCTATAGTCTCTGCAAAAATGTTCAAAATCTTTCACCCACTGGGTAGAATTTTTCTCTGGCGGGGGCAGGTGAGAGACAGCATCAATGAGGTCTGCCTCTGTCCAAGGGCAGTAGACCAACATCAACCCGTTTTTCTTGGCAGTCTTGCTTCTGGTGTTGTCTGCTGGCCGCCCACCCCGCCTCGTCCTGTCGTGGTGGAGCCATCACCGGCGGTGGTGCTGGTACTGGAGCTGGAGGGGGTGTCTGTGCAGCTGTGTTGTACAGTGGCAGTGGAGCGGTGTCCAGATCAGGATGCACTTTTTATTTACTTTATATTTTATTTTCATTTATTCTTTTTAATAACGTTGTTATACTGAAGCTAACCATTAATAAATAATACTTCTTAACATTAATGTGACTTCTGGTGCTGCATGGTCCCAATTGTGCACCAATCCCCATAGCAACCGCTGTGTTTCGGATGTAGAAGCGCATGCACACTCACGTGCTGCGGAGTGAAATCTCCGGTTGTTAGCTCATAGGCAGTTTCTTTTCTGAGCAGGTCTACATCGTTAAAATTAAACAAAATAACATGAAACACAACTGCTTACTCTCCTACTGATTTTAACTGGGACATTTGGGCAACAAACGTAAAGACAAATAAACGTGTGGTAGGCCTACATGTTTCGAAGGCTGGGCGCAGAGGAGACCACTGGGCTCTCTCCGAGGAGAGGGGGAGAGAGGGAGATGCCCGGCCAAGGCTCCATCCAGCATGGACTAAAACACAGCACGGACAATTCAGAAACAATTCGGAATGAGTTAAAAGGAATTTTTAAACAGACAAAGTAGTTTTCAAGACTGCATATTCAGGGGTGGACTGGGACAAAAATTCAGCCCTGGCATTTTCTGTCCAGACCAGCCCACTACATTATCAGCAGACACTACATAGAAGTCCACAAATCTCGCAGCATCTCCTCTCATGCATACTACAAAGGAGAGTCATATTCCTTGATAGCAGTTAACAAATAAAGCATGTAACTATGAACTCAAGGACTAAAATTGACAGCTATAGCAATCAATCAATCAGTCTTTATTAATTATAGTGTCAAATCACAACAGAAGTTATGTCATGACTAGGGGGGGGATGAGATTAACGAGAAGAACCCTCATGCTACCCTTTCAGTTTTTAGCCTGTGACTGTGAAAATCTTTTGGTGTAAGCCCAGCATTAGTTAAAACCAGACTCGGACAATAATAACAAAATATCCTGACAAATAATCTAAATAGAAACATATTACAGACTGTAGCAGCATTAGAGCTGAAACTCATTTGTTTTAATGGCGACTCAGTCAGTTTCAGAATTGAAAAAAAAATGGTAACACTTTCTTTAACAGTCCCCTAATTACTGTGTATTTACTGTGTAATTACAAGGTAAAAGAAAGAAATTACAGGGTAACTAACACTGGTAAAATGATGGTAACTACAGAGTAAATACTAACTAATTGCCTTGAAATATCTCAACTATTACTAAAAAACAACTCTACATTAATGGGTAATTACTACCGGCATTATGAAGGTAACTACAGTAAAATAATAACACAATTACTATGTAAAAGGAGATAAATAACAACCCATTTACCTGGTAGTATAATCCAATATCTCACCTGTCCATCTAGTTACTAAGTTATTGGGCTGTTTTGACTGGTAATAATTTTGCTCATTCATTTATCATGCCTGATTTTATTTAGTACTTACCTGCAAATATGCCATCAGAGTCCTCTTGTTAATTAAACTTGCTGTAGTGTTACCAGGTAAAACATGTCTACTTACCAAGTAAATAAGATGAAAGTGTGCTGTAAAAGAAAGCGTGGCTTCTTTCCACAGTATTACCAGTTTCTTACTATGTAATTAAACCAAGACTGTTCAGTTTTACATATTGTTCATTCTAACCTTTAACGTGTATTTTCTTCAGTGTTACCAAGTAAAACATGTCAAATTACCCAGTTAGTAAGATGAAAATGCACTGTAAAAGGAAGCCTAGCTTGTTTAGATTCTATTAACAGGCTCTTGCTATACAATTTTTTAACAGATTACCCCCTTTTCCCTTGCAATCACCACAACCT
Organism: Miichthys miiuy; assembly: GCA_036365135.1. Classification (NCBI taxonomy): domain Eukaryota; kingdom Metazoa; phylum Chordata; class Actinopteri; family Sciaenidae; genus Miichthys; species Miichthys miiuy. Next base: position 18,455,362 of record CM071609.1, on the reverse strand, counting down.
TGAACCTTAAAAGTTCCACAACATTACTAAGTAAAACATGTCAAATTACCCAGTGAATAAAGTGCAACTGTACCACACAAAAGGCATGTTTAATACCAAAACATAAAGACACAAGAAGACAACACTGCAACAAAAAAACACATAACCCTTCTTAACATTATAGAGACTCAGCTTCTGTCACACTTCAGTAGGTGTTACACTTTGTAACATGCTCTTATGTCTTTAAATAAGCGTCCAAGAATGCCTTTCCTATGCTCCTTTCCAAGCCAGTGGTTCCATTCTATGAACCGTAAGTTCATTTTAAGGCCCTCTCTGTCAGGTTTCCCTGTATCTGTAGATGTCTTCTTTGAAACTTCGCCATGCCCGTTCAATGTGCTGTGTGTGAGCACCACTTCCAGGGTGTACAAAATGTCTCTGGTGATTCACCTGATAGTGAATGTATCCTTCACGTGACAATCGGTTGTAGGCACGCCAGGAATCACTAATCACCTCACTTCCAGGTCTAATATATTTTTGGATTATTGCGAGTAATTGCATCCTGGATCGACCAGCTTTAAGACAGGACGTCTACGGGACCTCTTCACTTCCAGCATTCCAAAGACCCACGAGCGTCTTCGCCAGGTGGGTCCACGTCGTCCACGTCCATACTGAAAATAAGCAAAATGTCGTGCTTTTATGAAATTCATCTGAAATTATAGTGTTAGACTCACTTCAGGGCTGTCTGATTCACCCCCATTGTCATGGTAGTGCTACCTGGCATATGACATTTCATAGGACTAGCGTCCAAATCAAAATTTTTAGGTGTCATATTTTTCTAAGAAGACTTGATTATATGTATTTGTATGCTATGAAATAGACATATGTAATGCAGTATTACCAGCAGCATTGAGGCTGATCAACAGGACCTGAAGTGATTCTAATCTGAGATTATTATAGATAAATTTGGGTGGAGTATTTTACTCTATGAAAACCTGTTTCCAGTGTATTTATAGTACTGTAGTAATTCAGATGTATTGTACTTACACAACAGAAATGACTTATTTTACTTATATAAACAGACCTTACCTTCTGTTTGTGTCTGAATTTACTCTCATCTATTGCTACAAAAGCTCTCCTCCCTCCAATTCTCATTTTCCGTCTTCTTTCCAGTCGCCTAACTGCTTCTCCACAGATTTCTCGCAACAGCATAGTTACTCTGGTCAGTGATTTGCTGCTTCCACATACTCCATCCTCTATCATGTCTACTTGTCTCTTCCTCAAACCCTGTGACAAACTGAGACAAAAATGACTAAATATGACAACTATCAATATAACAATTAATAGTTTTTTTCTGAAACAGTAAAACACAACAGCCAGTGGCGAAAGTAGTCTGCTACAGAGAGAGAGAGAGAGCTGCGTGAGAAGATAGAGTCAGGCTTTTGCAGGAGTGTTTTTGTTTTTACCAGACTTCACCACGGGCCTTTTTTGGCCACGGGCCCTAATGCGACGGATTAATTTTGCATTAACGGTACTTTCGCCACTGACAACAGTGTAAGAGAGAGAGAGAGAGAGAGACTAACCTGTGCATAACTTTCATCCATGATGGTAATGGAATATGTGATCTGGAGAAAACTGAGCCCTCTCTGATGGACCTCGTGATGGCCCTGCCCTTGTGGATTCTTCTTCTACAGCACCTGTACATAAGTTTGTCATAGTATCGCCATGGTTACACTTGTCTTTTAAAAAAATTATAATGTTAAATAAATAAATAACAAAAATAAATAATGAAACCTACATACAGATAGCTCAAATAAGTTAATTTTGTCTTCTCTCTTTCACGATTTTAGTCTGATATAAAATAAACAATAGCTAGAATAAAATCTACATGAAGATAATCTGTTAAGATTTGATCAATGTGAATGTTACAATATAATATAATGGCATATTGATCCTTACTTACCACCTATATCCATCCTTGGTAGTGTTGGTTCTTTTGAATTTCATTCTGTTGTTGCACACAGGGCATCGTTTCTTCCTTGCCAACAACCTCTCCATCTGCATCCATCTTAATAACTTTTTACCCCCTTGCGCTGTTTTCTCAATTAATGTTCTTGTCAATGTCAGATTAGGCCTACTCAAATATTCACACATTAAGTGCTCTGTGCGGGCTTTCTTCTTCTTCTTTGCTTTTTTATGACGGGAGGCACCGGCTTTCGGGGTGCGTAACTGTCACCTGCGCGGGCATTTTTTTCAAATTTCCACCTGATCTCTAGGAACATACCATTCTGTACTTAGTGTTGGGGGGAGTAGGATAGCGCAAAAACGGATAGTGATGGATCATTAGATCGCGGTAATGCCAAGTACAAATTTTAAATATTATATTTTATTTCAGTTAATGATACGCGTTTACTGTTATTACGCAACTACTCTTTCCAACTGTTTAATTCAATTTAATGGACTATTCCATTCATTGGCTCCCCATAGAGGCTCGCTCGGTAAAAGACGAAGGTGCCGGAAGTGGCAACACATCACGTTTTCTTACTATCGTAACAAGAAGAAGCATTTTGTCAAGGTATTTTGATAATGCAGGAAAAGTTAACTGTTTTGTCTCGTGCAAAAATGTTGTCTCCAGCAAGGGCTGGCTCAATTCGCCGCAGCAGCTGCCGGTGTCTGAGGCAGCAGCTGCCACCGCAAGTGCTAGTACTAGCTGCCGCTGCCGCTGCCACACTGGGCCAGCCCTATCTCAAATTTAGATGCATAACGTTATTCCTTTATTGTACTGCATTTTGATTACCGTAACTGATGTTCATTAAACACAACAGAGAACAGTTACCAGAGCAATGGATTCTCTCAATTCGCTCTTAGCTCCTGTTAGTAAGTACAGTCCAAGTGCTAAAACAGACTAACTTAGTCTTTCTTTCATTCTTTCTTTTACATTTAGTCATGCCATTCACACGGGGTAAGAGACAAGCCAAGTCGAAACGAACCAGCAACCCACCAGATAATGACATGCTGCAGTCTGGTAATGAAGGTAACTTAATTTTTTATGGCAAAGGATGTAAATACTACAAAGGTATTTTATGTGTAGCTTTTGGTTGCAGGAAAGGTTTTTCCTGGCTCAAAAGGGGTAATTGGTGATGCCTCTGTCACAAGGTACTATCCAGTATATCCAGGCATGGACTGACAAAAATAGAATATATGTTGTTTATATAGTGTATAATGGCCGCCCTCTTTTTTAGTGGAAGAGATTGCACAGCCATCTGCTCCAACCACTGCCCCAACCATGGCTAAGTTCAAGGAGGATTATAGATTGCTAAAAGAGGAGAACCGCCTTCTGAAAGAGGAGAACCGACTTCTGAAAGAGGAGCGGGATTTCCTTAGGAAGAAAGGTCTCAACCCAGTGAAGACCAAACCCACAACATCTTCGAAAGGTATCCAGACAGTGTTTTCCCCAAAAACAACATGGAAGGCTATTTCTATAGTCTAAATGAGTTGCTTATTTTGTATCCATATCACACAAATAATATAAATACGCTTCAATAAGATCATTTTTTTCAAGTGCAAAATCAGAAAAAAGAATAGAGGAATAATTATTTCATAATTTTTGTTACTCTGTTTAAGGGTCCAACAAAAGGAGGCTCATGGATTCCTCAGACTCCTCAACATCTGACTCTGAGTCAGACTCCTCCTCTGAAGAAGAAAAGAGGAATAATAAGAAGAGAAAGAATAAGAGCAAGGAAAACCCTGCAAAATTTAGAAAAAGAGGTAACTTTCATCATCATAAAAAGGATAGTGCACAATCATCTTATATTATACAGTTATATTAGGCTTGTAGGTTATCATAGTTCAGGGTATTGGCAAGGGCAGGGTATCATCAACAACTATGATGCAAACTGATTTTCAATATTGACCATGTCCTACACAGAATTTAGTACGATAGCTATGTGTTATAAACACTTATATTAGTTAAACAGAACAAGAACAATTAAGGACCACAGAGATCTTCAAAGTAAAGTCACAAATGTTTTAAACCCACAGTTTTTGAATGCAAATGATTATTTTTTAAAAACTTCAAATGGCCTTTTCTGTTTTATATTTTTCCGATTTCCTGTGTTGATCTGGGATCATCTGTATTGATATGTGCTTCAGTATGGAGTCGGCCACAGTGGGTGGCTAATGGCTTTTTGCATGAAGCCTTCAGATTATTGTACATGGTCCAGGTGACAAAAATTGACCTAGTTTAGTCTATGGAACATTTTCATTTCAGTGTTACAATCTTTTATATTCATTAAGCATAGGATTAGTTCAGGCAGGCCACAACATCACGCTCTATATCAGCTGTCAGCAGCAAGCAAGCCTAGCCTAACAATGGAATAGAATGTTTCACTTCTGGCGGCAAAATTATATAGCACTTAGAAAATATGTGTTTTCATACATCTACACCTTACATCTTCACATAGCATCGCTGAAATTTGTCAATGCTTTGCAAGCTACTTGCAGTATTCACATGCATAGTAGCTTTGCGTGCGGGGTTGTTGCTGTTGCTGTTGCGGTAAGCAGTGCAACAGCTAATGGACTGGCTACATTTTTCAAATACCCAATTCAGCTATTTTGTATTTGGATCACTATGTGATCCAAATATCAGATTGGTGCATCCCTACCATCTCAAAGTGTAATACAATCCACTTAGTCACCTCACTTCAGAACCATGAAAGTGTACTTTGTTTTTATTTTGAGTCTTGAATATGCATGAATGATTATTAGGAGGTTTGTGTGATTTTTGTGATATTTGTGTAATTTTTGCCTCAATTGTGTTTGATATGTCCCGTGGCTTCAAACCCAGATGATGTACTGCATCGATACGTGACGATACTGGCGGAATTCAAAAAACACAGAAGTGTTGGACTTGCCTGCCAAAAATTTGGCATCGACATGAACACCATCGCTCTCACCGCCATCATTGCGGAAATGAATATTGCAGACCAGGAGAAAATGCCACCCTTTGATGATGGAGACACCCTTGCAGGGTATTCCAAAAAGTGCAAAACTGTACTCAACGAAGATGAGGAGCTACAGCAAAAAAAAAAGGCCATGAAGAAGACAGCTGACCTGCTGCCCATTGCACCAAAGTTCATCAAATAAGTTGGTTAGGTTTAGGGTTTTGGTTTTAACAGTTCAGACTGAGTTCAAATTTTATTTAGTTGTCCTTTGTGGCACTATTTTGCATTTTCTTTTTTCATTATTACTTTTATTGGTACTTTCTTGGTTTGTGTTAATAAATTGAACTTTTTGATGTAATTGCTTGGTCAGAAGACTTTGCAGCAGTTTGTTTGTTTTATTCCCTTGGAAAATAGTCATGCTTAACCTGGTAACATTGCAGGAAATACATGTTAAAGGTTAAAACGAACAATATGTAAAACTGAACAGTCTTGGTTTAATTACATAGTAAGAAACTGGTAATACTGTGGAAAGAAGCCACACTTTCTTTTACAGCACACTTTCATCTTATTTACTTGGTAAGTAGATATGTTTTACCTGGTAAAAGTACAGAAAATACACGTTAAAGGTTAGAACGAACAATATGTAAAACTGAACAGTCTTGGTTTAATTACATAGTAAGAAACTGGTAATACTGTGGAAAGAAGCCATGCTTTCTTTTACAGCACACTTTCATCTTATTTACTTGGTAAGTAGACATGTTTTACCTGGTAACACTACAGCAAGTTTAATTAACAAGAGGACCCTGATGGCATATTTGCAGGTAAGTACTAAATAAAATCAGGCATGATAAATGAATGACCAAAGTTATTACCAGCCAAAACAGCCCAATAACTTAGTAACTAGATGGACAGGTGAGATATTGGATTATACTACCAGGTAAATGGGTTGTAATGTATCTCCTTTTACATAGTAATTGTGTTATTATTTTACTGTAGTTACCTTCATAATGCCGGTAGTAATTACCCATTAATGCAGAGTTGTTTTTTAGTAATAGTTGAGATATTTCAAGGCAATTAGTTAGTATTTACTCTGTAGTTACCATCATTTTACCAGTGTTAGTTACCCTGTAATTTCTTTCTTTTACTTTGTAATTACACAGTAAATACACAGTAATTAGGGGACTGTAAAAGAAAGGGTTACCAAAAAAATTATCTATAGCTGTGTGAAAAAGTCTAAGACATGAATTACAGGTCTGAATAGATATGCATTCTCATATACGTGTATGTATATATTGCCCTACCTCGTCTGCAGCCAGCCAGCTCCACTCCTCACCAAATTCATGACCTGCAAGAAACAGCAAACAGAACTTGTACTCTGTATCTGTGTACTGACAAGTATATGTAGCCTTTTTGTGATGTAGTGACACTTAGTGAACAAATTTATCTGTCATGAAGGATGACTTAAGTCTCAAAAGAGCCCTAAGGCCTACCTGCATAACTGTTAAATGAACTTAAAAGATATGCAGATGTTTGAAATTAAAATCAATATGAAAATCTTCAACCAGGAAATAATCATAATCAAACCTTTTGTTTCAATCTGAGACAAAACAAGTTGCATACTAAACTCACAAAGTCAAGACGAAGCACTCTCTCTCTAATAATGTAGTGTACATGATCACACCATTAAGGATCAACACATAAGCACAATAAAACTTCTAAAAGCATCATTAAAATGACAAATAATGAATTACTACATCCATAATGTGTGATAATAACAATATTAAATATTTCTCGCCTTATCAGTGGAGCAGCTTTTTAAGCAGCTCACTCTTCTCTGCAACAGCCTTTTCCCTCTCAGGTGGGGCAGTCTTTGGGCTGCCTGCATTGGTCTGGCTCTCTCCCTGAACTGACCAGCTGGACTTGCCCTGAACCTATCTGGGCTGGACATAGGGAAAGCATTTATCATTGGATGGGGAAATAACTCAAAACCACAGAATAACGTACAAGATAAAAGATTAGTTCATATTGAACTAAACGTTCACGAGCGTAACAACACTAATGGCTTTGTCATGTTTTTATTATGACTCTAGTGTTTTGCAATGCAAAAAAGTCTATACACAGCCACTTGAAAACTACAGTAAAAGTAACACATTTACACAGAAATTAAAGTTACACACAAATTATATCTACGAAATAGTTATCACCTCAGTAAACAATAAATGAATTGAAAGATTACAATAAATTCAATGGCAAACATTGCAAACTAAACTAATGATTTCCTATAGGTTTACTTGTATTTTGTGCTAAAATTCAAAGTATCTCATCTGTATTTACAATACAGCTTGATTCGGCATCTGTATTTACAGCTCATTAGTCCATGTCAATGTTTACTGTTGCTATGGCAACAAGAGACCACTGACGTTAGCGTCACAATTCAGCATATTTAAACAAAATCAACCACAACTACCAGCAGTCACAGCCCTTCAACTCTGGGCTAATATGTTGTCACAAGTATGCAGTTAATTAGGTCACATCACATTCAATGTAAAAACGTTTCCTGCTTTGTTTTGGACATGTCTCACGGTTTGCTGTACACATTGTTTAATTGTTTAACTGATTTGCTATGTTGGATGATAAAGAGAGCATAGTCATATTAGTTAAATGTACTCCTAAAAACATTGAAATGAGGAATAGTGCAAGACAGACAATGTGGTTTGTCACCTGTTTCCAGTCCTTTGTGCATCTCGGCATGGGCGTAAAGAGGGAACACACCTCTATAGGCTCCCTTTTATGGAGACTAGAAGGAGCTGGGTATTGTTTTGATTGGATGATGGAATGGGTGGAAATATTTCAGTTAATTAAGTTAAATTGTTCATGTTGTACATTTCGTTAATTGTGTCAATAATTAACAATAATTTACAACACAGCCCCAGGCTAACGTTACTTACCATGCATGCCTCCACTCGTCTCCCGGTGCAGCAGCACCTGCTGGGGTGGTGACCACGGCACCTTCCACCTCCAGAGATTCAGCGTTTTAAGTCGCAGTTTTTCAGCGCCACCCGTGCGTTTCTTACGCTTATCCATCTTCAGCTCAGCAGCAGCCCGGCCCAGGCCATGAGGTCCCGCCCACCCTGGTTTGTGTTGTGATTGACAGTACTGTCAGGGTTCTCTGAGCCTCTTAGCCCATGATTGATTGACAATGACAAACATAGACCAATAATATGTGTCGATGCTGGCAGGGAATTTAGAAAGAAACAAAAACATAGCGGTCCGGCCCGGCCCGGCCCACGTTGGGTCAACTGCCCACCGGGATGATGCCCGGTATGTCAGATGACCGGTCCACCCCTGTGCGTATTGCTAGCGGATCTATTTTCTTACCCAGAGTGCGGCCGTGACTGGTTCTGAATGAGGGCTTTATAGCAGGCAGCCGCTCTCCCGTATTCCTGGTACTGCGTACCGCCACTGAATGTTTTAGTGGTACGCAGTACCGGACCGGACCAGCTTTCACCCCTGTCTGCGGGCCAGATGCAGTCATCAAAAGAACCACATCTGGCTCGCGAGCCACAGGTTGCCGACCCCTGCTCTAAGTGCTTCTGCTTGACCTTGGAGTCAGTTAAACACCACACAGTCCAGGAGAGATTTGCTAGCTCCGCGGACCTCCCTGCTTCACTGCACTGCCGGCGCAAGAGAGGCTTTTACCTTTAAGCGCACTTTTTAATTTCAAATTTATGTATTTTATCTTTAATTGATTAATTTAAATTCATTTTTATTCTTTAATTATTCCTTTTAAACAGTTTTAGAATTTATTTTAATTGCTCCTTTCAACAATTTAAATTCTTTCTCGCCGTCTTTGTTTGCACGAGTTTGGGTTCTTGCCCTGGCGGGGATAGGATCGCTGGCCGGGCTCCACTGGAGGAACAGCGTCTCACCCTCTGGGGAGGAATCCTCTATTTCTGTACACACGGAGTCCAGAACAGTCGTCGCATCCCATCCTCGTCGCCAAGTTTGTGGTGGAAGAAAATAAAGAGACTGTGGGAAAAAAAGAAATTGTCTTTGGTAGGTTTATTACTGCTTTCATGAAAGAGGACCGGAACCAACAGAGAGACAAACCTCATCAGCATGTTTATATGTGGACAAGACAAAGAAACCAAGGACTGGGTTCCCAAAGGTCGATCATGAGTTTGATATAAGAATAATAAAAGAAAGACAGTTCATACAGTTCACTAAACTGTAGGCAGGAAACCGCAGATAACACAATGCTGCGTGGGCAGCTAGAATAAGAGATCATTGTACTCAATGCAGAATCACGCGCTACATGAAAGATAGATGACATTTCCCCTACACTGCTTAACATCAGTTATCCAAGTGCAGCTATGCTCAAGTTTACCACCAGAAGTAATACTGAAACTGCAACGATGAAACATGACACGTTTATGTTGTTAAAACAAATTGCTTAACACACTGCTGATCCTGTTTGTCCTGATGATCTTCATTCTGCTAACTGCTTCTATTGTTTCAACATTCCTCACAAATCACCATGTCAAAAGATTGTTTTGCTCTTTACTTTGTCACGTTTAGACTTAATCAAAATGATATTTTCCTACGTGTATGCGTTTCTGTGAATTTCTTTTCTTCATATAGATTGATGTTGTGAAATAAGTACATAATTTGCACAGTTTGCGTTAATTTGAAAACGAGCTGAGATGTTATTGGAAGATGCTCTGGTTTGAAAGATTTCATTTTGAATCCAAAAACTTTAATTCAATTAATGAATGCATCCATTTTAAATAATAATAATAATTTAAAAAAAAACACACAGCCATATTACACAATATCTGAGGTTACAGCTAATAATTTGTGTTGACATTTTTCACTCTAAGCTTTGTAATTAGTAAGCAATAGATGCTGAATAGCATTAATAATATTAAAATTACAAGTCAGATAGTGGAAAATTTTCATCTAAGTCAACTTGAGTAATTACATAAAACTCAATAGCTTGTGTCTAATATTAGGCTGTGTATGTAGATAATTCTGTACAAAGAGTTTCAATAATATGACTCGACTCAAGAGAGAAAATCTGTATGAAAATCCTGTTTGACAGCGACAGATTCTCATCAGCCAACACAAGGACCTAATGGTTTTGAAGCAAACAAATGGCTTGGATTCCTGGACTAAGGTATTGCCTCAAATATTAATAACATATACTTTTAAGTCTCGACAACCTGAAATAGATTTGAATGCCAAAAATGTAAATTAGCCTTTTAAGAGTGCAATGTGACTCCAATTCTTTCAATTCTTTTAGCTGCAGTTTTGTTGTTGTTTTGTGCACCAAAACGAGAAAATCAACATGCTTTACATTTCACAATGCACCAAACAGTCGTAATACTGAAAGGTTTCCAAACTGTAAGTCGTGTGCTCTCTCATTTTACCTGCTGTCTCTGTTTGTCTGACTTGGCCTCATCAAGCCTCATGTGGATTTACCAACATGTCTAGGTATTTATTGCTGAAAAGATTAATTTAACATTGTCCTGTATGTTTCTGTGAATTTCTTCCTTGTATAGAATAATGAGCACATAATTTATACAGTTTGCATTAATTTGACAATGAGCTGAGATGTTATTGGAAGATGATCTGGTTTGAAGGATTTCATTTTTAATCCAAAAGCTTTAATTCAATTAAAACACAGCTGCCATACTACATGTTATCTGAGGTTACAGTTAATAATCTGCGTTGGCATTTTTCACCCACAGCTTTGTAATTAGTAAATAATTAATGCTGAATAACACAATAATTATATAATATGAAAATCACAAGTCAGATCATCAAAAATTTTAATCCAGGCAACCTTGAGTTATTACACAACATTTGATACCTTGTGTCTAATGAGGCTGTGAATGTATAATTATGTAAAACACAAAGACTGAGATTCTTGTGTGCTTGATTTGCTTGATTTTTTTCTTTACATTTACACCTACTAGATCACATTGATTTGAAAAGCTTTAGGGGGCTCAAATGATTTTGATATGTCAAGTGAGGATGACATTTTTCTTCAAAACAAAAAATCATGAAAGAACGATTCGAAGATTAGTTTATTTTGTGAAGGTTGGTGTAAATAAAGAGAGGGGCAGAATAAAAAACTCCAGCCTAAGCAAACATGCTATGATTAGACATGATCAAGTATAACAGCTGAAATTTTAGTAAAGATAAGAAAAGTTTTAGTTTTAGTTTTTTTTTTTTTTTTAAATGTAAAAAGCATGGTGTGAATCTCCAGACAGCTGAGCTTACTTTAATCTGAGCTGCCACTAGAAAATAAAATCACAAAGGAAAGAAAGATATCATATTTATGAAATGTCCACAATTCTCCAACAGCAGAGTTTTGTTTCTCTTCATGTATCTTACTGATAACCAAGGTTTATTTCAATCTTAGTATGACCATTTTAGGAATTATAGAGACAGTTGTCACTATATTAAATTATTTCTGACTGACGTGTTAATGAGAAAACTGTTTTATTTTCTAACTGCAGAATTTTGATAAAAAGATCGGTCATAACAAGAGCTTCCTTATTGCTGCTGGGAAGCCTCATGGTTGTTTACCTCCTGAAAGACGTTAAAGAAGTGAGAAAAGATGACAACCCAGATCTGAAAATTAGACAACCCACCAAAAACTCCTATGTATTCTCCTGGCCAAGATGTCAACAAAATACGTCTGCTGCCAACATGACAGACTTCAGCTTTTTTCAAGATATTATGAAGGACTTTCTCTACTATCGACACTGTCGCCATTTCCCCATGTTACTGGACCTTCCTGATAAATGTGGAGGAGCTGATAAATCAGCAGAAGTCTTTCTTCTGCTGGTCATTAAAAGTTTCCCTCGTAACTACGACCGCCGAGCGATACTGCGCAAAACCTGGGCTAAAGAGAGGTTACAGAATGGTGTGTGGATCCGCCGGGTCTTCATCTCAGGAACAACAGACTCTGGCTTTGAGAAAGACAGACTGAACAAACTACTGGAGCTGGAGCAACGTGAGTACAGTGACATCCTTCAGTGGGACTTTACTGACACGTTCCAAAACCTCACCTTGAAACAAATACTCTTCCTGGAATGGATGGAAAGAAAATGTCCAAACGTTCGCTTCCTGCTCAACGGTGATGATGACGTCTTTGCCAACACAGACCACATGGTGGACTATCTCCAAAGTCTCAAGGATAATGATGGAAGCAAGCACCTCTTTACTGGCCACCTCAACATAAATATGGGGGTAATTAGAGAACCAAGCAAGTATTTTGTCCCTTTTCAGATATATGAGTCAAACATATTTCCTCCCTACTGTAGTGGTGGGGTTTCCTCTTGTCTGGTTATACAGCTCTGGTCATATACAAAATGTCCCAGTCCATTGACCTTCTTCCCATTGATGATGCTTACATAGGAATGTGTCTGGCCAAAGCAGGACTTGATCCTGATTCCCATATTGCAGTGAGACCACTAGGATTAAACATTCCCTCCAGACTAGATGGGTATGACCCTTGCTTTTATAAAGATGTTTTACTGGTACATGGATTCTTTTCAGTTCGCATGTATTTTATGTGGCACAAAATACATGATCCTAATCTGAAATGTGACTTGAAGAAAATGCTTTCAAGTTGAAACTGCATGAGGCCAAATATACTTCATACTACTACTACTTCAAATATGCTGGCCTTGTGTGACATAATAACTTCTTTTCAAACAATGACAAATTCCCAATAAGACTTTATACACTACACCTCCCAAAGATTCACCTGTAACAACAAGTAAACTGTATCTTTTACTATCTACTTAGGCTGCAAAATGAAACATCTTATCACAGATGTTAAAGGAGTCTGGCAACATTCATTTTTTGTTATTGACCCTCACAGTAGTTGGTTGTTTAACATGGGTTACATGATAGTTCACAGATATGCAAATTTAAATAAGTAGAAAAATTAAAGGTACACAAAAAAAGTATGACGCGTGTGGTGGAAGTTGAAGAAAATGGATTGATGAGACCGAATATGTTTTTTTTTTTTAAATATACGTAAAATTAGAATTTTATTGACATTTTCAGCCAGGCACATAAACTAAATGTGTTTTTGATATTCACCATAAATAAAGTGTAACAAGCCAGTGCTGCTGTAGATTGGGTGTTTGTCACTGCTTTTGTCAAGTTTCCAGCTCAATGACACAGATCTCCCTCTGTTGAAGTACCTAGAACCTCCACAAAAACACGCGGGGAGTTCCCCTTTAGTCACCGTGGCCCTCATCTCTGGAACAGTCTGCCTGTGGATCTGAGCAGAGCACCTCTGTAAAACATCTATTAAAAACAAACCTCAAAATAGCTTTTTAGTCTGGCTTTTATTGAAGCCAACCCTTAAGTCTCTCTTAGGTGACTGAATTTGTCCATGATTTCTATGCTATTGTTCTTAAACTTCTTTATTTATTAAACAGAGTCTGTCTTTATTTACACCCTGTCGTGTTCACCCTGTAAATAAGCACTACCCACACTACTGGTAAAATACTAAAGTGTAATAAAAGCAGTAATAAGAACATACAGTGAACAGGGAGCTAAGCACGTGGCCTGACAAGGCGATGATGTCAGTATATCGAGTTAAGTACAGACTTTGAGTATCCCCCTTGTAAGACTAGTCCAGTGCGAATAGGGAGACAACATGTCTCACATGTTTCTTTGTCAAGTTAAAGGACAAGAGACATTCTTGATCTTTGCTCTGCCCAACCTCACAAACCAGTGAAAACGTTTTTTTTTTTCACATGCAGCAACAATGCTGTGACGTGTTTGGTGACTGGCTGATAAAATTGAAAGAGTCCAAAGTGTAAAAAACTGTTCTGTCTCATTTTACCCGATGTCTCTGTTTGTCTGACTTCACCTCACCAGGATCTACCAGCATGTTCAGGTATTTATTGTTGAAGAAATAATTTAATTGTGTCCTATGTGATTCTGTGAATTTCGTTCGAAATATAGAATAATGTTGTAAAATAATGTTACACAGTTTGTGTTAATTTGAAAAAAATGAGCTGAAATGTTATTGGAAGATGATCTGGATCATCAGATTTAATTTTAATCCAAAACTTGAATTTTTACACAGAACTCGATACTTTCTGTCTAATTTTGTGAATGTAGATAATTATGTACAAGACAAACACTGATATTCTTGTCCTCTTTATTTTGCATACTTTAAATTTACACTTATAACAATAATATGGCTTGCTTTGAGGATAAAACTGTGCCTTTGTTACAATAACTGTATGAAAATCCTGTTTTACAGCGACGGGTTTAATATCAGCTAGAGAACATGAGAACAGACTGACTAATGCAATTAAATATTGATAATGAGAAGTTGTTATATTAAGATAAGAAGGTTACAAGTTTGCGAGTTTGTATGCAGAAAATTATTTAAGAATTAAACAGAAAAATTAGGTTTTCGCTAAAACTAAAAATTAAGTCAAATTAAATCTGAATATAATTGAAATGCGTCATAGCTCTTATGGCTGTGCCAGAAGAAAAGCAAAGGATCACTAAGTCTCTATGTTTACAAACTTTTTAGAATTCATACTTGTCTGTAAAAAACTGCGTGCAACTTTCAAACATTAATTACACGCACATCACTGAGGTACTCTTTGTCTATTATATACATGTAGCACCTTGAAAAACATTTTTTCTCTTTCTACTTAAAATATAAATGTTTAGATTTGATCTGTATTTGCATAAAGCAGTAATTTTCTAAAGTAAACCTTTTTTGGAAAGCTCTTGGAGGCTCACACAGCTTTGGTGTATGTCATTTCCCTGAATCTCTCCAATGGAAATTGCAGAGTAGCCATAACCTATAAAGTCAAGATGGCCACATTGATGAGAAATATATTGTTCAAAAATACTGAAATTTTCCTTGTTGTGTAAATAGCCATAATTGGACATAATCAAGCATAATATATAGTATATGCATTCATATAGCGCTGTTTTTAAATTTGTAATTATAATTTATTCAGACATTTACGCACACTCACACACAGATGGAATTGAGCTTGCCTCACCTCTAGAAACTACTTGGTTGGTTCACTGCTCAGAAAGTCATGATGCATTTATGCCCTGGTTAAGTTTTTTATTTATTTATGTGACTAAAAGCACAAATACTAACCCTCATAATGAAAACTTAACTATGAAGAGTTTCCTGCTGATAGTGTTGAAACTTTATCATAGTTGAAATTACTTTTCAGTAAAGATCAGTAAACTTTTAGGTTTCAAATAAAAAAAATAAAAATAAATAAAGTTTCCATATTACTTTTTATTTTGACAATGTGCATTTAAATACAGCTAAATATTATAAAGGGTGACTTGAAGCTGCAATGTAAACATAGTTTTAGTTTCTTCTTCTGGTCTGAAAGCTATATTGACAAATTTAAAACCAAGAGGCAGTAATGGCACCAAAGTTCATGTGTGGATAGAAGGTGGGATATTTACTGAACAGGGTTTGTCTTCATTTATACCATGTAAAAGAACACCACCCACGCTGCTAACCATATGCTGGTAAAATATTAAACTGTAATAAAAACATACAGGGAACACAGAGTTTTCTACTGATGGTGTTGAAACTTTATCGTAGTTGAAAATAATTTTCAGAAAAGATCACTTAAAGAAAAAATGTCCACAATTCTGGAACACTTGTGTTTTGTTTCTCTTAATGTATCTTACTGATAGCCAAGGTTTATTTACCTGAAACCTGAGGAGCCCACTTATTTATTTCTGACTGAGATGTCATGTTATTTTCCCATTGCAGAATTTTAATGAAAAAACATGTCATTACAAGACTTTTCTTGTTGCTGCTGGGAAGTCTCATGGTTGTTTACCTCCTTAAAAACACTGAAGTTGTGAGAAAAAATGACAGTAAAATAAGACAACCCACCAAAAACAACTCCTATGTATACTCCTGGCCAAGATGTCAACAAAATATGTCTGCTGCCAAAATGACAAACTTCAGCTCTTTTCAAGATATTATGAAGGACTTTCTCTACTATCGACACTGTCGTCATTTCCCCATGTTACTGGACCTTCCTGATAAATGTGGAGGAGCTGATAAATCAGCAGAAGTCTTTCTTCTGCTGGTCATTAAAAGTTCCCTGTGAACTACGACCGAGCGATACTGCGCAAAACCTGGGCTAAAGAGAGGTTACAGAATGGTGTGTGGATCCGCCGGTCTTCATCTCAGGAACAACAGATTCTGGCTTTGAGAAAGACAGACTGAACAGTCTACTGGAGCTGGAGCAACGTGAGTACAGTGACATCCTTCAGTGGGACTTCACTGACACGTTCCAAAACCTCACCTTGAAACAAATACTCTTCCTGGAATGGGTGGAAAGAAACTGTCCAAACGTTCGCTTCCTGCTCAACGGTGATGATGACGTCTTTGCCAACACAGACCACATGGTGGAGTACCTCCAAAGTCTCAAGGATAATGATGGAAGCAAGCACCTCTTTACTGGCCACCTCAACATAAATATGGGGGTAATTAGAGAACCAAACAAGTATTTTGTCCCTTTTCAGATATATGAGTCAAACATATTTCCTCCCTACTGTAGTGGTGGGGGCTTCCTCTTGTCTGGTTATACAGCTCTGGTCATATACAAAATGTCCCAGTCCATTGACCTTCTTCCCATTGATGATGCTTACATAGGAATGTGTCTGGCCAAAGCAGGACTTGATCCTACTTCCCATATTGCAGTGAGACCACTAGGATTAAAGATTCCCTCGAGCAGACTAGATGCATATGACCCTTGCTTTTATAAAGATGTTTTACTGGTACATGGATTCTTTTCAGTTCGTATATATTTTATGTGGCACAAAATACATGATCCTAATCTGAAATGTGACTTGAAGAAAATGATTTAGCAGCACTGTAAAATATGCATCAAGGCCTTGTGCGCCATTTTAACTTAATGACAAACTCTCAGTAAGACTTTATACACTACAGCTCCAACAGATTGTTCACCTGCAACATTCAGACCGCAGTTAAAGTAAACTGCACATTTTACTGTCTACTCATGCTGAAAAATGAAACATCTTATCACAGGGGTAAAAGGAGTCAGGCAGCACATTTTTTCAAGAACATGATTTTTTTGTTATTGACCCTCACAGTTGGTTGTTTATCATGTGTTACATGATTAATTCACAGACATGTAGATTTAAATCAGTAGAATAATTTAATGTATATATATATAGTGCCAATATAATTGCAGTGCCAATTCATCGATACTTAATTCAATACTACAGTATTTATATTGTATGTTTGTATGTATTACTTCACATTTTGCCAAAATGATTAAAGTTTGACAGGTTAACACATTTGTTTCATATTCTCTGGCTGTTATTTTGAACTTAGCCTGCACTATTATCAGGATTCATTATGAGGTTATGCAGTGTCATGATTGAACAAAAGCCGTCACGGCCTTTATTGCCAGACTTGTACACTTGTACACAATTCATAAGTGCAGGTGGTAAAAACGTGCAGGTTGAGTCACACATAGGAAAAAATGTAAATTTGATATGTACCACAAATAAAGTGTCACGAGCCCCTGCTGCCGTAAACTGGGTTTTTGTCATTGTTTTTGTAATGCTCCAAAATAGAGAGTTTAGCACAGATGCAAGCTGTTTGGCCACGTCAAGTTTCCAGCTCACCTACTAATCTCCCTCTTTCCAAGTAAAGACTGAGAGCCCCGCACTCATAGAAAAGGGAAGGATTGGTTCTAAATACATGACCTGACCATGACCTGTACACAGTAACGTCGCTACCATTAATTGCACGTTACGCGCTGCACGTACACCTGAGAGTGGCAAGGTTGCAGGTATCAAAGTAAACACAATATGACTTTCAGATTTATGTTTGCTGCCTTCAAGTTAGGTTATGACAGCTGCTTCAGCTATATTGACACATTTAAAACAAATGGCAACAAAGATCATGTTTAGATAGGAGGTGGAATATTTATTGAACAGGCTCTGTCTTACACCCTGGCAAACAGGATGTAAATGAGCACCGCCCACACTGCTAGCCATGTGCTGGTAAAATATAAAAGAATAATAAATATTTACTTATTTAACTATTTGGAGGCACACAAAGTTTTCTACTGATAGTGTTGAAAATGTATTATAGTTGAAATTAATTTTCAGTAAAGATCAGGACAGTAAGAAACCTTGTGGTGACGCAGAACTCTCCAGACAGATGAGGTCACTTTAATCTGAGCTGCTGCCAGAAAACAGAATCACAATTTATCATTACTATCACATTTATCTTCAAAAATGCACACAATTCTCCAATGTTTTTTGTTTTGTTCTGAATGTTTGTCTGAAACATTAGTAGGCCCAATTTAGGAACTAAATCAATATTTAAGCAATATCACATGAGAGGGAGTGATGTTGATATTCAGTACTGTTCAGAACTGTTATTCGGTCAAGTGTGATATTGTTTCTAACAACAGTTCTACAAGCGCCGTTATTTGTTATCAGTAATTGTTTGTAGTAGTTCAGCAACTGCACTGGGATTTTACAGTTGAACACTAGCGTGTGAGCTGCTTATGTAGATGTCTACACTCTTTCTTAACATCAATTATCCAAGTGAATTAAGAATCTGTGGACAGTCGCTTGGTGGAAATATCATCCTTTTTCTCATCTTGATGTTCTGATAACATGTTTATCATCAGCAAGTAGGTGTGCTCAGCAGGTCCGTGTGCTTTGTATATAAATAAATGATATAAGATAAGATATATACAGTGTATAAGTTTGTGTATTGATTACTGATGGTGGCTGATCAGGTTTATAGTATGCAGTTAATGATTGCACCTTGTGTGTGTTTCTAAACTACTTGTAGGAATATGTTCATCTTTGTGGTGCAAAGTTAGTTTGAAATCTAAAATAGATAGATGACTGCTAATGTAAATTTAATATAACTGTTGAATATCTGAAAAGCGGAGTGATACATGTGGTTAAAAGTCCCAGTGCTGGTGTACACTCTCAACACTCATAATGCCTCTTCAATCAAATTACTTAGTCAGAACGATCTGTTATATAAGCATTAAAATAAAGAAATGTTAAAGTATCATGAATTGGCAACTGTTTACTCTAACTGTAAATCATGACAGCTTACACCTGGTCATAAATATTAAGCTACTGGAGATTTTTATTTTTGCAGAAACACTAGCTACACCAACACCATTTATTGCAGCAGAGACTTTCCAGAGAGCCAACCAGCATCCCGACTTTGTCTGACCTGACTGGAATGGTACCTCAATTAGTATCACCTGTGTTTACCTACTATATCATATCAAAATGGCTGCTGTGAAAAAGGTCTATGATCAGAAAACAATTTATACGTATATACTAATAATACTTGGTATTACGGTGTGAAACAAAATAGAGGACCCAAATGCAATTACAAGCACCTCTTTACTGGCCACCTGATCCATTAGAATTAGAATACCAGCGAGCAAGTATTTTGTCCCAGTTGCACTGCACATGGACTTCAGTACAGAGATGACAGAGCCAATGCTAACCCAATAATGTCTATAGTTGATTTTTATAATTTTTATAATTTTCTTTACAGCAGTCGCTGGGGTAAAATAAACACAGTGTGGTAGTTGGTTGGTGCTCCTTTTGCTTAGAAGCTCACAGAGATATTACAAATGTAATTGTCAGTGGTTCTAAATCATTGTAGGTTTTATCTAAAATGACTAATTGTCATGTTTTCAGCTGTTGTAGCTCCAGTGATGCAGCAATACATCAGGTCAAGGAACTTGTAATGTAAACAGTAGTGTCAGCCAGATAGCCACATTAAGTCAGGGCATCAGGAGTAGACAAGCTGCTCTGAGACTGTTCCTCAGCACAGTGATGGTTTGAGCTAATGCTAACAGACTAACAAACAACAGATCAATGTTGTTATCTCCTGCTGCTATCATGGCCAAAAGATTGAGGCTCATCACTGATGTAGCAGTCATCTGAATGAGTAGAACCACGTATGATTAAGATTTTATGAGAATGTATGTGTTAGTGACATCACTATCAGACTTCACGGACATTATTGAGCTGTCCACTTTTATTTCATAGAAATTAAGAAATGTCTTTGTCTTTTTTTTGTACTTTGTGAACTGCCTATAGATACATTTTGTATGAACACAAATAATATGTTCATTCATCATGTTTTAAAGAATAGAATTCAGTTATGTCAATAAACATTTGCAACAGCTTGTAAATTGATTCATTTTATTCTTCACTACAACAGTATAAATGCATAAAGAAAACTCACGAAAATATATATTTTCTCTGCACATTGTTATAAAACAAATGAAAACCTTTAAATCTTTCCTTCCGTTTCTGAAATTCCTCTACCCCTTTAGACACAGATATGTAATGTGTTCGTATGTTGTCTAATACATGTTTTGCAGTGCCCAGAGGAACACATTATATTTTCACTGTGTGTTATGAACATTTTAATATAGTATTTTACTATTTTACTTTAAGAAAACTACTATTTTAGACATGAAGTAGCTGTCTAGCAGGTGAGCAGATGTTGGATTTTTTTTTTTTTTTATAACTCTATATCGCTGTGAACAACAAATATTCTATTTCATATGGGCCCAGCCCTATCATTGTTTACACATGCACTCAGAACTGAAGTTACATCCAGGTAACTTATATTTTTCATCTGGCTTTAGTACATTTTGCTGTACTCTTTTGTGGCAAGGTGGGATTTGAAAATTGTTCTCAGTTAACTGTTTATCAGCGTTAACAGTGTTTGATTAAAATTTAACAGACAACCACAATACAACTTTATAGCCCATGCAGTTTATGATGCTCTTACGTCAGCTCACTTGTAAATGTGTCTTTGTATGACACATTACTGGACAAAGGACAGTAACACACTATTAAGCATTAGTTAAACATGAATACATACTGAAGTTGCAATAAATATCAATGCAATATGTTCTATATCCCTTTGTGTGTGTCTCTCCTTGGTCTGTTAATAACTGAAACTTTTGTTATTCTTGAGGTATTGCCAGCCTTTAAATCTAATTTGTAAATGCTTTATAAGGCATCGATAGTGCCCACTTTAGATAAGCTCACAAAAATTACTTAATTAAAGAGTAGTAAGTGCTTTGTAACTGCCTGAATTCATGAATTCCTGCATTAATAACTGTTTATAGGTCATCCATTGGAAATGGAATTTGTGAGTTTTATAAAACATCTACTTACACACTCACTAACCATTAGTACAGAAGAGTAAAACATGTATAACTGTGATTATAAACCATATACTAATGAGTATTTAAGTCAGAAGAATGCTTTATAAATGATGAATTCAATATTTACTAATCCATAACTACTGTGCTTATCAATGATGAATAAAACATTTGTAACTGTGTTTATAAACTACATACTAATGAGTATTACTACTACTTTAGTGCTTGGGGAGTGCCCAACAATGCTGAAATTCGATCAATCAGTCTATGAATACTTACATCATTGGGTGTATCTTTATAAACTGAAGTTTAACTAGGACAGTAAAATAAATTGTATTATGTCATACTGTTTCTCTCAAGCATGAGTGCAGATGTGAGGCTCCTTGTCAGCCTTTAGGGTTCTCCCTCTCGTCCTGCATGATAGTCTCAATTTGGTTTCCAAGGCTGGAGAAACACGGCCGCTCCTCGAAATCATACGCCCAGCACTCGTTCATCAAACTGTACACCTGGTGTTATAATAAAAAATCACTATCATAATGATCTCTTTGGCTGGGAGAGACAGTACAAAGAACAGTCAATATTTGCACGCAGTATGACAGTTGCAGTGACTAGTTTGGCAAGTTGAAGCACGAAATAAAATATGTATACAATATTGGGCGCAACAGAGAAGACATACAATCAGAATGGCTGATTGATTTATAGTGAAATTATCACAGAATCAGATCATATTTGTTAGGTATGTGTGAATGTAGAAAACTGGCAAATAATATAATTAAATTGAATTATAATCAAGATGAGAGTCTTCCAAAAAAGCTACTGTTTTTCAGCAATTGACCCATATAAGGTGAACATACCTTGGGAGGGCAATTTGGAGGAGCCGGCAACCTCCAGTTGTTCTTCAGAATATTTGCCAGATGCATTGAAATGGATGGACTCTGCACATTGTGTCCAATCTCCTGCATACATAGCTAAAACAGTGACATTAGTGAAACATTTAAAAAGGGGAAAACCACAATGGTGTTTCAGTTTCATCAAACAATTCTTGATCATTTAAAAATGTTGAAATATTGTCCAGATGTGCACAAATGTAAGCTTTCTTACTCTTTTTGGGTTACAGTTCATGTCACAATAGGAGAAGAGCTCATGAAGAACAACTCCAAAGCTCCAGACATCTGATTTGTGGGAGAATCTGGACTCACTGATGGACTCTGGAGCGTACCTACATTAGAGAAGCAGTGTATGGTCATATTGGCCTCCAGGAACTGAACAGTTATAATCTCTGCTAAATGACTCTGACTTTCAGTCTTACGTCACCATTGCCTACATTAGCTGGCATGTAAATATACAGTGCAGGCAGCGCTGTATATTTACACGCCAATGTGTTGGGCGGAGAATGGGCCCTTGCAAGTTTTAGATTGCCAAAGAACAATTTCTTTAACTCTTTGAATAAAAGAGTATTTGAATTTTCAAACATAAGGTAAGCTACCAGAAAATGGGGCTTTCTCAGGCTGCGTCACTCTGTAGTATTCCTTGTCAAAAGGAATAATCTTGGTCAGCCCAAAATCAGCTATTTTCACCAGCGAATCACTGGCCACAAGGATATTTCTGGCTGCAAGGTCTCTGTGCACATAACGTAGGGTCTGCAGGTACTCCATGCCCTAAAAACAATAAAAAAAGTACAACATTAAATTATTTAACAATTAACCAATTGCTTATTTTTAAGTTTCTTCATGACAGCCATTTGCAAGATATCTGACACTTTACCTTACAGATCTGAGACGCAAAAGCAGCATCCGCCTGGTGTTGATGTTATGTCGGTTACTGTCCAAGTAGCCAATAAGGCTGCCATAGGGCAGGTACTCCATCACCAGACTCATACTGAGGCGTCCTGTGAACAAGCAAACATTAAACATTAAAATCCTCAAGAAGAAGAAGAAGAACTTTCCTAAAATGTGATTTCAAATGTATTCCAGGATCATGCAAGGGATGCATAAAAGTCTGACAGAGTATCATTATGAGTGCACTCTATGAGATGCATGGCTGCCTTAAAACTTTAAGCAAAAATAATTAGTCCTGAAGAGTTTGTTTGTTCATTAGTTGTATTTATGTGAATTTGGCCTAGTCAACTTAAGAAAAGACGTTCACCCAATATTTGTTAACTTACAGGAAGATTTGCTAGTTTGGCTTGATATTTGCCTCAGTTATGTTTATTTTTCACTGGTAAAGCAAAAACAAAATGGTCTTCTCTAACTGAAGACCATGCGACTCATTTGAGACACATGTATAAATGTATAAAAAGTCATAACAAGTCGCCTTCTTATGGATTTTAACCCACGTAAAATGAAAGCTAACAAGGATGCTAATAAGCTAATAGTGACAGTCAGACGGTCAGTTTGTCATCTCATCTTGTAAGTTACAAAACTGAAAACCACAAAATTCACCTGAGTTGAAACTGAAACTTGTCAAATAGCAGCAAGTTAATCATGAAAAATAAGGTGATTTATTCAAATGGATTATGAAATTTTACAGTACATGCTGTATCTGTTGTGTGGGTGTCAAATGGCTAAAATATTTCTAATTAAACATGCAACCAGTAAACAAATAACTGGAATATACAGTTGTGGCTAAAGTGATATATTACTAAAATATTATGTGACGTGACATACATACATAATTCTGTTTGCTTACTGAAGTTAGTTTTTTTGGTCCATCATGTGTGTATTTATTACCCATGCTGTAGCAGACTCCTCTGTATTTGACTATGTAGTCACAGTGAAAAACACTGAGGGTGTTGACCTCCTTCTTGAAGTCCTCCATTGTTGATTGCTTGTTGGGCTGCAGTTTCTTCACAGCGACCAGCTCACCTGTGTTATCACCCAGCGGGTCATAACGGCAAAGTTCAACGCTGCCAAAGTTTCCCTTGAAAAGTTTTGAGTCAGTTGTCGGTCAGAGGACATGATAAGACAATCCCTGATAAGATACTGTGAATCTGTTTTCTTTCTGTTTTTTTTTGTGCAAAGTTACAGCTTATGTTAAAATACTTAAATGCTGATTAGTTTATATGCTGTCCTGTTTGTCCTCATTGCTACACTTTGGTATCTTTAGAAAAAGAAAACAGACTGTTTAATAACTGTCTATACATCATTGAAATACAGACAATGACCTAAGACAATATCTTGGATAAGACACAGATTGTGATTGTCATTCAAGTGTACAAGTGTACATTGGCCCTAATGGCTCTGCATTATGTAGGCCTACATGTTGTCTGATGATGCAGACTTACTTTTCCCAGAAGGGAGATATAGCGGAGGTGTCTCTCCTCAAACAATGTCTGGTCTTGTTGAGCAGGACTGAGGGCTTTCCACATGGGGCTCTGGGTGACAGGCTCAGTGGCGTGTAGTATCACATAGTCTGCCATGAAACAAGAAAACTTCTCAGTAATGGCTTTATTTTATACAAAATCTTCTGTAGACCTGTCATCACATTTGTACTCAGACATATTGTGTTTTTTACTGTCTGCATGCACTGTCACCTGACTAGTGCCACACAATACCTGAAGTGATCAGACTGTTGAGTTGACGGATAATACTGCGACAGGACGGTCTGAAGGCTGGCTGATAGTCCATACACTGACTGATCAGATCGGCTAGCTCTGTCCACTGGGAGGAAGGCAGCTGCTGGAAGCTCTCATAAAACTGCCGCTTCTACAGAAAACACATCAAACACATCAGTAGCTTACATCATTCACTGTATCAGAGCTTTATTCTAGCCTTTATTTTATTTTCCCACACTCATTATATATGTGTATATGTATTTGCTTCTCATGTGTTTTTTCCTGTTTACAGGAGTCTTAGCTGAAGTTTAAATCTATCTATCTCTTCAGTACACAGATTGTTCTACTTAAGACAGGGGGGATTACCTGGTCCAGGTCCCAGCCTAACAATGGATTGTTTCCACTGTTGAAGAGTTCCCACACGGTGGCACCAAAGCTCCACTTATCACACTCCAGAGTCAGGTTGTCAGGGGCTTCCAGCACCTCAGGGGCCACCCAGGGGATCCTGTCCAGGATTACTGAACACACACACGTACATAAATAATGTCTTGGTATCATACTTGTATAATCTCATTCAATAGATTTTGCTTATTTTGATAATGTTCTACTATTACACTATTTATGTAGATTAACACTGAAGACATCAAAGCTATGAAATCACACACATAGTCTGGAGGTGCGTTGAAAAGCTAATCAAATAGGATGGCATGTCACTGCAGAATACTATGGTGATCATGTGATCATGTCTTGAATTTTGAGTAAATCACCAACACCATCACACCTAATCCTCCATGCTTTTGGTGGGAACCACACATGCAGATTTCATCCGTTCGCATTCTCTGCGTCTCACAAAGACACAGCGGTTGAAGCCAATTTTGACTCATCAGACCAAAGTACAGATGTCGACTGGTCTAATGTCCATGCTTTTGATTCTTGGCCCAAACAATCTCCACATAGTTTCCTACCTCATGAAGTTGATTAAGAGAATGCTAAGAGTGCGCAAAGCTGTCATCAAAGCAAAAGGTGGCTACTTTGAAGAATCTAAAATATAAAACATATTTTGCTTTGTTCACACTTTTTGTGTTAACTAAATAGTTCCATATGTGTTATTTGATGTCTTCAGTGTTAATCTACAATGCAGAAAGTATTAGAGGTTATCTATTCATCTCTTTAATTCATTTCAAACTATTCATCAAGTATGTTTCCTTTTGTCTTCTGACTGTACACTATACTGTATGTACTATACATAATTGTGATGGTGGAAGACATGGTTACAGTACGGAATTGGAAAACCCTCCTTGATTTACCATCATTGCCCAGCATGAACACACTGATCCCCGGGTCACTAAGCTTGATGAAAGGGGAGCTTCCCTGTGACGGGTCACCTTCTCTGGCCAGCAGCAGATTTTTTGCACAGATATTTCCATGAACGATGTTCTTTTCCTCCTGCAAGACAGTTAATGCTGTTGTTAATGTTAAATTAATAAATGTGGATATCAATACTGGTCAACCTTGACAAATTTTCAGACCCAGTTCAGGAATATTGACTTTTTTAATCTGTAAAGGATTTATATAAATTTTATTTTGGCACCTGTCTTGTATGGAACACATGAAACAAAACCTGCATTTAATATTTAACATGAAGTGTAACATGACAGTTGTAGATTGAGTTCTTTTCATTGTCTTTGTATGATCTGGTGATGCTTTACATCAGAAAGTCTTTCTTACCAGAAAGTTTAGCACAGATGCGAGCTGTTTGGCTATGTCAAGTTTCCAGCTCACTGACACGGATCTCCCTCTCTTCAAGTAAAGGTCAAGGGCCCCGTACTCGACAAACTCCTGCACCATGATGTCTGTAAGACACAGCAAGATTTGTTTCTACAGCTGGACTTCAACCCAAACACAGAGACAGAAAATGCTCACCCATAGACAAGGGGCTGAGTCTGGGTCAAATGAGGACTTAATGTGAAGACAGTTATTGTGCTTAATATGAGGAAAATTATTTAATATTTTCATTCATTAATTTCCTGATTTATTAATTAATTTGTCCATTTCATTCTGTTATTGTTGATTTGTTTGCATATGTACAAAATTTTACAGGAACAGAGCTAAAGTTTATTAAATTGCAATCTTCTGTTGTATAGAATAACCACAAAGATTTACAATTACACAACTCTCTTGAAGCTGATAAGAAAATATTCATCAAACTGTATCACGATAGTCTGGAAGAACCTGCTGTCTGATTTGAACTTACTTTTTGCTCCATGAACACTGACACCGTATACATGGAGGAGGTGTTTGTGTGAAATCTGACTCATCAAACTGGCAGCTTCAAAGAACGACTAAGAGAAAGCAAAGACAAGAACACAATATGTGTATAATGGTTAATGTTTAAATGCCAATAATATTGAACATTTCAGTGTATTACAGTCTGAAGAATCTCACCTCCCAGCAGTTTTTGTGAATGGCCTCCAGCTCTTTCAGGAAAACTTTCGTCACGTGTTTCTCCCCATCACGAATGTCAGTTTTGTAGCCTTTGAAGATTCGAGTAAAAGATCCCTGTCCGAGGCTTTCATCCTTAAAGGAAAAATAGTTTTCTCCATCATAAATACATTTAACCTTTCAAAGTACCTTTAATATTAGTTTTACTGAAGTATCATTGTGGTAGCAAGAGCAGAAGAATCTGTCACATAATAGGTTTAAACTGGAGTTGTATAGTGTAGTAAAAATAATGTTGATATAAAAAAAGTGAAAGAAGACCAGTATTAATGTTCATATTAGTGGTACTATAATAACAGGCCTAGTTAAGATGGAGTCATGACTACACACTTACCCATTTTAGGTCTTCATATTTGATCATGTGGAACTGGATATGACTGAATTTGTTTCTTTCAGGTGTCGGGGACCCTTGAGCTTCCACAGAGCTGCTGTTGCGTATGATGATCAGATTTGTGAGCTCTGTAGAAACAGTAGAAAACATATTTATTATTATACAGTCTAAGGTTGTAAATATGAAGTATGAATATCAAGTTGATACTTATAAGATGAGTAACACGTATCCTGGTAATGAGTCTTTCTGCACCTCGATATATAGAATAATATTATTACTTCAACATGTAGATTTCGTGGATTGTTTGTCACCCTTTCATTTGTTTGCTTGCTTAATTAACTACTAATGTCTTGGGATGGACAGAAACCTGGATAAGGTGTTTAGAAGCCAATTCCAACAGTATGCTACTTTCTTTAGAAATGCAGAGGATGCAGTATTGGGATCATTATTGGGTTTCTCAAAACATGGCTACAATCTATACATGCACACAAATGTAAATAGATACTCAGACATTTTAAATTTAAGTTCTCTTAATAAATTAAAGTGGTAAAGGGTAAATAAAAATTTGGTACATAACACTTTGATCTTGTCACAGTCTATATTTTTAGAAAATGACAACGAGCATGTGTTGTATTGTGATAAAAGTTATGAAAGGAATACAGGACAGATACAGTATATACGTATTTATATACTGCGTATATTTGGTAATATCATCATATGCATGGCTTCGGAAGCACACCTTGGGGTCGCGGTGGACAGCAGCTGGTCAATTTGACAGGTACTTCAGCCAGTAACAGCTTGTTGTGTTGGTAATAGCTGGTGAGCTCTCTCAAACTTGAAAATGTTTTCTGGACACCAGGAAGACTGTAGTGCTCATTCTTAATGATGAGGCAGTCTTTATAATCGAGTCCAAGTGGAGTCTGCAGAAATATAAATTACATGTCATTTTCACAGCACTCAAGAGGCTGTTGTAACAACATTGAGTAGATTTCAGAAAATAGATTCTACACACTTTGAACTGTGCAAAAGTCGTTCGTGCAAAAATGTCAGTGTGCACAACTTTAGCACATATTTGAGAATGCAGATACTTCTCTGACAACCTTTTCTCTGATCTGAAACAACCTTTTATGATTGCGACAGAATGAGATTTCAAGAAACAGTGCTTGCAATCAGCCTTTCAAATTCATATGTTATTGCAACTATGCCAATATTGTCATATGCTTGTCAGTTAAAGTGTTAGGGATAGAATATCATCTTTTGTCATCAGGTCTGTGAAGAACATAAGATACCAAAATTTAAATTTAAATAGGTCTATTATGTTATTTCAACAGGAACCTTTACCTGAACACAAACAGTGAGGAAGAAGTTGTCATAGTTCTTGGGACTCTGTCGCAGAAGGAATGTACCACCTTTAAATCCTGACTTTTTCAGCTTGCTGACTGCAAACTCTGATCTGATCAAACAAGACATGAAAAATGTCTCAAAACAGGTGCATGTGAATGGTGCCAATGGATTCAGTATTTGTTAAAATGACTCACGTGATTGGGCCGTGACAATGGTTTTTGATCCCATCCAGAATACTTGGAGGTGCGATGTCTTGACAGAAAAAGTGGCTAGAGTCCGTGGTCAGTCTGAAGTAGCCGTCAACAAGTGAAAGAAATGAAAGTGCTTCCTTGAGACTCTGGAACTTGGCTTCCTGTAGTGCAAATACAAAAATCAAAAATCAGAAAGCAAATACTATTGTCAATTAATAAAAACGAATGATTTTGGAAGTGTTGAATGTAAGATATGTTCCTCACCAAGCATCTTTCATCTTTGCGGGTTATTGTCACCATCCTGCCGTCATCCTGCTCATGGCGTGCCCTTTTTATACTGATGTCGATGATATCTTTGAAATCACAGAAGGTCTGCCACTGCAAAAAAAGAAAAGAAGCTAATAACCAGAAAACTGTGATTAAGTTTACAAACAAAATAAAACAGAAACTCAACACAGAACATAAGCAATATGAATGTGAATGCCTATGTCATCTGCTGAGCTGAGGCTACTAGTTTCTTTGTGAAGGATTGTTGTGAGCAATCGGTGAAAAACAATAAAGTAGGCAATATTTTCAATATAATGGGATATCAAAGCAAAGCAGAAACATTCATGGCCAGTTGAATTGTTGTTGAAGACCAGTATGGCTCAATCCCACCCAAACTTCAGCTGAACGTACCTGTGCATCATCAGGATCATGACTTGCACTTGTTTGAATTCCACTTTCTCCAGTGACCCGCACAAGAGAGAAAGTTGGATTTGAATGGGAGGGAGAACCATTCACTTTAAAGATTTCACTTCCCAGAGAAGGTTCAATGCCAGCCAGCTCAATCAGGTACTTGAGCTTCAAGCTGCACTCATCTACTGAGCAGCTGCCAAGCTTCTTTAGGAAACCCTTCAGGGTGCTTGGATTCGATAACGATCCAGGCGGTTTCGTTTCTGGATGTCGTGACGATGTGACTTGGGAAGGCATGATTTGTAGCTGAAAGAGGAGTATAGAATTTATTCTAATGACTACAGACCACAAAACATACAGTGTATCAAATTATTTAGAAATGTAAGAGAGCCATTCGATTCTATTTGTGAAAGTGGAAAATCAAATTCTACAAAGTTTTGGTTGTTTAAACTTTAACTGGTTTTGGCAAAACATGAAACATGATCCAAATATAAATACCTGACAGTCTTGCAGAGCTCTTTTACACTCTGATGGTGCTCTTTAGCCATTCTCCACAAGTCCAACACTGCAAGGCTGAGGCATTCCTCTTGGGCACTCAAAGGTGGAGACACTCCTGCTTCACTAGCAACGAAGTCACTTCGCAACTATGAACCAAAACAAGAAATGAGTCAAAAAATAGAAGATCAAGATCAAGATCTTTTTGTACTTTCCTTGAACATTGTGCCACAATTTCAAATGTAATGTGATTAATAAAAACAATTACATAATAAATTGAAAGATTACATAATATTACACTACTATATAATAATGGTAATATTGTTGATATACATCCAAATAAATAACAACTATTGATACAAATAATGTGCATTGTATTTGTTTGTTGTTCATTTTTTAAAATTTTACCTGAGCAAAGAGATAATCAATAACACTGTAGTCAAGCACTGGACTGATTCTGTCTCGGGTCAGACTGTAGCGGTACGATGTTCTTGGTCCTTGTCCAAACCAGTTTCCAAAGAAAAACCTGTATACCAAAAATATGTCCATTATTCATCATTGCATAACATTATTACAAACTATAAAGTTCTCACTCAGATAATTCATAATTCACAAGTAGTACTGCTAAAGTGGTTAACTTTGCACATGCCACCTTTGTGTAGAATGTCAAGAAAAGAAAGGAAAAATAATCTTTATTTTATTTTATTTTATTTGTGTCTAGCTCTTTTCCTATTTGCACTTAGCTAGTTACAGCCCATTAAATTAAATCTTTCTTCCTGAGGTAAATGAGTGATGTATGATTATTTTTTACCTACCTGACTCTAAAGTGCACTTGTAAGTTTTCTTCTGGGTTGAACATGTGTGATGGAGGATACCAAAATGAGAAATCGGCAGATGCCAAACCAAATAGACTCTGGTACACTGGTAAGATTCCTGAAAAAGAGATCACATAGATCATCATAGCATCACTGACCAGGTAATTGTGTAATAACTTCCTCAATAATAACCGTATTAATAACACTTATAAGAATACATTTACAAATTCACAATTTACAAATTGTCAGTGAAATCTCACCACATTTTTTGGCTGCTTGGATGCAGATACTTTCAGCAGATATTTGGCCAGACGCAATGTGTATTGTTGTTGCCTCCTTTGTGGCTGGGAACAGATAGAGATGTACTTGCAAACTGGAACCAGTGCTAGAACTGGACCTCTGGCTGCCTCCCCGGTCTCTGATCACCAGAGGGGTTGACTCCTCCTCACTGAGATCCATGGATACTTCTGAGGACCAAAAAACAGGCTTGAATTTATTTGCCAACAACTTAGCTAAGGGTGACATAATTTCAACAGTAAATACAAATGAAGTTGTCGGATAATCTTGAAAAATGAGTGCCAATGCCATTTTTAGTTTTATGTACAGTATATTAAATGTCTATTTAAATTTTTTGGTTAATATGAAGGTTTGTGAGGATTATATAAACATTTCTTTAAAAGATGTGTTCTACACTGGTAGAAATAGGCAAAATCAAGATTTATGCTACATTTAAGGAATTCATAGTTTTCACATTACAGTGTTGGCTATTTTATTAAAGGTTCTCTATGTAACATTCTGAAAACTCTTGAAAATAATGACACTTTTGGCTGTTCTGTGAACTGCAGACAGTGACCTGTTTCACTCTATAGGAACAAGCAAAATAATGTAAAAAAAAATAATGTTCAAATATTTTATTTGGATCATTGGCTCCATGATGCTAACCATACCCACAAGGCAGACAGCCAGATGACCAACCCCAGCTTAGCTTACTGGCTAGGAGAAATCCAACATAGTTATATACATTTGCTTTGTTGTTGGCTCAAATCAACACAGCTGGTCTTAATACATAAGTTAGCATGGATAACATTAGCGGGTGAAGTGATTTGGCAAGTTTAAACATTTCCACTCATAGTGTTTTGCTAGCGGTAACATTAGCGAACAAGTAAGCTTAAGCTTGTAGTCGTTTGTTCCAAACTGTTGACACCAGAGAGACACATTAGACACTCAGTAGCACGTATAAAAGTCATATCCTTTAGATACAACACATGTGGAGACATAATTTAAACCTTTAGATGCATTGTGCCATATTGTGGAAAATAAACTGGATTTTATTTAATTTATTTTATATAATCAATCTTCAATCCCTCAATGAATATATTTGAAAAGGTTTTGCAGAGTTAGAATCATATAGCATTTTGATTACCAGCAATACCCCTCACTTTATATATCATTGAGTGTGCCTGAAAGAGCACACTATATACTATTCACCGCGCTTATTGAATGTGCCTGAAAGAGCACACTATATACTATTCACCGCGCTTATTGAATGTGCCTGAAAGAGCACACTATATACTATTCACCGCGCTTATTATTATTATTATTATTATTCTTACGCCCTTTTTTGGCACGCTACTCTTCCCGCAGTTTTTGTCCACAAAAAGGTATCAAAACGTGCGGCTCGGCCGGGAATCGACTGCTATGACTTTTCTAAGCGTTTCGCCAAACGGTTTGCCGATAAATCACCAAAAACCACGGCAAAAAAATTAATGGGTGTGTATTGGAAGAATGTTCAAGAGCTAGAGTGCGTGACATCATCGCTAGAGTGGAGAGGGAGAGAAAAAAATCGTTGAAAAATAAATTAGTAAACTGCGAATGAGGCCGCAAATGTCACATGATTAGGAACATGAAGGAGCAGGGAGCACCTGCTCTTTCTCTAACTCCAGAGGCCAGAGTTTATACAATTTTCGCCTGAAAATCGGCAAGGAAATTGTCCACGAGACGAGGATGCTGATGGTCATTTCGGATTTTGGTTTGCGGCATACCTTTTTTGGCATTTTTGGCCACCTTCGAGGGCTTCATTTAGAGATTTTCTGTGTGTCTCAGGGTGCGCACCTGTGCCTAATTACTCTGGCCTGCAGCTGACCCTGGTTGCTTGGCAACCTCAAGCCTGCCTTTGACTAACTTTATTGAAGTCTCTGTATGATATCAATGACTATCAAGACTACATTTTTAATGTCGGCCATTTTATCCTTCTCTAGACACAAACACAGACACATAGATAGAGAGACAGACAGACGGACACACACCACACACAGACAGAAAGACAGGGCAGACACAAAAGCACACACACACACACAGACAGACAGGACAGACACACAAGCACACACACACACAGACAGACAGGACAGACGCACACACACACACACACACACACACACACACACACACACACACACACACACACACACACACACACAGACAGGACAGACACACACAGACAGACAGGACAAGCACACATGCACGCACACACACACACACACACACACACACAGACAAGACAAACACACACATACACATGCATACACAAACATGCACACAGACAAGACAAAAGTCTTTCAAAATAAGAGTCCCTTCAAAATAAAACACTTTGTAAAACTCTCTCATTAACAGACACAAGACCACACAAGCACGCACAAACACACACACACACACAAACACAAGACAAAAGTCTTTCAAAATAAGAGTCCCTTCAAAATAAGAGCCCATTAAAAAGGCAACAGCTTGTTGTATTAATACTGAATTTGCTGAGCAGTTTCAATAATAATGTATGGGGACGGGCCAGAGTCAGGTACACTCAAAATTTCTTTAGAAAATTTTCTAGTTACTAATTATAATATTTACAGTATGTAGGTGTCATGCCAACTTTGTTGTTTGTTGACTAAAATGTGTGTGTCGTCACATGTGACGAGAATTCCCACCATGACACTGAACAATGTTTTAAATGTCAAATATAGATTTGTGGGGATTCCCGGTATATCAAAGGAAACAACTCACCACATTGTTCTGTGGCTGAGTCAGAAACACGTTACATAAAACTATTATATATAATACTATGTAGTAATACATAACATTGTTTCAGATTTCCTAATTTAGTTTTCAAATACTTTACTTTGCTTACTTTGATAACAAATGTAGATCTGATTATATTCACGACATAATTAACACAAACAAAATTTAATTAAGAATAATCTGTTACAATGTACAGCTGACTCGTTACAAGAAATACTTGGTCTTTTCATAGTTTGTAGTAGCTGAACAGAAGTTAAAAACTAGCTACAGACAGCTAAAACATAGAGCACACACATACGTCACATTGTACTGTGGGTACTGTCGATAGAAAATGAAACTCACATTTCTTAACACAGCACAAGAACATACTTACAGATTTTAGAGCTAAAAACAAGATGTGTTATTATTTTGAGTTTTACCTTTACTTTTGTATGGCAGATGTCCGCATTTCGATCGTTCCTGTGTACTTGTGCGTGTGTGTGTTGACAGGAAGTTCAATAGGATTTCCTGATTTAGACAAGCAGATGCGACACAAGTGACAGTCTCTTGTCAAACTTTCATGACTTTCTGTCACCCACTGACTGAACTGACACAGTTCCAACATGAAATACTGACATGTTTGGCAAAATATTTCACTTTTCATAATAATTGGATTCTAAACTTGAAGAGAGAGATTTTTCTGTTACTGTTTTCATATTTTTTAACACTGACAGATTTAACAGGTCATCACAGATCTTAGCAAATGAAACTGCAATACACAATACAGTACAACAAATCAGGAATGCACAGACACAATGTATGCGAACCAAGCAACTACTCTTGTGCTATTAGTGTTTGCAGACAATCAGGTCCTAAATAGGTTGTAAATGGACCCCAGATTTTATGAAACTGAAAAGGTTCTTCTCTTAAATATTACTTCAAGAGGCATGAGCTCCAACACTCTACTTATCCACTGTCCAATGTAAAGTTTGAGCTGGTTAGAAGGAATATTTGGAGAGGCCAAGAATGCAAGATGTGGGAGAAAATTTGTAAATGTGTACATATTCTAATTAGGAGTGAAACTATGTGCCTTCTTCTTCTTCTTTTTCAGTTTGTCCAGAAGTTGAACCCTTTTAATGTGTGTATACACAAAATAATAACTCATTCATCTTGTGTATTTCTTTATTGCATAATCTTATTTGCAAATAGCCATGAAATGTGCACAGCCCTTACATGCTTCCAGGGGGAGATAAACTTACTGTGAAGAATAAAATCTTGGCTTGTCTGTCCAACAGGATAGCAAGTAATTGTGAAAGAGAGAATTTTTGGGGAAAGCCAGTAGGGAAAAAACGTCAGAAACAGCAACTTAAAGTAGGAGAGACATAAGCAATATTAATACAAATAAGGGAACAAGCAGATTCATAATATATCAATGTTTTCCTGTAGTTAAAGCAGTTCTGCTAAGAAACACTCACACACAGAAACTCATCTGACATTACAGGAAAAGAGAACCAGCTGACAAATGCGGTTTCAGCCATGAGGGTTTCTGCAGTTTCCTGTTAGAGCTGTTAGAAAACCACCTGATCTGAACTGCAAACAATTTAATCATTACATGTTCCTTTCATTTTCATCTTTATCCATTGTTCCTCTTAATGATGTTCCTGTTTTTCTATGTTCATATATATATATTTAAGGTGATACACACATGAAACAGTCTTTCTTTTGAGTATTAAACATTATAACAAGGATCTCTACAAAGCTGTCTTCTGTCTAACCAAGTCTAACCAACGTCTCTGATCATATATATATGCTCAGTGGTATTCAGGAAGTGAATGTTCAGCTTAAATCCAGCGAATGACTCATCTTCCGGCAGATTTAGCTCATTGATAAGAGTGATACCACCAAATGGAAACAGGATATCAAATTAAAAAAATATATGATTGTATGATTGTAAGATGCACTGCTGGACAGTGGAGGAGTTGACAATAATGCAGGAGTAGCTTGAGATAAGTAGCTGACTGTTTCTGAAAAATTTTGTTTTAGCATGTTAGCTTGTGAACATTTCCCAATTATCTCTGACCAAATTATTCAACAAATTTGACCTGGTGATGGTGCAAAATGAAAAAATAAGGGATCACCAAAGATATTAGGATTCATCCAGAGTGGGACATCTTAACACATTTGATGGTAATCCATCCAATAGTTATTGAGACATTTCACTTAACTGTATGGTGGTGCAAGAGGAACGGTGAGAGGATCTCCAAAGTCAGTAGGATTTATTTACACTACCATTCATAGAGCCATGCTGTTGGTGTGGCTAAAAACTTAGTGGAATTTAAAAGTTTAAGAGATTAAAAACAGTCCATGTTTAAATTCTAAGTCCCATTAGCTTTGAATATGCAAAATATTCATATATGAATATGAATATGCTTATCGCTATGCATTGTTGGTCAGCGTGTCTGTCAGTCCATTAAACCAGTCATCACATTATAAATCATTCCCTTATCTTTCATGTAGCACATCTGAGAGACCAAAATTTTGTGCATAACATCGAAATCTAATGAGCAAATAACCGTAAAATTACCAGGCACACTGATATTGGTGCTGCCTTAACAGTTGAACCTTGAAAACTTCTCTTTAGCACCTCCTGCATGCAAGTCAATATGTCAATAGAACCAACACAATATCAAACAGAATTTATTATTATTAAATAACTTGCACAATTAAAGGATTTTTGTTATTTTGCAAAAATATAGGTCATTTTTCGAAAGGATAAATGCAACTGAAAAAACTGAAGTGAAAAAAACATTGCTTTTGTTGCAACAACGACACTTTTTTTCACAGTGCTACTCATTGCAACGTGTTGGGAACTTTTATATGCGTGAGAATACCCTTCAGGTGTCCAAGATCTCCGTGACCCTTTCCGTGCCAGGAAAATGCATCTGTTAATCTTCTATCACTGTCATGAAATATGACCGACTGAGATTCAGAGATTTGGTGTTTCTGTGTTCCTGTATTTGTTTCATGCTTGATAATGTTCCCACATTCTGTTGCAGTTCAATATAAATCATATTGTGTTATTTTTCTTCCTCTTGTTTACAAAACTTAGAACTGATCTTAAGGTTCAACACATAATCGCTATTCCTCCCACGTTTTGCAATTGATCTGTGTGCTGCCATAACAGTACACTTGTCCTCATAGAGGCATTCAGGCCAACAAAATCAGTTTTATCATCTTATATATATATAAATCTTATATACAACATAACAATAAAAGCCCTATTGGATGAACTGATTTCTTTGATTTAATTAGCCAATAAACTAAATGGTTTACAAACTGAACATTGTGCATTCTATGATCTTTCACCTTTGTTTCAGGAAATATACTTTTATACTATACTTTTATAAATAAATAGACTTCTTTTATAGAGTGTACTTTATTTCACTTTTATGTTTTACTTTAGCTTAGTCTAACTGCTTGTGCTGCTAATTCTGTCATGCTATGTTGGGCGTGGACCATGACACAACAAGATTTTCACAGTTTTACAGGGGGTTTTGTCTTTCCTGGCTGGAAGAAATGTGTATGGTACATACACTGAAGGAAACATCACAAAGATGTCGCCTTCACTCGTCTGTATGTGAGAAAGAGGAGCAAGATCCCCATAATGGAACGTGAAGGCTTTACCAACAGATCAACAAATAATTAACCCACATAGACAAGAATCTGCATCACTTTCTGACTTTCTGATCATTTAGTGAAGCTGATATATAGAATTATGTGTCATCTGCATATCAGTGGAAGCAGTTAATGTAAATGAACGGACCTAATTCTAGGTTGATTTTCCTTAATTCTCTCTAAAGGGCATCCTCTGACTGCCAATGATTTTCTACATTGTAGATTAACACTGAAGACGTCAAAACTATGAAATAACACATTATATATTGATGTACAATTAATTGTGCTTTTACTAGCTCCTATTTGTATCCAAATGCACACACTGTCTGTATATCAGCATATATAGTCTGAGTTTACAATAATGTTACAAGTCCTAAGGTCTAATAGTTATATTGATGTGCTTTTTGTGTGAAGCACTTTTAGTTTATGGATCGCAAACCTCTAATTGCACCCTCTCCTTCCTAGTGTGGAGAAAATACAGTCACTGGGAAATGCACAAAAAATGAAAATGACTGTAGAAACAGTAGCCATTTCATGTTGGCTCTATGGAAGAGGACCTTTGGTGTCTGTAGACATAAAAGGCTCATTCTAAGGCAGGGGTTCCCCACTATACCCAGATTTCAGATGATTTGTCCTTGTTACATATTGTAATGTTTTGCACGACCTTGGCTAATATTGTTGTTGTTGCTAATGTTGTTAATCTGTCGTAATCACATCAGGGGTCAGACGGGGCAAAGAAAATCGAAAGGCTTTTATTTTAAATGTAACTACTTTTTAATGTTTTGTTACAATTATGGCTAAAATATCCTGTTTCTAAAAGTTTTGTGCCTTACTTTTAATATTCAGAAATCATTTATAAAACTTCTTATGTTCAAGTTATGGGATTATATTCTTTATATTTCACCTTGTTCATCACTTTAAATTGTTTCTGGTTTCTTGATCTCATCTCAGTACTTCATTCATGGTTCTGATTATGTGTCTTGTAATAGTTAACAAGCTGTAAACCTCAGTGTTAACAGAGAAAGATGATAAGCAGCTTCATGTTACCGGTTATTATCCAGGATAACCAGTGTGAGTTTTATTGAATAAAGTAACCCAAAGAGAGACAGACCTCAGGACAACAGCTGGAGATATTGAGATTGGCTGCTAGACAACTTCTACAAACGTTTTACGTTTAAGTAATAACAAATAATGAACTTGATGTGACCTGGTGACAATAACATTGTTATGTGAGTAACACAGTGTGTTGGTGCACAGGTGGATAATTAAACACAGGGAACTGAGTTTAAATATAATAGCATGTTTTGGAGGAGGTCTAATTTCTATCCTGTGAACATTAGGGGTCTGACCCCCATGGAGATTACGCGCATGTGCAAGGGCACTTAATGTGCTGCTGAAAGTAAGCTGCTAATTCCCCGGCAGGTCATTGCATTCCTCAAGACCCACTTAACCATCCTTTTGATTTTTCACGCACCGTAAACGTCCAACTGAACGCCCCCTCACCTGACTGGCTTTCTCAGGTAGGCACCTGAGGGGACTTTCGCAATGTGCTTACGCCTCGTGCACGCGCACACCGTGTAGGGTATGGAGGAGTTGTCTGCACATTACTCTTCCTCTGTGTGGAAGCAACTGCAGCAGCACCAGTACCGGTGGTGAGTCTTTTTTTTTTTACATTATAATCCAAGTTTCTGATAAGAAAAAACAAACACACTGTAGATTTGTGTTATGCAGGGTAAACTTCAGAGTGTGGGCACAGTTATGTTAAGTGATGTGTAGCATTTTAACAACATTTTGGCTGCAGTTCCCAAACCCTAATCAATTGACATGACACATTTATAATGATCATTAACGTTACTCACATTATTCACAATAATGCACCATCTAAATCTCACTTTACTTAATAAATGAAAGGATATTGTGAAAGAAGTATACTTATATACTTAGAACTTTTTGTCTCCAATTATTGGGCCTTTTACACTTGGAACACATGTATTGAGGATTAAAATCCAACTTGCTTCAGTGTATATATGTTTAAATATATTACAATTTAAAGAATAATGAAATAAATCACCAAAGTCAAGAGGAATGAATAAATGAAGACTTGCAGGGGAAAGATCAAAGGCGCCGATTGCATTGTTTTCTATATTTGTTGGTAGAGACATAGACTCTGACCTGCAGTGTTAGAGTCAGATGCTTTTTGTCTGCTACTCACACCAGTTTAATGCTCCATGAGTTGCAAGAGATGCATTGCTAACATCCTGTACCTTCATTCCATTAAACTGCTATAATAACTCTTTATATATTAATTTGACTTTTTTGTAAACACAACTTGTTTTTGTAAGCACAACTGTGTTTGATTACAATAAACACTCAGAAAACTTTTAAAAGTACCCTGTGGAGTGTTTGACCACGAGTAGCTCTGTGAAGGAATCTTTTTTTATGAGTGGGTTTTGTTTGTATCATGAAGTCTATATGTAAGTATACACTAGGAAGTGACATGATCTCTGTATAACCACTTGAAAATGTGCATGCTTTGCAACCTAGATCTAGCAGTATAGATTTGTGGCAGAATTTTCACCTAAGCAAGGTCTTTTTTCCGCAAATACTGTCATCTGTCATCACAAGAGCAACACATGATTATACTGTTTACATCTATGTAATATTTTTGAAGTAACTCAATTAGAATTCAATAGAATATTAATTGATAATCCTATTGAGCAGGTTTCCCTGAAAACAATAAAGATATGCAGCATGCCCGGATACATAACAGCGTGAACATAAAGTAACTGTAAACTGGTATGCGACTGTGATAACAGCCTCAGTTATCTGTGAATACATGTACTGTATGTTTTAGTGAGTGTGGTGGTGCTTATGGGCTTTTTTTTGGGACAGGGGTCATCAACTACTCAGATAGTTTGCCCTTGTGTCTTGCCCCTGCTCTCTTTTGGATGAAAAGAGTCCCTCTAATTTGACTGGTGGTAAATGCAAATGCCAAGGTCTAAATCCATCAAATTTGCGACTTGAGTCTGACTTGTTGCTTATCGACTCTGCTTCAATCTGACAGATCCACCAAACTACAAGGCAGAGAGCATCAAAGCAAAATAATGGAAGAGCAGTCTGTCAGTGAACCAGCCACATCAGGCTTTGTCGTGGCTGACTACGCAGTCTTTGCTGGCATGCTGTTGGTCTCTATGAGTATTGGACTCTTCCAGGCCCTGAAGAAGAACCCGGGTGGGGCCAGTGCTGATGACTTCTTCACTGGGGGTCGAAGTATGCCAGCAGTGCCTGTTGGGATGTCACTCTGTGCCAGTTTTATGTCAGCAGTTCAGGTTCTGGGTGTTCCTTCTGAGGCTTTTCGCCACGGCTTTAAATTCCTCTACATGTGCCTCGGACAGAGCATCAATTCCTGCTGACAGCTTACCTCTTCCTGCCAGTTTTCTTTCGACTGGGCATCACAAGCACCAATCAGGTCATAATAGTCTCCCTGTTATTATCTAAGTTAAATATATATATTTCAGTTCCATGTAACATGTTTGCAAATATCGAAAGATCTCAATTTGGTCTTGTTTAAAAATAATATATTCTTAAAGAAGTATCAAATGAAAAGAACATTTCATTTGTTTTATTTTAAACAAACTAAACGTGAAATAATGACCTACCTAAAGTAAGAGCAAGAGTAAGTATTTCTAACCAAACATAATGTAGAACTATGCTCAGGGTTTTCTGACACAGTGTTGAAATGCACCTGTGGGTCATTAAACACAATAATTGTAAGAGGTGAGGAAGGATGAGCGATGCATGCAGAGATACTACTGTGTTATAACTCCAGCTGTCTGCCTGTCACAGTATCTGAAGATGAGATTTGGCAGAGGATGCAGCTGCTGGGGAGTATCCAGTTTCTTGTTGCGACGGTAAGACAAATATCACTGTGATTTCTGATGCTCTGTGTTGGTGTTATTTACATTGGCTCAGACTCAAGCCACTTCTTTAAGTCCACTTTAAGTGCCTCGTGCCATAGGCACGAGGCAATCTTAATCTTCTGCGTGTTTCTTCCTATTATTAGTGCAGTGCCTATGACACGAGGCATCTCTCCAGAGCAAGCTCTGAGAGATGCCAGGCACGAGGCAACTCTTAATCTTCTGCGTGTTTCTTGGCAATATTATTATTCATCTTCCGCCTTTTTCGCGATGAATGCGGCAGCGCTGACAGGACCACAACAAATTATATATCAAAACGCGCGTCTTGATCCCGAATCCCGTGCTATTACTTTTCTAAGAGATTCGCGATTTTTTCGCGAAATTATTCGCGAAAAACCGCGAAAAATTTCGT
Organism: Miichthys miiuy; assembly: GCA_036365135.1. Classification (NCBI taxonomy): domain Eukaryota; kingdom Metazoa; phylum Chordata; class Actinopteri; family Sciaenidae; genus Miichthys; species Miichthys miiuy. Next base: position 18,413,235 of record CM071609.1, on the reverse strand, counting down.
ATTGGAATGCATGGAAAGCCGAAAAAAAAATTTCAACAGACATTTTCAACAGTGAACTGCTCTGGCATACTTTCACCGAGAGACTTCATTCAAACTTTAAAATGTAGGTACTCTTGCCTTCTCTTCAGTGATTCACTTCACTCATCGACACCTTTTACCGTTTTAAACTATCAAGGCTTAAAGTTGAGCAGGTTTTACTCAAATTTCTGGGTCTATAATGGGTGTGTATTGCGTGGAATGTTTGTGCTAGAGTGGATGACATCATCAGCTAGAGTGAGGAGGAGAGAAAAATCTGTGAAAAATAAAACGTATTCGACGACCCTGGCCTCAAATTTCACACTACAGACATAATTTATACATAGAAACGTAGGAAAATTTGTCTTCTCACTCACATCCGTCTGCTAAAGCTGTCAGCTTTATAGTTTTGGCGTAACACACAAAGATGCGCCAGCAACGCCCATCCACAGCCTCATAGACTGCCATGTTAAAAGGCGGAAAATTTCTGGAGGAAAGCAGAAGCGCTTTGAATCGCGATTATGGTCACATTTCTTCAATTTATCGACACAAAACAAATATGTAGACGTTCAGGAAGGGCTCAGCGTGCTCCCAGTGATTTCGGTTCAATGATTGGAAATACGGTTTGGCCAGAAATAATTCCTGTTCGAGGGTGGTCTCAGCATTTTCTCTCTCTCTGTCAGCATTTCAAACTGACATTCCAACTGACAACAGGTGCAGTAACTGCTCTGCTGATTAGGGCCAGCAGGCAGAAGCCCGAGGCGCCATTTTAGTAGTTTTGGCACTTAATTTGAACTTGTCTGTCTAAAATGACAACACTTCTTTGAATCGCTCTAAAGAGCACATTTCTTCATTTTATCGACACAAAATAACTATGTAGACGTTCAGGAAGGGCTCAACATGCTCCCAGTGATTTCGGTTCAATGATTGGAACACGGTTTGGCCAGAAATCCTTCCTGTTCGAGGGTGGTCTCAGAATTTTCTCTCTCTCTGTCAGCATTTCCAACTGACATTCCAACTGACAACAGGTGCAGTAACTGCTCTGCTGATTAGAGCGCAGGCAGAAGCCAGCAGGCAGAAGGCGCCATTTTAGTAGTTTTGGCACTTAATTTGAACTTGTCTGTCTAAAATGACAGGCAGAGACAGCAGAGCAGTAAAGAGCTGTAAAGGCATGCTAATTGCTAGTGCGTCAGCGCATTAGCCACTAGGAATTAAATACATGCTCATGCTAATGCTAACATGCTAATGATAATGCTAATTATTATTAGCCACTAAAAGTAAATACATGCTAATGCTAGCATGCTAATACTAGCATGCTAATGCTAACATGCTAATGCTAATTTTTAGCACGTCAAGCAATTATGATTAGCCACTAAGAATTAAATACATGCTAATGCTAACACGCTAATGCTAATTGCTAGCGCGTTGCTAAAGCGCTAGCAATTATCATTAGCCACTAAGAATTAAATGCATGCTAATGCTAACATGCTAATGCTAACATGCTAATGCTAATTGCTAGCGCGTCAGGCAACAGCCCACTCGCACTCTCAAAATTTCCGCGAATTTTCTAGTTCATCTTCCGCCTTTTCGCGATGAATGCGCCCGGCGTGAGAGGACCCCAACAAATTATATATCAAACGCGTCTTGATCCCGAATCGAGTGCTATTACTTTTCTAAGAGATTCGTGATTTTTAGAAATTATTCGAAAAACCGCGAAAAATATTGGAATGCATGGAAAGCCGAAAAAAAATTTCAACAGACATTTTCAACAGTGAACTGCTCTGGCATACTTTCACGAGAGACTTCATTCAAACTTTAAAATGTAGGTACTCTTGCCTTCTCTTCAGTGATTCACTTCACTCATCGACACCTTTACCGTTTTTAAACTATCAAGGCTTAAAGTTGAGCAGGTTTTACTCAAATTTCTGGGTCTATAATGGGTGTGTATTGCGTGGAATGTTTGTGCTAGAGTGGATGACATCATCAGCTAGAGTGAGGAGGACAGAAAAATCTGTGAAAAATAAAACGTATTCGACCACCCTGGCCTCAAATTTCACACTACAGACATAATTTATACATAGAAACGTAGGAAAATTTGTCTTCTCACTCACATCCGTCTGCTAAAGCTGTCAGCTTTATAGTTTTGGCGTAACACACAAAGATGCGCCAGCAACGCCCATCCACATTTCTGGAGGAAAGCAGAAGTAACGCTTCTTTGAATCGCGATTAAGAGCACATTTCTTCATTTTATCGACACAAAATAAATATGTAGACGTTCAGGAAGGGCTCAGCGTGCTCCCAGTGATTTCGGTTCAGTGATTGGAAATACGGTTTGGCCAGAAATCCTTCCTGTTCGAGGGGTGGTCTCAGCATTTTCTCTCTCTCTCTGTCAGCATTTCAAACTGACATTCCAACTGACAACAGGTGCAGTAACTGCTCTGCTGATTAGGGCCAGCAGGCAGAAGCCAGCAGGCAGAAGCCCGGCGGCGGCCATTTTAGTAGTTTTTGGCACTTAATTTGAACTTGTCTGTCTAAAATGACAGACAGAGACAGCAGAGCAGTAAAGAGCTGTAAAGACATGCTAATTGCTAACATCAGCCACTAAGAATTAAATACATGTTATTTGCTAACATGCTAATGGTAATTGCTAGCGCGTCAGCGCTAGCAATTAGCATTAGCCACTAGGAATTAAATACATGCTAATGATAACATGCTAATGATAACTGCTAGCGCCATTAGCCACTAAGAATTAAATGCATGCTAATGCTAACATGCTAATGCTAACATGCTAATGCTAATTGTTAGCGCGTCAGCGCTAGCAATTATGATTAGCCACTAAGAATTAAATGCATGCTAATGCTTACATGCTAATGCTAACATGCTAATGCTAACATGCTAATGATAATTTCTGGCACGTAAGCGCTAGCAATTATAATTAGCCACTAAGAATTAAATACATGCTAATGCTAACATGCTAATGCTAATTGCTAGCTCGTTAGCGGCAACAGCCCACTCGGCACTCTCAAAATTTCCGCGGGAATTTTCTAGTTTCTTATTAATATTTGCACAAGCCAAACATCACCTCTTAAACTTCTTGAACCCAGTGATCGTCACTGCTGTTTGCTTTTCTTTCAGCTGCTTTACACAGGGATTGTCATCTATGCACCTGCCTTGATCCTCAACCAAGGTAGGAGAGATCACTTGATGTCCCTTTGTCTGTAGGCAAACAATACATGACTTTATCTGCAAATACACAACTTTATCACTGCCAAATACACCACCAAGTATATTTCTATTCAGAGATTTCCTGGACTTTTACACCCAAGATCTGGGAAATTAGCCGGACACAAAGGGATATATTTGCGTATAAACTATGTCTCCATCGTAAAATATTATTTATGTAAAACTTTTCCCATCCATAGTTTAGGACAAGGTGAAACAATAATTAACTAAACTTATTATTAACTCACTATTACTGAGAGCAGGATGTGTGAAAGGAAATGGCCTACAGAAGTATTTATATAATGATATGAAACCTATTGCACTGGGGTTGGAGGAATGTTCCATAAAGATATTCAAAATGAGAATGAATATTTAATAAATAACCAAACTAATATTCAATAAATACAATACACTTGTTGGTTGCACATCAAACTTTTTTGATTTTATGGTTTTGTGATTTTGAGGTTAAAGTTGTAGTGTATTAGTTTGTTACTGTAACTTACATGTGCTGCTCAGGAGTAATAATAATACAGTTATCAAAAGTCATCACACCCCTCCTGCCCTAGACCTGTTACATTTTAGTTCAAGAAAGTGAACTCAAATGCAGACAGTACAAGATACATTTCACAAAGACTGAACAATGTAGTATAGCACCAATGTAGAGCTTAACGTCATTAGTTCTTCATCAGACATATGAGCCTGAATAGCGACAGTTTAAATAGTATAGTACAAGACCTCAGAGTTGAAAGTAGTTTCTTAAGGAACTGCTGCAGGGCGAACAAAGCTTTGTTTCTTTCTTCTTTGTTACCAAGTGAGGGCTTAATGCAGTGAACGCTGTTGATAGTCCAAAAATAAGGTGTCAAATTAAAGGGATATTCCATGTTAACACATTAACTCTGTAAGAATTTCTTTTTTATGTCAGCTACTGGACTCAACATTTGGGTGTCTCTGTTTTCTACTGGGATCATTTGCACCCTGTACACCACACTGGTAAGGACATATTTTTTCTATTCAATCAAACTGTTGTAGCGCCTAGGATAGGCACTTAAACAGACAGGACTGGTTTCTGTTCAGACCTAAATGTGCATCCAGAAAAGCATACTAGTAGGATGCAACACATACAGTCCGATCCCTGTAGCGTACTGAGACCCCATGCCCATCTTTCCCGAACCCATGCACAGCAACATAATCAAATGAAATCACAGTCTGTTAATATGGGGATTGTTTGATCAATTTTGATGGGTATTGGCAGCGAAATCATATTGCATATTGTTTAAGACTGCAAGATAAATTTCGAAATGGAATATTTTTATTATAGTAACTTTATTAAGCTGTAAGTTTCACTTGGAAGAACGAAATTTCAGTTGTTATTGCAATGGCATTATTCCCTCCAGAGCGCCAGAGATTAATAATATATCATTCCAAATATGATATGAAATATGAATGCCCCATAACACATAAGACTTCTATGTAGGCACTGAAACTAGAGGAATAGAATAAGCAATGAATAGGTAGCTATACATGTATATTTTTTTCTAAAAGTCTCAGATGTTGTCTCTTCCATGATCTGTCTGTAACAGGGTGGCATGAAAGCTGTGATCTGGACTGATGTGTTCCAGATTGTTGTCATGTTGTCGGGGTTTGTGGCCATTTTCATCCAAGGCACAATTCTGGTTGGTGGTCCTGCACTGGTACTGGAGATTGCCCAAAATGGATCACGCATTAATTTTAATGAGTAAAAACACATTTTTTTCTTTTCATTATAAAATATAAATATCTGGATAACTCCACATTGCACAATAATGTGATCAAGTACCTTTTAATGATGCATCAATTTATAATAATTACTGTCTGACAGTGGGTTAAAAATAATACAGGTCGCTACTGGTATTTGTTGACTTTCTCCAAGTCTTTCCATTCAGGCCAAAAGAAAAGAACTAAACTTACAGTTAAAGGTCCAGTGTGTGGGATTTTGTTGATCTTTAATCACTAAAGGTAATTCTTTAGTGATTAGTGATTTAGTGGAAACTGGTACAGAAAATAAGTTTTACAAATGCAATCCTAACTGAAGGTCCACTTGTGTACTGCTCATCTAAGGATACCACAAGGTAGACAAACATGAAAATATGATGACTATGGTGATTAAGATGACTACTAGAGAGGACAAAAACATCTTACATAGCAAGTTCATAGTAGAAACCATTCAAAATAAGCATCTTTTCTACTAGCACACATCTGAAATATTCCATCACAGTCCGACAATGTTTTCCTCCAGTTTTGATGCTGACCCGCGGAAGCGCTATAGCTTCTGGAGCCTTTCTGTTGGAGGTACATTGGTGTGGTTGTCCATGTATGGAGTAAACCAAGCTCAAGTCCAGCGCTACATCTCCTGCAGATCAGAAAGAGACGCCCAGTGGTGAGTGAAGACCTGTTTGTTATTCACATAACTTTCTAACACTTGAAGATCTACTGTATCAGGTGTTTTCCTGCATACAACTATTAAACAGTATAAAAATGGATATAGGATCCATGACATATCTCACACGTTTCTGAAGAGCTGTTGTGAAGCTCAGAGCGTAGTGGCTCTGGCAACATTAACCCAGGGGCACTGTAATGATGTTTTTTTTTTTGATTACAGGGCGCTGTTTGTGAACCAAGTGGGTCTGTACCTGATTGTAGGCAGTGCAACAACATGCGGCATCGTTATGTTTGCTTATTATAACAACTGTGATCCACTGATGTCTGGGAAGATTTCTGCTCCTGATCTGGTACTCAAGACACTCCAGAATACATAGTGATATTGATGCATGACTATATCATGATACTGTGTCGGGTTTAAATGTAACTGGGTTTTGAAACCTGGTGCCATTACTCATTTTATGTAGTGCTGGTACAGAACTTTAAATTTAAATGTTTTATGTCTGGCTTTTTATTGGAGGTCTCAGGATTGTTAATCCACTGCCATGTGTTCCAGTGGAGGCTACAGACTGAAAGAATAGTTTTACCTCCAAGATTATCTTTGCCTAATACTCCATTCATCACTTGAAGTTGTTTTTAAAATATGAATGTGTTAAACACCTCAGATCTTTACTTGAGCTTTTTATTACACCGGTGCTTTAATGTGAGTAAGGTCATCTTTAATTGGTTGGTGACTAAAGACTGAGAAAATAATGACTTAATTCAAAAATGAATAATGAATTTATTTTTGTTGATGAAGAACAACTGGAAATAATAATTTTTTAACATATTTTTCCATTATTTTCCCCCTCTTGCTCGTGTGATGAAGTATGTGCCTTACCTCGTGCTGGAAATATTCCAAAATCTCCCAGGCTTTCCAGGTCTTTTCCTTGCCTGTGCATACAGCGGCACTTTGAGGTATTTCAATCTTTGTTTCTCTAATCCAAACTTTTGTTTCCCCTAAATTGCACAAAACCAGTTCTGAAAAGTAACTAAATTCACTTTTTTACATTGCATGTAAGAATAATTTTAAGGTACTTGTGCTTTGCCAGTATTTCAGTTTTCAGATATTTTTCATTTATTTTATTTGTCACTGATAATTCCTGACCAAATACATATATAATAATGGAATAATTGTAATTAATTTGTTATTAGTTACTTTTCATGTTAAGGTGAAAATTTAGGCTCTGAAAGAAAATATAAATAAACATAGACATAAATAAATATGGTTCATTGAAATTGCTTGAATTTTTGTATTTCGTGCAAGAACAGAAACCAAAGTTCTGTCAATTATTATTTTTTTAATTTACTGTTAGTCAATAGACCATATTCCGCCTTTTGCATTATATATACACAAATGAAAACAATCTTAAGAATATTATATCCCATTTCTGCTATATTCTGCAAATAGATCCCGCCTAAATCGGACACACTGGACCTTTAATGACAGACATTTGAGCATCCTGCCTTAGTGGCTGTGATAGTCACAGTAAACATGGTAAACTGCTAAACTGTTGCCCACATGTGTGTTTTTTTTTTAGTACGGCCTCCACAAGTATCAATGCAATGGCTGCAGTAACGATGGAGGACCTGCTGCGACCTCATCTGCGCCACATGACCCAGAAGAAATTGATCCTTGTTTCCAAAGGACTGTGTAGGTTGATTCTCACTGATTCTTACCTTTCATATTTATCATTAACTCACTAGTAGATGGTACCATATCCTGTTGTGATATTTTGGATTGAAAGGATCAAAAACATTGGTACAGGTCAATATTTCTGTATTAATTCTCTTTTTTTAATCAAAGCGTTGCTGTATGGAGTTGGTTGTATCACCGTAGCTGCTCTCTCTTCCCTCCTGAACTGGGGAGTACTTCAGGTATAATACCTAAATACTACTATATAACCTGATTTTAATCCATCCATCTACAATGTTCATCCTTGCAACATCCTGCAAATGGTTTATGAAGTGAAATTCTAACAATTCATCAAAAAATATAGATGAATAAAAATTATATACCATGTTAGCAAATGTTGTCTCAGTCTTGTGCAAGAAATAGATTAACTCAAGAGGCACAATGGCTCAGACTGAACCACAGCATAGAGCAAGATTTGTTTGTATTCTGCTCAGTGTTGTGTTTGGTTCCTTTTCCAGAACTGTCTTTGTTTTTTCCATTCAGGGCTCATTCACTGTCATGGGTGTGGTCAGCGGTCCGTTACTGGGTGTATTTATTTTGGGGATGTTTGTTCCAGCAACTAACAGGGTGGTGAGTGGCTTGATTTGTCTTGTGTTATACACTGTTGTTTGTTTGCTGATTCTTTTTTTTCAAGACCTAGGCTAAGACCTGGACATATTTTAAAACCTTTGAGTGAAATGGGACAGTGTTTAGCTCAGTTGTTAGAGCAGCCGCCCCATGTGCGAAAGCTCAGTCCTGGCTGCAGAAGCCTGTGACCTGTGGCTCTTTCCCGCATGTCATTCCCCGTCTCTCTCTCCCCGCATTCCTGTCACTCTTCAGCTGTCTCTATCAGAAATAAAGCTTGAAAAGGCCAAAAATATAATCTTAGAAAACCTTTGAGTAAAAGCCAATAGTCTGGGATGTGGTCTGTTTGAACAAAATAACTTTGGTTTGGTTTCCTTTTTCAACAAGACAAGCTGCTTGTAAACCACTAAAAATTGGCAAAATAATCTTAGAGTTTCAGCATTAAATCAAAATTATGACACCTCCTTCTAGTCCACCTTGGATAATAGTGATGTAGCTACAATATGGGAGATTTTGAAGTTTGAAGTTAGGTTGTGCAAATTAGGCTGATAGTGAGCTCTGTAACAGACAAGAAGATAAAAAGAATTAAGTGAAAACTGCTGACACACGATGACACTGTGTGCTGTTCAAGCCAATAAACTACATTACCCACAGTTAGCAATAAAAGATTGTAATGTTCCTTTTTTCAAGGTAAGAATGTGTGCTGTCATTTTTTTAAAGTCAGACTTTACAAGATAACAACTCTCCTCTGGTCCACTTGCTTATAATAGTGATGCAGTCACAATATGGTAATGTTTGTTATTACCACACCACTGCTGTCTTATTCTGAACATAACAGTGCTTCTATCTATTAAGGAGTTCTGTACTTCCCATATCCATTGTTGTATCTGTATTTATATTTTGAAATATCATTTCCTGATTATGTCACTGTCTAAAACTGATCAAAATCATTAACTTAACACCTCCTTGAGACAACTCTTGCCCCCACCACACACCCCTTCCCACACACACACAGACACACACCTTTTTCCCGGGCAGCTTTCTATTATTATGTTAACCAGACAGTTTTTCTGTAAATCAGTCATTCAGAGCTAGGATTGCTCTGTTTGTTGAGCCATTGGCACACAAAGTCAACTATGATCCCATTTGTATTGACTGTCCAATTCAGTCACTGGATAGGTGAGGGGCGGATTTCTTGACGCGTTTTTTCCATCAAACCTACTACCCAAAACTAACCTAAAATGATCTATATATACACCTGGTGCCCATCTGTAATCAGTGACACAAACCCAAACTCCCCCCAGTGGTCAAAACAAAACATACGCACAAATGGCTCCTACACTATTTGCCTCAAATTGTCTCATGTCTTCTGTTAAAAGTTGTTCTCTGTCGTTCAGGGGGCGTTCTCAGGAATATCAGTGGGCTTCTGTGTTTCTCTGTGGCTGGCTGTTGGTTCAACTCTTTACCCACCCAGTGACGAGACCATTGGTGTTCTGCCCAGCTACGCAGGCCAGTGTGCAGGCAGCAACATCACCCTGAACAGCAGCCCTAACCAGGACCAACACTCCATCTCCACCCCTCTTCGGCCCAATAACGCAGGGTCAGTGAGTTCAGCAAGGCGTGCACTGATTTGCGTTCTACCCCTTTGTGGTTTACATTTGTTAAAGATGGAAATCAGTAATGATAATCACAATTTATTTACACTAAAACAAATGCAAGCCCAAATGAGATAAGATGAATAACTACCTAGCAGTGTGAAAATCATATCAGATTTGACTGAACTTTACTGATAATATCAGATCAAATAAAGACATTCCCTGAACTTGATTTATGTTCCAGCAATAAAACTGAAAATATTTTAATGAACCCTGTCTTTTCCAAAACTAGGGGCCTCCTTAACTTCTACTCCATGTCTTACCTCTATTTTGGTGCCATGGCGACGAGTTCTGTCGTGCTAGTTGGGCTGATCGTGAGCTATGCAACAGGTAAGAAGAAAACTGCTGACACACTATGAGACATTACTCAGTTTTCATGCAAGACAATAAACTACACTGAGATGTCAGTATTTTAGATATGCCAACAGACACCAGAGGCAATTCCACACAATTGCCGTGCAATGAAAGCTTGTAATGTTTTATGATACTGTATTAGACAGTAGTGATTCTTTGGGTGTTGATGTATTGTATTACATGGAAAACGGAACAAATTCTGTTGTTTCTCTATACACACAGGGCCAACAAAAAGGAATCAGATTAAAGAGGGTTTGTTATGGTGGGATCTGAACAAAAAGCAAGTAGAGGTCCCATCAGAGCGCAGAGTAAGTACTATATCAAACTAACAAACTTATAACATTGGTGCCTTGTTTTATAATTTATTGCACCAAGAGTATCTATTTATCTTAGGCTGCCATATGTGACCTTATTGGTTCACATGTATGTATATTTTCCCCATCTAATGTCAATTTCTAATAGATGCTTCCTCCACTGTCCAAACGCATGTATCTTAGGTGATAATGAAAGGTTTTGTTTCAAAATGTTATATACCCATTTTGTAACTAAAACTCAAACCCCTTTATTATTACTAATAGAGAACACATTTATAATGACACTGCATGTATAAATGTGAATGTGTTGGCTGGCTGTGTTTGTTTATAGACTGGAACAATGTGCAGGATCTTTCCCTGCCTTCTGCACAATGCATGCTGGGATACACATGTGAGCATGAATAGAAATTACCAGGTAAATATATTAAATATATATATTATTGTTATATTATTATTATTATTATTATTGTTATTATTGTTATTATTATTATATACTGTTATTAACAATAACATTACCATCTATCTATCTATCTATCTATCTATCTATCTATCTATCTATCTATCTATCTATCTATCTATCTATCTATCTATCTATCTATCTAAAGAAATTAATTAATAAATTATCTTTGATGATTACGTAACAAAAACTTTCAAGTTAGAGATATCAGAGTCCTACTACTGATTGTTAGTCGAAACTAAAGGACATGTGATTTTTATTCCAGTTGGAAGCATACTCAAGCTATGAATGTAATATGGCAAATATAGTAAATAAGTGTATGTAGCATCACATCCAATCCTTAGAAGGCTTTACCCACAACTACTAACAGTCTCACTGCTGATCTAACTTCATGTTTGGTGATTATGCACCTCGGTATTATTGTTGAGTATCTGCATTTTGTTTAAAAAAAAACAACAAGAATCTTGGTCTTTTTGCAGGAGACAAGGTGAGGATAAACCACAGCTTGTGCCTTTGAGGGACCTGCCTAGAGAAAACACAAGTGAAAAAGAAAATGAACCAACTGATGTTGGGAATATTAAATCAGCACTCGGAGTTTAGGTGTTGGACAGCTAAAGGTTGTTGTTTTTTTTTAATCCTAAATAGCAGTAATGACAATGGCATTTCCTTTCTTTTGCACTTGTTCTTATTTCTTATTCAGTTCAGCTCTTCTTGATCTGCTCCATATGTGAAGGTGAAACAAAAGACTATTCTAAAATGTCTGTTTTTTAAACTGTGATTGAAGGCCTTTATAAAGTGCCAAGGAATGTATAGACTAATCAAATACCGTCTGGTGTTATTTTAATTTCTTTAATGTTGAAAGGTTCTTTCATCGGGACATTTTTTGGTATGCACTGTACCTGTACCAATGCCCACCTGCACTTCATTCAGTGTTAATGGATATGTGACAGGCAGAGTGTGTGCTTTGTGCGTACAAACAGTCATTCAACTGTTCTGTTCATGACTTCCCCTTGTGTTACCGAAGTCTTCCTGTTAAATGGACAATAAAATGCGAGTATCTTTTTGACCTAAAGTGCGTTGACTGAGAAATGTGAACTGCAGAAAATGTTGTAAAGATATCCAAAGTATTTTAGTTTCCAATCTACACACAGCCGACATCAGTAGGGAGCGGTAAAACAGAGATAAGCAGCTAGACAGTACTGTTACTGTCCATGATACAACTCCTTTCACAATTACAAGCAATGTTACATGTTAACACAGGTCCGGGAGTCAATGCAAAGTGAAAGACATTTTCTGTTGTGAATAGAACAAGAAGTTGAATATACACAACTGACAGTAAGTTGATCTTCAGTTAATGGTTTAATGGTTTAATTGTTAAAGACAATCTTGTTGAACATAGAAGGATACAGCCCTAATATGTGTTTGGCAAACTCCACATCTGAAAACCCTTTACTGATCCCAGGGCTTCAGGAACAACACCAATATAGTCTTTAGACCTCTCTTCCTCAAATGCAAATGTTATGTTGAATTTATTAGCAATAAAACGCACCTGTGATACACTCAATAAACTAAAATGACTTTATGACTCTTCTCTATATGTGCTACAGTTTTGCCTTTTGCTGTTTCAGCATTTATCCCATAAGTGCCCACTTTTATGCCACAGCTGAAAGAAAGCCTTACTCTACTTTTAAGTAGATTTTAGACATGCTTAGTGCGCAACTTTTACAAGAACAATAAATACGATATATTCCACATTACAAGTTTTTCTGTCTGTGATTATGTGCATGCTAAAAGTCTAAATAAATGATTTCCTGTGAGTGACTCTTGTGGGCTTTCCTCACAGTAAAATGAAGTGAAGTCACTGTCCCTGAAGCCTCATGGAGGCCTTAGGGATGCTTGCACAGGTAGACAGCTTATAAAGATAACTGCTAAGTACAGTTACAGGTTTGATATCAGTGGGAGAAGATCCAGTTTAATGAATTCATATTCCGTGTCACCATACTTTTCCTGTCTTGGAGAAAGTTGCAGACAGCAGCTTTAAGAGTTAGGTCTCAAATGTCAATTTCAGTTTGAGTATTATAGGACGGGGATGTGGATATGTGAATATGTCAATTTAACTCAAACTTAATACCTTATATGACAAGTGCTTGTCACAGTTGGTTCTGCATCATTCACATTACAGTATTACATAATGTAACTATTATATATATCATCTTATGGTGTGTATCTGAAACACATTGGAGATTTTTTGGGTTATTTTCTTGTAAATGTTGTACTTTACATATTAAGTATAGCTGTATAAGTGATACTACCAAAAATACCGTATGGATACATCAAAGTGAGAATAGTGTTGTCTTGTTACTGTAAATGTGTGGCTTTTTCGTGAGCTTATAATGGGGTATACTTGTGAGTATGTTATCACATTGGTATTTAATTTCTACTTTCATTTAAAGTGCACTTTTAAATTGAAATATACTTATTTGTATTGCATACTTTTTCTTTCTCTTTTTGAGTAAGATACACCTTTCTGAGGATGAAAAGACGATCACTTACTTTTTTATATTATTATTTATGTTCAATAGTTATGAGCATTATTTTTTAAGAGGTTTAAAAGGAAGTAACTTAACTTGAACATGTACGTTTCTACAGAAGCAAACTTACTTGCTCTTGTGTTATATATTAAGAATCTAATACCAGTTTCTCAATTTCGGCTATTATTATAAGGCCCTTAATTGTATATATTGATTATATCCTTCCATTAATAGGTGTATTCGTGATATTTAAGGTATATATACATATATGCCAATAATGTGTATATTTTGGTGCATACTGACATCTGCTGATGATTGAATGTCACTTCAGATTTCAGATGAACACACATGGCTGCCACACATCCATTATGGCTGCCAGATACATGAAACCAATGAGTACAAAAGCACTTCATAATCACATGATGGTCATTTATTGCATTTTCTTAATCTTTCACCCATTCTCACTATACAAAAGTAAGCGTAACATTTCCAGACACTCTTATCTTCTAGAATAAATTGGTAGGCCTAACTGAAGGTCTGTCTTTAACGGTGTGGGATTGTGCTTCCGTGCACATTGGTCCTGAATCCCTCAACCACCTCCATGCTGTCTCTGCATTTCTTCAGCCCGGTGCTTCACCACTCATCTGCGGCCCTGTTAGAGTCCTCGTCCGCTACAGCACAGTCCAGGCGCTGAACACCGGGAAGCGCCAGGTCCCTTTCGTTAAGCTTCTCCAGAAACGAGGAGAGCAGTCGTTTATTTAAATGGTCCGTCAGGGTCCTTTCTTCTTCGACACGCTCCTTGGCGACATTTCCATCCGACTCCACTTCTTCCGCCTCGATGTCCGCGCTGGGCTGCGGAGGGGCCGACCGGTGGTTCAAGGACAAGCCGTTCGAATGCTCGTCCTCCCCGGACTGCTGCTCCGTCCAGCTCCCGGCGTCCGCCCCAGATTCTGTCTCCATCTGTGATATTAAAGTGGTCTGCAGGGCGGCATTCTCTAGCTCTTTCAAGCGTTTGCTGTGGAGGCCGCAGGAAGGAGGTTCATTTCCAGTCGGGTTGTTGTTGATGTTGTTGTTGTGAGGTGGCTCACCAGTTTGCTCCATCATGCTCTGCGTCAAGAGTGCAGCCGAAAGACTTCTGTAGTGCAGGCTGAGAGGTGTCGCCTCCCTGTGGACACAGATATTACTGCACCATGCACCATTAACAGACACGACTCTGTTCTAAGAAGCGGCGGAACAATATTTAAACAAGTGTGTTATTCTGTTAAAAGGTTTTCTGTCACTTCACAATAGTTATAATCTTAGACCGAACATATTCCTTCTCTGGCTGACAAACACTGTGCATTGCGACACCTGCTGGTTATGTGGTCTCACTGCCTGTTCTCTCTCAATAGTCTGTAATTATTGAGAGCAGACTTTACTGTCCACAGTACACCTGAGGAAACCTACCAAGGTTCTTTCATCACATCAATGTTTTTTTATTTGTTATGGAAAATGATGATGACATATACACACTTCCTTATTCAATGGTCCCCTTTACTTTTTCTACATCAACACTGATGAGTAACACACAAATCTTTAAAGTAGACACTTTTGCTTTGATGACAGTTTTGCACGCTCTTGGCTTTGTCACCTGTAATGACTTTCCAACAGACTTGAAGTTCCCATACATGCTGAGCACTTGTTGGCTATTTTTCCTTGACTCTGCGGTCCAATTCATCCCAAACAATTTCAAATGGATTAAAACTTTTAATTGTGGAGGCTACTCTACTTATTGCTCAAAAAGCCCTTACATAGTCTGAAAGTGTGTTTAGGTCCTGTTGAAAAACAAATGATGCCCCTACTAAGTGCAAACCAGATGGGATGGCATGTCGATGAAGAATGCTATAATATACTGAACAATTTAAATTGGCCATGTATGCAGGATTCCCGAATTTAAATATCATTATGACCTTTCATCCCCTAAAACCACAGATATTATTGTTAGGCCATGCTGAACAAAGAAATCCTTCAGAAAACCCTTCTTGTACTTTTCCTGCGTGCTCTTTTGTGTCAATGTGGGTGCAGCTTTTGGAAAGAAATAAAGAAATTTAGTTAGATTTTCCAAAAGAACTTTTGATAATGCTAATTTAAACATTTATATGATTAGCAAGTATATCAATAGTAACAAAACAAAAGTTCTTTCACATTTTTTCTGTTTGCCCCTTTATAGGAAGTGTAAAGTAAACTTTACAACAAATAAATATGCACATATATTTTTAACTGTCTTCATTTACAAAAAAAGAAGAGAAACAACAACACTGTAAAGTTGGTACACACTTTGGAAATCGATCGTGTCAATTAAAGCCAATTAATTAATCTAATTTATCCAAATTATCGTCAGAAATAAAATGCAGCTCAGTCCTGATGTTACAAACAAAAAAGTCGTCGCTAGTCTCTTTGGCCGCATTGAGCTTCCGTACAGCACGAATTGGTTTCCATAGAGACCAGCTATGGTAGAGGCGAATGAAGACCAAAGCTAGCTGAGATACGACGACGACAACAGGTGACAACAAAACACTTCTCATGGAAACACGATATGCTATGTTTGTTTGTAGTTAAGAATAAAAGCCTCTTGTAATAGGCTGACCTGCCGCTCACCGCCGGCGACTACAAGCGTTAGCTTTTTGGTGACTTCCATTTAGCCACAAGCTAGCTAATGTTCGGCTATAACGACAACTTAGCTGCGGTAGTTTAACTGAAGTTACCTCTACACACTCGATTATTGGTTAAACACACACTATCTAACATTTATATCACGGTTATTGGTAGCGTAATCACCGAGGATTACGTTATTTTAGCTTCCACTATCCTAAAATGATGATCGAAGTCAGGATTAATAGCCTACTGTATTCACATTTGTCTGAGAGGACAGGATAGTCAGTAGCTTGGCTGGCTGTAAATAATTTTCTCTCCTTTGCTGCCAGAGGAGGAACCCGTGCATGCTGTGCCGTGCCGTGCTCGCAGGTCAAAATGTCCTTCAGAGATTTAAGAAGTAAGTGATGCTCGCTGTGTGCTCCCTGTTGTGTGTAATGAGCATTATATCACTTAGTTGAAGATCTGTGTTTTCTGTCGATATGCATGTTGGTAATTGGTGTCGCACTTATTTGGCAGATTTCACAGAAATGATGAGGGCCCTGGGTTATCCCCGGCTGATATCTATGGAGAACTTCAGAACACCAAACTTCACTTTAGTGGCAGAAATCCTCATATGGCTTGTAAAGAGGTATGCTTGAGTTTAAAAAGCCAATGCAAAAGACTGTGATGTCTTCTTTGTATTTTAACACCACCTACTGGTCAATGAAAAAGTAACTACTTAATATTCTTTGTTTTTTCTTACATATTTTGCATCAGTTGTATTAAAAGTTGTAATATGTGGAACCCAGGCAGTACGTTTACTAACTCTGAAAGTAAATCTCAGTGTGTTGTCTACTTTCTGCCTATTTGGACTGAATATCTGTGTTTTTACTTTGATCATAAACTGTGTATGGATATCATATATCATATACTGTCTCTTGCTTCCTAACACTCTCTTTCTCTTTCATTGCATGTAGATATGAGCCTCAGATGGATATTCCCACTGATGTAGATACAGAGTCAGACAGAATATTCTTCATCAAGGCCGTGGCCCAATTTATGGTGACATCTTTTCTCAGAATTTACACATTAGTCTTAGCTAATGAAGGCTGGTGGTTACTCTGTCTTAACCAGTGTCTCATGTGGTTGCAGGCAACTAAGGCTCACATCAAGCTGAACACCAGCGTCTTTACCAGGCTGACGGCTACTCGGTGAAAGAGATGCTAAAGATCACCACAGTGCTGTACAGTGCAATGAAAACCAAGCAGATGGCTCTGGGAGACCGAAATGAGGAGGACAACAGCAAGTTCAAGTTCGATCTCAGCTCACGGGTGAGATGCAGATTTAACACAGTATAACGTTATGTGTATGTTACTTTATGCTTTGTGATTTCTAAGTTTAATAACAGCTGTCAGCTCTCAGGGGTTTGAGTGAGAAAAATTACATTAAGTGATGAGCAGATGTGAATGTGCATTGCATTTTTTTTTTATTAACTTTTGCTACATTACATTACATTACTTGACTTGAAAAGCATCTACTTGGTTACAGTCTGACTCTGATTAAAACACTATGTGTTTGACTTTACACCTGTTAGTATTTAATATTTTGGTCTTTTTTCTTTCTGTAAAATCTTCACGTAAATAGCCTTTTCCAGCTTTCTATTCCATTTTCTGTTTGCTCACTCTGTGTTCACTTTAGATTTCAGATCTTAAAACAGCTCGGCAGCTGGCATCTGAGGTCACATCTAAAGGAGCATCTCTGTATGATTTATTGGGAAAAGAAGTGGACCTCAGGGTGAGGGAAAACACAGATACTGGTTTCTGATTTCCTTGATCTTGAATCATCTCAATCTTTGAAAGTAAAAATGTTAAGTGAAGTTAAAATTCTGAAAATTAAAGTCATTTTTCGTGAGTTTTCTTTTCATACATTATGACCAGAGCAGATAGAATGTTTTTGCTGTTTAAAGGCCAAATATCATAGAGTGATATAAAGCACCAAGAATGATTTTAAATAACACGGTAATATCTTTTTATTTTTCAGTTTGAGTCTTGTCTCTTCTCATCCTTCCGATGTTAACTCACTTACTTAATGCAACACCAAGCTGACACAAAACTACGATTGGCTACTGAGTACCTTGACCTGTAACCTGCGAGTGTTGATGTGGCTGGTAGCATAATGTGGCTTTGTTTTTCAGCACGTGACCAAGCTGAGATAGATGATAACAGCTAGTCTATTTGAAAAGACATCAGTGACAGCAATGCAGGTAACGCAGGAGTTTACTCACACTGAATGTTCCCACAGGAAATGAGAACCGCGGCCATCGCCAGACCTCTGGAGATCAACGAGACTGAAAAGGCCCTGAGAGCTGCCATCAAGGAGGTTTTGGTATGTATTCATAACCATCTTTTTTTTTTATAATTCACCCAGGACCTGTTTTTATCTATGAAATGGCACTGAACCTGCCACCATGCTTTTGTGTTCATTGTCAAGGAAAGTGTGGAGAAGACCAAAGACATGCTGGGTAACGTTGTTTCTGATGAAACCAGTCTGGACAATAAAATAGAAAAGAAGAAGCAGGAGCTGGAGAGGAATCGGAAGAGGCTCCAAACACTGCAGAGCGTCAGGTCAGTTCATAGCCTGACAGGTAGCAGAAACAATCCCAAAGTGCTTTGAGTAAATTCAAACATTGTATTGAGTGAATGTGAGCGACGTTCATTTTTAGTTGAATTATTTTCACTCCTTGCTCAAAACTTCTGTTATTCGAGTTGTGATATTTCTTTGCTTTTAGTCTAGTTTTCTTTCTTACACTTGCAGCAAGTCTTAAAACTACTAAGTAAGTTTTTGTTTATTTTTTTAGGCCAGCTTTCATGGATGAATATGAGAAGATTGAGGAAGATCTGCAGAGGCAATACGACGTCTTTGTGGAGAAGTTCAGAAACCTTTGCTTTCTGGAGTCTCAGCTGGATGAATACCATAGACTGGAGCAGGAGAGGTTTGAGGTGTGTGTGTGTGTGTGTGTTTATTCTTGAATGGTTTATTGAAGGACTTTAAATGGATGCTTACATAACGAACACCTTTACATATTTTTGCTTAAACATATGAACGCCTCAGTAATCTACAGCATAACCCATGGACCTGTATTAGTCGGAAAAAATAGGTTTGAAAAAAAAAATCGTGCAATTTTTATGACTGTATGTGTTCGTCCTCTCCTTTCCACTGCAGGAGGCTGAAAACACACTGAGGATGATGCAGCACAAACTGAGGGAGGAGGAGAGGGATCTGATGAGGAGTTCCTGTGAGACAACCTTCCAGACAGACAGTGAATAGTCACATAATCTCAGTCACTTTTTATGATTTCACACACGTGTTTCGTAAAACATGTTTTCTGCAGTGAAAGATGAGGATTCGGACATGGACGTTCCAGAGGACGAAGGTTCAGACAGCGACATGGAAGAGTGCCGACCTTCTAAGCCACGGCCTACACGAAACGGCCTCATGGCAGGTACACAGATGAGGGATAGCCATGCATGTGTTATGATCAACTATTACTTGCTTGAAAAATGTTTTCTATATTTCTGTTTGATTTCATATCTGCGCTTCACAAAAATAAATGCTTAATTCACTAAAACTTTATCATCAAACTGTTTTTGTTGCCCCTGTTTGCACCATAGGAAGAGGAGCTCGATTCATCGGGAATATGCAGGGTGGTGATAGTGATGAGGTTAGTACTGTCTTATACTTGCTACATCAGGTATAACTTACCTTCAATTTTGCTCTCAGTGGCCCTACATGGCGCTCTCTGTGCTGTCTTTCTTACGACAGAATGACATTCTGTTTACTTTTTTGTAATTTTAGGGTCCTATGCACCAGCTCTGATCAGTTTCACATCTCTCTGGGTTTCCATCTTGTACTCCATTCCAGATCTTACTTTTCTGTTATTCACTTGTATTTTAAAAGCCCTTTTTAGCTGCTTCCAGAAGGTCAATTCCTCATCCCATCAAACAACAGAAAGGAAAGGTTTGTGCAGGACCAGTGTCTAGTTCACTCGCTGTTCTTCTGTGTATTTAAAGGAAAAATCCATTTTCATAATTCTCTGACATAGTAGAGGTTGTTCACACTTGACAAGGAATGCATCCTCGACAGTTGCATATCTGAAAATAATTCTCGGGAGTGCTCATACAAGTTAGTAGGTAGCACATTGTCCATTTCATATAAGCTACACAGTGAAGTACACAGAGACTATTTTTTGCATAGTACCAGTTCTGAAGCACATACACAGTATAACACAGTTGCTGAGAGATATCGAAAGCGAAATACAAACTGACCAAAAGAATCTTTATTGCATTCAGCTTCACTGATGATCTAGGGTTATTGTTCTTATTTTTTGTCTCTTCCACAAAGCATTTTGTATAATTTTTGAGTACTGGTGCATCTGTTTTTAACAGTGTTTGAAATGGATTTTTCCTTTAAATTAGGTAAACAGTTTAACAGCCCCTGTAGTTCTCTGGTTCCAGGTGTACATGTTCAGTTAAATGAATTCTGGACTAGGCGTGTTTTCATTACAGCTAAAGAGGTGAATTAGTGATGACTGTAGTGATCCTCCTGTCTGATTGATGTTTTGTGAGACTGGTTGTGTGTTTATTTAAATGAAAACATTGCCCAGGTAAATAAAGTTGGCATATTTAATCATGTGACCCTTACCTGCTTTTTCAGAGTGAAGACAGCGAGATTGACGTGGATGAAGACGACGAGGAAGATGAGGAAGGCGAGGAGGAGGAGAGCAAGGACTTAGAGGATGACAGTTTGGAGGGCCCGGTATCCAGGGGTGCTCGCCCCCCCAGAGGCGGAATGAGACCATCTCTGCTGGAAGAGAGCGACAATGACTTCTGAATGAAGAACACACATAAAATGATTTCCAGCTCAGATTAGAACGGCTCATTGCACCATGTTGTTTTTTTCAAGATAAAGCATCAACATAGTTCCTATTTTTGAATATTTCTGTTAACCTGAATAAAATATATAATATCAACCATTTAACATGTTTCCTGTGTTCCTTTGCTTGAGTATGACATAACATAAAATTGTCAATCAGTCACATACTGATGAGGAATATTTACATTTTTTGCAGTTTTATTCTTTATTCTACACTCAAGGAGAAAGCCCTCCTTTTAACTTTGCTGTAGCCTTTAGATAAAATGCTATAGTAAAATGCAATACAATTAAAACGTTTTGGTTAATATATAAAATATACTAAAATAGAATATGTATGAAAGAACTATATACTGTACAAGTGACAAGGTTGTGATAACTATTAAAGTATTTGAGAAGTATCACTGTATAAATAGAAATGAGCATACTATATTAATAGGATATATTACACTTTAAAATATTGATAGAGTAAAGTGACGTGTGTACATAGGGAGTGGTTGATTGGTTTGCTTTTACAAAAGTATTGCAATTTTCTGTTGTGAGATATTCACATTTATTGTTCGTAAAGACGCACATGTATCATTTGAAAACAAATAGTTGTTTATATAAAAGCTACAGCAACACTCAGCGTCCCTCGAGCCATGTACGAGAGGTACGTCATCAGAGCGCGCGGTGGTTTCAGCGAGTAGGTGGCAGATGCCTCTTCGAAACAAACAGTGAACTGTCGTCTACTTACGAGCTGTTTTTCTCTCGTACTGGTAAGAAACCACGTTTATAGTTGATTGTTTGTGTGCTGTGATCATTAGCCTCTTAGCTAAACGTCGGCAAAGTGAAATGGCGGATGGTCGGCTCATCGACGGGTATACAAAGTCTTGTTTTGTAAGGCTTACACCAGCTAGCTTTAGCTAACTGGCTACACTGACAAGCAAAGCCGAAGCCGTTTGTGTTATTATGTATGATATATGATCATTCACTTACGTTACTGTATTTATACGAAATGATTCCAGGTAGATCACTACCTATACATCTTTCTCACAAGAGCTACTACACATTGCCCCCAATTATAGTTAAAAAAAAGTATATATCAATATACGGGTAATAAACACTAAAAAAAGTGTAGGGTCTTGTTGAATTAAATGATATTCAAAATAGGTCAGTTCAGTGTTTGGTATCAGCCTTGAAAAGTCTCTTTGTCAGTCAGGCTGTTGTGATTTTGACCTGTTTCCCAGCTGAAGAGCAGCTGTTGGGATGCCAAAGAAGTTCCAGGGTGAGAACTCAAAGGCGGCCACAGCCAAAGCCCGCAAGGCCGAGGCCATGGCAGTGGCAGACGCCTGCAAGAAGCAGCAGGAAGAAGATGCTCTGTGGCAGGAAACTGACAAACATGTACTCAAAAAAGAGCAGAGAAAGGTGAGCTATATATCCAGTGTGGTGCCCTGTGTCAGTCATCACCAGCGGGGTAGTTGGGTGTTGTATTAGTCAGCAGCTACAGAACTAAGAATGACGCAAATGAGGCATACTTTATCTGCATTTAAGCAAAGATCAGCAAGTAAGTAAACTTGAGTATTGCTATATATATATATTGTGTGCAACATAACAGCTGTGGAGCAACGTAAGGATTATTTATGCTTGCTTTAGAGAGATGGGAAAATTATTTTGCTAGACCGTACTGGACATAAATAAGTCACTTTCTTAGACCTCACCTCATATTTAGCAAAACAACATATTTTGTCTGATGAGGGATCGTTCTGTTTCTGCAGGACGACAAGGAGAAGAAGCGGCTTGAGATTCTGGAGAGGAAAAAGGAAAACCAGCGACTTCTGGATGAGGAAAGCGCAAGGATCAGAGGAAGAGCCCAGAAAGACGCCACATCAGGAGGAAAGGTGACTCGTACCCATATCGAGGAGGTGCTTCAGAACGAGCAGCTTCAAAAGGAGCAAGAGAAAATCAAGCCGAAAGGTAAAGTTCAGGTTGAAGACAGAGCATGCTGGTTAGAATAAAGATGATACTTTAGTAGAGATCAGATAGAGATAGACAGCTGCACTGGCTGTTGGGGGGATCAAATCAGTAAAATTTCTTTGCCATGTCACCACCTTTGTCATGTTTCAAATAAAATTTCTTCCCACAAAAGAGAGCCACCTAGAGATTCCGCTGGAGGAGAACATGAACAGAATTGTCCCTGAGGAAGGAACTGTGGATGCCCGAACAATAGAGGATGCCATTGCTATGCTCAGGTACACCATTTGTACTGTGTGTGACATCCTGATCCTGAAGATGTGGTCAGTCATCATGGAGAAAAATAGATTATTGTTGAGTGCTATTCCTACCGAATTACAACCCAAAACATCAGTATTTGACTGACTATCTTTCTCCAGTATGACTGACCCCACCTTTAAGTGTCTCGGGCCTATAAAATATAACACATGAAACATGGATACATCGCCTCTTTCTGTCTGCAGCACGGAGCCTGAGGAATTAGACCACCACCCAGAGCGGAGGATGAAAGCAGCATTTGCTGCCTATGAGCAGGCCAACATGCCCCGTCTAAAGCAGGAGAACCCCAACATGAGGTTGTCGCAGCTGAAGCAACAGCTAAAGAAGGAGTGGATGAAGTCGCCGGAGAACCCCCTGAACCAACGCTTTGCTGCCTACAACTCAAAGTGAATGCACTCTGCCCCCCTCCTAAAACTCCATTTGAAAAGTGTCTGCCTATGCACATTGGAGACTTCCATTGAAAAACGTATTAATTTCATGTAACAATGAGTATTGCTAACGAGAGCTTCACTCACCCGGTAACAATCTCTTCAGTGCTAGAGGACTCTGCCTTGTTAGTCCATTCACAAGCAAGAAGAAACTCATTTTCAACTGATCATCTGTCTGTGCACGTGGCCTCCAATGAGGCATACCTAATAAATTTAATTACATTTAATTCCTTTTTTTTCTAGCACTTTTGGGGAGGTGGGAAAACCAGATGTTTTGAGAGTAACTCATTAAAGTTCACCGCTCAATCATCAGCATCTCTTTGTTGCTTTTAATTGAAAAAAAAAAAACACACACTGACCTCAAACATCATTTCCAAGGGCTGCTGTTGTGAAATGCTTATTCTGAAAAGAAGATGGAGTTACAGAGTTCATACTTTACTTTTCATTCAAGGAGAAGGTTCTACTCTAGTTTTGTGTCCAGGGTAAAAAAATGCAGCTCCAAAATGGTCATGGTTATTTTAGAATAGCGTGGCTGGAAATAACTTTTTTTTCTGTCTGTTTAGTTACTTTGACAAGTGACTAACCAGTTTCTTTGAAGGAGACGTTTGTTTAAATAGATAGTTTGGCACGAACATTGAAGCCACTGTCGCCAGTAGATTAGTGTGTGAGTCTGGCCTCACAGTGAAGATAACAAGATGTCTTCACTGTGTTTTTTGGGCATACAACAGCCCTTAATCTAAAATATTGCTGCATTTCCAAGTGGTTACAGAGATTAACTGTGACAACTTCTTTTCTGTTATTCTGTCTGTCGGCCAGATGACAAGAACCCACAGTGCTGTGAAAGAGTCAAAAAAAGAGTTGTATGCAGCAGATGTAAAATGTGACTACTGACTGTCGAGTTGTCGAGTCGGCTGCCGTCTCATTACCTGCTCAAGTGTTCACACAAGTCTGATTTGTTCACTGGCTATTCAGCTTCGTTAATGCCTGATCTAATACTTAACTGATGTCCCTCTCTCTGCAGTATGTTATATTGCCGTCTTCAGCAGGAGCCTGGTTTGTCAACTGTCACATTGGCTTATAACTCAAATGCAGAAATAGAGAAGTACTTCAGTTACATTTATGGGCTGACAGATGCTCTATAGTCTTTACTTATCAGGTTAAACAACAAATATGGATCTTTTTTCTTATTAACCATCTCCAGGCCTCAAACTATGGCTGAATTCAGCCTCCTTTATCTATGCTAGCAGACCATTTGGCCTGTAGCCAGCTTTGACTTGAATGTCCTATTATCTTCACAAATTTACTGGGCAAGCGCTCAGAGCTGTGTTAATGGTGCGGTGTGCATGGATGCAACTTTCCTTTTAGTCACAAACCTGTTTGTAAAATAAGTGATATGAAATAAACTACAGATCTGGGCCATACACTGTTATGTGGAGAAATGAATCTGGCAGAAAAAAACTTAAAGCCAGTTAAATGCAGCAGAAAAAAATAACGTCTGCTACTGCTTCTTCCTCTTTGTTTACGGCGTCCTAACATTTTTACGTATGATTTAACACATACTGTATGTGATAGTAGTTATTTTGAATTAGTTTTGTATTCATTTATGGCCAGCAATGGTGTCCAGTGTTGCTGTTGGTCACAAAGGTTTTCTCCAGCGCAGCAACATTTATATACTGAGCTGCTGAGGCAGCAAGCTTTAGGCTTTGTAGGTTTGTCAGATGCCTGTTGGAGAGACAGAAAGCAGGGCTAAAAACTGAGCTTTAGTGCTCTAAATGTTAAGTAACATATAGGTCAAAGAAGATAAACAATCTGACTAAAACATCTGCAGTGTGTGTTTGGAAAATGGGATTTGACTACACATGAAGGCTCCACCATAGGCCTGAAAACCAAAGGAAAAATGCATGTATATCTATTTAAAGGTTGTAAATGGTAAAATGTAAAAATGATAACCTGCTTTTTTGACCAATAATCAAGAAAAGCAGTCAAGTTGCTGTAATTAGTTTGTACTTGTTAAATGGCATGTACAACAAAAAGAAACTTGGATTTTGGTTGAGAAGACAACAGTCCCCTTTTCCAATATATCCTTTCATAGAATTATTACCATTTGTTGTTACATTTGTTACATTTGTTAGTTCAAGGACACATCTGAGGAGGCCTTGCGCTCACAGGCTTGATTCATTCAGAACCACATTTAAAAATGGCCACCTTTGTCCAGTCAGGCTCTTGTGGCGGAAGAGATAAGAGACTGTGCGAAGGCCTTTGAACCGCAGAGCTTCAATGACAAGTTCAGCTGACCTTTTATTTTCCTTTTTGCATTGAAAGCGACCAGTTCTCTTTCTTTCCCCTAGCAACCAATCAGTCCACTCTCCATTTATAGGGATTTCTTTGAGCTTGTACGTGTGATGTTCCGCCTTAAAACTCTGGTCTGATGTTACAGGTTTTTGTTTTCCTGTATCCTAACCTGTTGCTGCACCCTCCCACTCCCTGTCAATTTGCATGGCAGCCCTTTACCAGGCCAGCTGCTGCTGCCCTTTTCTTTCTTCATGTTGAATTCTAATCATTACTTTCAAAGGAAAGCGCCTCCAAAGCTCCTTTATCAAGTGTTGTACTGGGAGGAGGCAAGCCGCTGTCCAACACCCACTCAGGCTGTTCTTCTTCTTCTAAACACTTCTGTTCTGCAAACTGGGAGCATTTCCTCTCAGTAACCTGCTTTCTCAAGTTTGAAGAAAAATAATATTTGGAAGGAAAAGGTAAGGTGGGAATTTCTTCAGATGTTTTTTTTATTCTTTTTTTTAAGGTGAAAATAAAATAAAATGCTGTTGAAGGGTTAATTTTCAAAATAACATTTGGAATAATCAAGGTTGTGCTCTTAGAAATTTTTTTTTTTTTTTAAATAATGAGTATTTGATTTTATTCTGGGGTTTATTTACACTTAATTCCATTGGCCAACGTAATCATCTTTTCAGGCTGTGTCCTAGAAATTAAACTTATAGTGTACATCATGTAGTGTCAGTCCTAATGTATATCACATCAGGATGACGTCTCTCATGAAAAGAAAAGGATAAATCAGTACTTTTCTAAAAATGTGACAATTTTATGTCACAGCAAAAATGATAAAATAGACAAAAAATTACATCCTTTTCTTAAGTGTTTGTTTCAACTTTAGCACACAAACACAATTATTCTAAATGTATGAATTACTTTCCTCCAAATTAGTTCAATAATGGGTGAAACCGATCAATGGAAGTCTTTCGGATTTCCATGTCTATTAGCCTAACATCAGCGGGGCATCACATCTGTCTCTGACAGAGTGATTCACATTCATAACCAGCTGAGCATACAGTTTACGGTTAAATAAATCATTGCTCTTTGCCTTGAATAGATGCGCCGCATGTCAGCACAGAGTGTGTATTATTTGTCAAGTAACGGACTGTCATGTTTACTTTTGATTATTTCACATTTCACAGTGAGAAAAGGTCATTACTGAGGCCAAAGACAGGAAAAAAATCTGACATAAAAGTGCCAAATCACAGTTGAGAATATGTTTCTGTGTTTCTTATGTTGTATTGGAGACAACATTTTTCTACTTTTCTAAGAGTTAAGAAAATATGGGCAAACTTAAAGGTTTCTGTATTATACTGTGTGCATATCAATATTTGTTAACATCTTGCATTCAAATTCTTTCTTTCCAGTGTTACATGTGAAAAATAATCTGTGTGAGTGTGATGTGAATGTAATCTCATTTCAGCTCTGCAGTGATGCCATGAGGCTGATTCTGGTTAAACCCACAAATGCAACGCGACGTCTTGACTCAACGGGTGAAGTCTTCCATGATGGGGACCGTGAGCGTTGTACCTCAGGAGGTCCATCACCTCTGAGAAAATCTCCTGAGGGGATGCATGATCGATACGCAGGTACCTCTGTGGAAGCATCGTCACCCCCACAGGAGACGAGTCTATGTTGCGTTTCATCTTCACCCCATGAAAGGTCTAATGGAATCAGTCCACCAAGAGTTTCAACCCAAATATCGCCAATGAAAACCCGAAACCTAACCTTATCACAGCTGAGTGATCAGGACTGGCTGCTGCTTTGTGGCCAGGTTAGTAGCGTAGGAGATGATTCCCCCTCAGCAGAGAGAGCAGGGACCAATGTAGGACATCCAAACCACAATGACAGATGTGGTTGTTCCTGTCCTGATGCACACCAAAATTCAGAGACTTCTAGTTTTCAGCTGCAATCAAAACAGGGCACAGTCCAAGACTGCCTTTCTAAAGTTTCAAACAAGAGAAGCCTTTCATCTCTACCACACACCCAGCCTTTCTCTCAAAGCACCCAAACTCTGACCACTTGCCAGGTTTTACCACAGCAAACAAACCAAAGGGATCTTTTGAAACCTGCAACAAACCATCCACATGATAATTTCATGCTCCAGCGCAGTGACCAAGAAGATCGAAAGGAACTATTGCAGCAACAGCCTTGCAATCATTTTAAACTTCGAGACAGCAGCCAAGCGACTTTATTCAACATCCCACTGAACTCCATTGAGTGTGCCAAAACAAATCAGAAACTACACCAACATCAGCCGGCTGTCACAGCAGACCTCAACTGGAGGGAACTTTTTGGTAAAGAGCCGCTGTTGGTACAACAATTTCAAAAGCAAGACACTCAATGCTCGATGAGCAGCGATCAAACCTGCAAGTCACCTGGAGATCCCTCAAATGTACCCAAGTGCCATCACCTCCCTTACAACCCTTTAACCAGCACTCCACGGGTGAAAAGGTCATCTACTCCAGCAAGTAATAAAAGTGTCCAGTCCTTCTCCATCAGTCAGTATAGTTCACTTGAGAACCAGGATTTAGTGGAGGAGAGAGCAAGACAGCAACAAAGTCAGGTAAATTATTATTTTTTAAATACTACAGTTTCTTGATCTGGTGTTGGAGGTCAGCTTGTGATTGTAAAGGCAAAAGATATTTTCTTAGTTTTGCAGTCTTCTGTCTTTTACCATTC
Organism: Miichthys miiuy; assembly: GCA_036365135.1. NCBI lineage: Eukaryota > Metazoa > Chordata > Actinopteri > Sciaenidae > Miichthys > Miichthys miiuy. The sequence continues at coordinate 18,384,722 of CM071609.1, read as the reverse complement.
AGCGTGTTATCTACTTTATTTTATGCCCTGTGCTGCCTGTCTTACTTTCTTTCGTAGACAACCTCTCAGCACCTCAGTGGATCAAAACTCTCCCTTCCCAAACACACTACTAAACTTTCTGACACCTTAGAAAATGGTGACACAGTTAATGGGGATGCAGTGCAACCACTGAGCAGCCATGGTACTTCTAGATCCAGTCTTTCAGATCTACACTCAGGCCAACAGCCTCTTCAGCTTCTTCACAGCGCCATCCTGGAAGATGCATTCTCCAAAGTCATCAGAGAAGATTCCAGTAAGGCCAACAGCGAAAACCTGACCAGAGGGGAACCACAGAAGAAGACCAAAGATATTAGCTACCGGTTGGGTCAGAGAAAAGCTCTCTTTGGGAAGCGCAAACAGTTGAGTGACTACGCGTTGGTCTGCGGGATGTTTGGCATTATTGTCATGGTGATTGAGACAGAGCTGTCGAGGGGATCTTACAGCAAGGTACTGTATCCATAAAGTATGTACAAAAAAGTGTACTGTAGAACAGAAAAAAGGTTCAAACTGCTGTGCATTTTGACACGTTGTAAAAGGATAACAGGTTCTCATCAATGTGACCCTTTAAATGACCCAGTTAATGGCATCATAGCATAGCTGTGGCGACTTTTATTTAAAAAAAGAGCCAAGCGACAACCAAGTCTTTGTGGGCAGAGGTCACCTACTTTGTTTGTTATTGTCATTCAGTATGTCTTCACAATTGGCTGCACTCTTTATGTGTTTGTCTTACAGGAATCCATATATTCATATGTATTAAAAGGCCTGATCAGCCTTTCTACTGCTATTCTTCTTGGACTCATTGTGATGTACCATGCACGGGAAATCCAGGTATGTAGATGAATTAAGAGATTTCCATGCATGCGTACCTATGGTTCCCTTCATAAACCTTGCTGTTATCCAGTAGTACTCCTAGTACTCTGACTGATTTTACCACTTAATTCTGAGTTAAAGAAAATGACTAATAGCAATAAACATCTCAATTGCATCAATGAAACACTGACTCTAAACTCTTCTTTCTATAGCTCTTCATGGTGGACAATGGAGCAGATGATTGGAGAATAGCTATGACCTTTGAGAGGATTCTCTTTGTTGTGCTAGAGCTCCTTGTCTGTGCCATCCATCCAATCCCTGGCCAATATGTGTTCACCTGGACTGCTCGACTGGCCTTCAGCTACACAGCATCAGTAGCGGACGCTGATGTGGACATCATCCTCTCTGTGCCGATGTTCCTGCGCCTTTACCTGATTGGCCGGGTCATGCTGCTCCATAGCAAGTTGTTCACAGATGCTTCCTCCCGCAGCATTGGAGCACTCAACAAAATCAGCTTTGACACTCGTTTTGTCATGAAGACTCTGATGACCATCTGCCCTGGCACAGTCCTGCTGGTCTTCAGTGTGTCCTGTTGGATTATCGCGGCTTGGACCGTGCGTGTGTGTGAAAGGTATCAGCTTAAAACCTCTGAACTTCTCACTCTTCCTTTTCTTCCTACAATAACCAAACATAGGTTTATGTATTTCCAGTGTTCAAACAATGCATATTGTAGAACTAGTCTACATCTTACTTAGCATGACTGAGCAAAGACACAGCATCTCTCAGGTTTTAGGATTCACATCAGCTGCTGTCTCTACAGGTATCATGATGCACAGGAGGTGACCAGTACCTTCCTTGGAGCAATGTGGCTAATATCCATCACCTTTTTGTCCATTGGCTACGGCGACATGGTCCCTCACACCTACTGTGGGAAGGGAGTTTGCCTGCTGACAGGAATCATGGTGAGATTTGTACAGATACTTGAGGTCAATCCCAAATTAACCATTTTTTGGCCTTAGATTCAAAATTCTCTAAAAAACTCCATAATTTTTTGGACAAAACTGATGCAAATTATATGAAGCAAGAATGAAGAATGTTGAGTTTTGCTGTATATTACCTGTATATTATATATATATATATATATATTATATACCACAGCAAATTGAAGTGTATTTTTAAGTAACACCTGTCTATTATACATTATTATTGTAGTTGCATCATTTCTGCTAGCTGTAGCTTGAAAATGTTACTTTTATAACAAAGTCACTTCAATACTTAAATGCCTACTAAAATGGGTGGATATCCAGATGATAATATTGTTCTTTACCACGGTATTCCAAACAGTGTCACTAACCACCACTCTCCCCCTCAGGGAGCAGGCTGTACGGCCTTAGTGGTCGCTGTTGTTGCAAGGAAGTCAGAACTAACCAGAGCTGAGAAGCACGTCCATAACTTCATGATGGATACTCAGCTCTACAAAAAGGTCTCTTTGCACTCAGACATGCTACATAATTGTACATTATTTTTAATATTAACAGTAAAGGTTCAGCCCCTTCGATGGCTCCGTTGGTAGAGCGGAGGACTGGAGATTTCAAACAGTAAAAGTTCAGTCTGAACAGCAGGACAACAGGAAATATAATGATGTGATACAGCATACCAGCTAAATAAAATATTAAAACAAAACAAAACACATAAAACAAACATTACTTACTGTTACCACTGTTCAACAATTCATTACATTCCTTTTCTGTCGTTTCATCTGCATGGTGTTGTATCCTCCTCAGATAAAAAACACAGCAGCCAATGTGTTGAGGGAGACGTGGCTCATCTACAAAAACACCAAGCTTGTCAAAAAGATTGATCATGCCAGAGTACGCCACCATCAGCGGAAATTCCTGCAAGCCATCCACCAGTAGGTATAAATATGTCATCACTGGGGAGTGCAGAGTTCACACAAACAAAAAAGTCTTTCACACTCCACCATCAGTTTATAATAATGATATGTAGATATATAAATACAGTTTGCTGACATGTTTATTCATATGCTTTTATGGGATTTGACTTCAGCTGTTGTCAAACATACCGCACTCTGCCTTTATTTTACCTGGCACAAAAGTGACTTTGGCTTTGATTTTCTGTTTTAGACTGCGAGCTGTCAAAATGGAGCAAAGGAAACTGACTGATCAGGCCAATACAGTTGCTGACCTTGCCAAGGTTTGTGTATGTTGTATCTTTCCCAATTTTTCAAAACTATCATATGAAATTTATGCCCACATTTTAAATCAGAGATGTCTTTTGCTTATTGTTAATTCACTTGAATGTTTAGTCTTCAGTGTGCAGAATGATATGTGTGCAGAGTCTGACACCAGACTGTTTTCACATTTATCTGCTGAAGAGAGAAAGTGTCTGTGCTCACCTTAAATCTGAGTTTAACATGTACACATACCTGATTTGATTACATCACAACTAGTTTGGAAGTCTGTCATGGGCCAATATGCATCTTACATAAGTGTGATGTGGAAACTTGAAGCCTCCAGTACACATACACTGAAAAAAGACATGTCAGTGAAGCAGGAGACATCTTGAATGCGGCAGTTAAACTTGTGAAATGAAACACATTTGCATTTTTGTAGATTCTGTATTTTTCACTGAGAGAGAATGCTTTTCTTTTGAGAATTTGTAAGATGTTTATTTAACTTTTGTTGAGAAAAAAACGCAACACATATTAGCATCTTGGAACCTGCTTTTTTAAATTCTTATTTAAAAACACGACATAACTCACTAGAGAACAAAAAAAGACAATAAACTCAAAAGAACAAACACAATGCACAAAATCAAACTCATATAACCTGAAAATGGGAAATGAGTATCCATGGAAAAACATGTATGGCCTCTCAACTAATAAAAAGAAAGACATCAAATTGTACACTGGATTTTCTTTAGTTAAAAATGCCTACAGCTTCAGCTTGTTAAGTAATTATTAAAAAAACAAAATATCTTTATCGTTTAGCAATTTTTATTTTTTTTATCAAATTCACATTATTTTTTTTCATTACTTATCTTTATCGTCGTTACTTTCCACCATATATAAGCAAATCACAAGCAAACAACCCATGGAGTTGCATGTCACCTGAACAAAATTTGCATACAAATTTACTACGCCAGTCCATGGACTGGTGACAACTAACCTTTTTATGAAATTTTCTTTATGTTTGGCTTTTGTATTCTTTTATTTTTTTTTAAGACACAGCGGCCAGTAAATTGAATTAAAACTTTCAGCATTTATAATATGCATTTAAAAATATGTCATAACCTGGGCAGAGAGGTTCCCCACTCCGCTTACCACGATGTCCCTTCAAATGGACCACAGCATGCTGTAAAGTCAGATGTGTGAACTGTCCTCCCTGTTGCTTTCCAGACTCAGAACATGATGTATGATCTGGTGTCGGAGCTGCAACATCGAAGCGAGGAGCTGGACAGGAGGATTGTGGCTCTGGAAGAGAAACTGGACTCCATCCTGCTCAGTGTGCAATCACTGCCCGTTGTGCTTTCTCAAGCAATAACAAAGTTACAAAAGGATTTCCTGGACGACTTGGCTTGTCGGGTCCACTTCCTGTCATCCTCTCTGAGCTCTGAGTGCTGTTCAGTCCCTGCCAGGCAGCTCTGTCCAGGGTCCACCACACCAGAGACACCATACAGCTCCTAGGCCTCACTCAGTGCTTTTCGTTTTAGGATGCAACCTTTTCTTCATGCTGGGAAGGATTTTCTCAACATGCACACTCTTTTATTATAGTAGCGCTCTACTACACAATCATTCACCCCTGGGAGTTGCAGCTACTGTCTCGAACTGAGCAGCTCCAGTGAGAAGGGAGGTTTCTCAGTTAGGGGATTCTAGAGGAAGTGGAGATCATTATTCCTTCATTTCCTCAATGTTTCAGTCAGTACAGGGGCCGGTTTTTCACTTAATAACAGAAAAGCAACAGTCCATATAGATCCTGTTTTGGGAAGATTATTTGTAAGCTATGGCTTTATAAATATATACAATATAACGCTGTTGATAAAATCTATGATTAAAACATCGGCTAATTCCTAAGCAGTTAAATAAACTTATTTTTTTTCAAATTTTTGAAGGATATGAGCTCACAGACCTCATCTGGATAATCATTTTAGTGTTTTTGATCAGCAGTCAACTGTGTTTAACTCTGAAAATCTAACATTGTGAGCTAGGAAAGGTTTATCAAGCGTGCTTGTCACTTTGGTTCCTACACTGAACTAGCTGTGAAAGTGATAGGAAAGGCTACTTCCCTTTATGGCTGAGATTGTGTAGGGTGGGTCCTATAAGTGAATATGTGAAACTATAAACATGAAAAGCAAAGCAGTACTATGGAAGAGCTAGAAAGCTTTAAATGTTCCGTCAACTGGAAGACATCTTGTTTGAATGCTGCAAACTAACTCAAACAAAAAAGATTGTTAAGTTTTGAAAGAATAAGATCAGTTTTTCCGTTCCCGTACATCCAAGAGTTGTTGTCTTTCCTGCTCCATTAGAACAGCATTTTCTGCATTTTACAGTAAATGTCGTTCTCCATTAGAGAAAGGGTGATTAGGCATAAAGAAGAGATTATAATGTTTACGATTACTTTGGAAGCAGTAAGGGTCTGGTGCCAGCTAAGGTTTCATAGCTTTAGTGAGAAGTAGTCTCAGATGGTCAGACAGTACTGTTGTGAATGACTGTGCCAAATGCCACATTAAAGCTTAAAAGGGATCAAAACATCGCAGTCAAAATTTTACAAGTTTGCCTGAAGTGCAACTTGAGTCCTTTTCATTTTTCAGCTCACATTCATGTTCTTTTTGTTGTTTTGTGCTCATTTAAGACTTTATTTCTGTATGATGATTTACTGCTTCTTGTAACCTTTCCTGTGTAGGCCTGTTGTCAGTATTTTTAAGTTGTAAACGTAAACTTATTTTGAAGTTGTAAACTTCAAAATATTAAGCAATGTGCAATAGAAATAAAGTTTATTTATTTAATAACTTTGGAACATCTTAGTTCTGAAACCTTCCTTTTTGTTTCATTGGCCTTAGCCTACACAACATTTATATTTTAGTCTGTGTGTATGAAGCACTTTAGACATTAAAGAGGCGATGTATATTTTGTAATACTTAAAAACCATTCAATCAAAAATATGACTAGTGAGTAAAGTTACACTTCTCTTGGACAACGGCATTACACAAAATAAAAGGCACCTTGTGTTACTGAGAGATCTAGGTGTAAGGGAAAAGGATGTGTCTACCATCCTCGACTAGCAAAGTAAATGCAAATTTAATTTGATTTTTTTTGTGTTATTGTTCTTAAATGATGGTTGACAAGACAGTGACAGGAAACCGTGGAAGACCAGACTTAACCTGGGACATGGCAACCACAATTATATAATCACTAAGAAACAGATATAGCAGATGCAAGTGTGTAGCAATTTTGTAAACAAACACTCAATCCCCCCCAAAAAGTACCCAAATATAGGTCCTATACATCTTACACAACACCTACTCCTGTTTTTCAGGGCTCTGGTTTGAACTGAATTGGTCTCATCCACATGCAGCTCCCGCCAAACTGAAGGGGAGGTAATTACACACCATTAATTAAACAGAATTATTGAGTCATTTTGGGGGGGGGGGGGGTTCCACATAAAAGTTTATCATATCGAGGCGAGTAGATGGAACAATGAAAGTCATTGTGAAACCAAATAACGAAGCAGTCATACGTCAGACATGATAAACAGCGCTGCCAGTGAGGTTGTTTACCAGAACTACCATCTGTCTCTCTGGGTTACCGGTTTTATAGGGGTGCCACGTAATCTCGCGATAGGTGGTGTGGATGAGAGCTGCACCCACGAGAAAGTCATTTCGCGCGCTGAGGCTAAGCTCCAGTCACATTCTAGATCGACAGCTCCGCTAGCCAATGAGCTCGATTTGCTTAGAGGCAATCAGCCAATGAGCAGACAGACCTTTCAGAGCAGGCGGGATATGAAAGTCTTGAAGAATAACTCATTGATCAATCTCCAACAAGGCATAGAGTTGGTCGTGCAAACCTTGCATAGAAGTTATTTGGGAAAAACGTGCGCTTTACTCCTTAAACGTCAATTTATTGTTTTTACTTGGACGAACAAACAGGTAAAGCAGTTTTTTCCTCATGTTCTGATAACTTTTAAAATTGTACTCATTGATATCTTTACTCAGTAGCTAGCTTACTATGTGGTTAGCTGACTTGACAAAGTCCTACCTCGTTTCTGTTTGTCTTAACACGCTGCACCAAGTTCCTCCGCAAGCTAAATATTAAAATCAAAATAAAATCAACGTCTGTGGTCACCGGGGAAGCTTTCGTGCTGTTGAATGTGCTGTTTTTTTTTAAAATAGTAACATACCAGTTGAAAGCTCTCTAACAATAAGTTGTAACGTGGTTTGCTGTAGCTAAGCATTGATGGGTGGGTGATGAACTTGATCAAGCGAGCTGTTATTTTTGTGTTGTTTATCTGTAGTATAGCTGCATAAGCACATGGTGACATTTCAGCTAGCTTTGCCACTCCACCGCTTCCTGTGAAGCAAAACAAATACGCTAACCTTAAACAGACTGCTTATTTTCCTGTTTTTCCGTATTGGCTTGCGATGAATGAGCCCGTGTTTTTGAAAAGAAAAAATGCCATCTGTGAAATAGCGGGTCTTAGGTGTGGAGGGAGTAGTTTGTCTTCGATGTTATTACTCGTGTTTTGTTCACTGGTGTTGGTTTATATCGAGCCAGCCAGCAGAGCGAACAGGACCTCAGCTGAGAGCGCAAAAGTAAAAGGCAGGCAGCCGTCGAGCCTCACCAATTAATAATAACAAATCACGGCCTGTGCTGGCAAACGATCGTTTTAGTGTCAAAATAATCGATTCCAAACTACATACACGGTAGTATTTCAGTGTGTTTTATTGTCACAGAGCGAAGGCACATTGTTTGCTAGCGCTCCCTCCTGTCCGGATGTGCTTGCTTTTAAAAGAACTGGGAGTGGCCTGCAGCTCAGTTTCCCGCACTGTATTTAAATCAGCTTGTTCCCTCCCTTTCTGATGTTCTGTTGAAGTGACAGCCCAGTGCTGACAGCAGTACAATACAGCCGTGATCATATTTCTGCTGCATAGAATCATTCAATGCATTCTCTGAATAAAGTTAATTTGGAAAAACATTTAAAATGATAACATTTCACGCACTTTCAACCATGTCCTCAGTGTGTTTTTTTTTTTTTTTTTTTGAAAAGCATTAACACAGGGTGTTAAAATCCAGGCTTTGTATGGTTTGAAGGGTAAAACAGAGGTGGAAGATTCATTTTCATTCATTTTGAAACTTTGTCCATTACAAGGATGCAAGAAATTTGTTTTTGGCAATGTTCACAATGGGGAAAAAAACAAAGTGGAAGTAAGCAACTGTGCTGTAAGGACATGTTTAATTACAAACTCATCATTTGAAACGTTTAAAAAGTGGTTGTGTGCCTGTCTAGTGTCATTTTGCATTGTCTGAACAGGCTCAACATGATACGAATCTGCTTTAATTTGCATATGCAAATGAAGCCCAGAACATTATGATATAAATCAAGACAGAAAATACTGGAACAAATTTAGATTGATGCACGTGACAAACTGTCAAGTCTTATTTTAAGTATTAGGCTTGATCTATACAGAGAGGCTTTATTAATCCCTCAAGTGATACATGTTTATTTCATGTATTACTCTTGTTAAAAAAAAAAAGTTGTTTCCTCAGGCGGTTAAGGTTTACAACACTGGTTAGCTTCTGATCGTGGAAGTGAACGTGTATTATGATCAAATGATCCGTTAAACACGATTGCATTGATTACATGACTGAAATGACTTACAATATCTAGTCAGATAATTGCAATGGCTGATTGTGGCTATAATGGGTTATTGTGTGGCTGTTGACACAGGGCAGCTGCAATGTGGATTCAAGTGCGTACAATGGATGGGAAGGAAACCCACCGGGTGGATTCCCTGTCCAAACTCACCAAGGTGGATGAGCTGCGCGTCAAAATCATGGAGCTTTTTAAGGTGGAGCCGGAGAGGCAGAGGCTTTTCTACCGCGGCAAGCAGGTGAGGCAGCCGGATGAACATTTTGTCAGGAGACGTGTCCTGGATGATGTTGATGGTGCTATTTGTGTCCAAGTAAATTTGATTATTCAAATTTAATGTTTTTTTCCTTTTTAAAAAACAAAACAATAAAACAACTCTGGGCTATAATTACTTCTATTATCAGTCTCAGGTAACGTTGAATAAAAACAGGTAATAGTAGTAGCTCATTCATGATTGCTGCGTTAACACTTACTGAAACATAAAATGCATCAAGTACAAAACATGCATTAGCTAAAAAGCATTTGATAAATACAAATTTAAATATTAGAGTGCATAGACACCAACTGGGAAAAAAAAGATGTCTGAGACAAAAACAATTTGATGTACTGCTTTTACCCCTTTGTAACAGTGTCATATTTTGGTTTGTGACAGATGGAGGATGGCCACACCATATTCGACTACAACGTGGGCCTAAACGACATAGTGCAGCTGCTTGTTAGGCAGAAGGCGCCCCCTGTTGATGTCGTCAAAAGCAAGGACAAAGAAGCTGAGCTCTCCGACTCTGATTCTGGTTGTGGCTCAACCCAGAGTGAGTCTGACAAGAGCTCAACTCACGGCGAGGTAGAGGGTCAGACTGCCGGCACTTCTGCCCAGACAAACACCCCAGAACTCATCGATCCGGGGTTTGGATTTTACAAGGTGGGTTTTAAAGCTGGTTGTTGGCATCAAGTTTTGAAAGACTGTAAAGGTCCACCTGGACGTCATGAAGCATTGTCAAATGACATGTGCTGGCCCAATTAGATAAATGACCAGTGTGCGTGTAACATGTTGCATTGGGTCTAAGACTTCTCTTACACTTCTGGACACATTTCATTTTGATTTGATTGATCCCTCTAACAACAACTGTAGTCCTGTGAGACCACCAGCTAATTATTCTATCTATCTGTGTATGTGTTTGTTGCTCCACATTAAGTCATCCTCACAGTTGTGTAGGCCACTTTGCATTAAAAGGGGTATAAATAAACAGGTATGCTGTCGAGTGCTCTCGCTGCCCTTGACTATAAAACATATAAACATCATAAACAAACATCCATCACTATGAATTCAGCTGCGAGTGTACTCCTCCATCCACCCATACCTTTCCAAGGTCAGACTCGGGGGGGAGGCAGGGTGAACCAGGACTGACCCAGACTTCATGCAGCAGTTGGCCAGCTGTGTGGGGGTGAGAAAGGAGCCAGAACTGCCTGAACTTCTTTAGCCCTCTTTTTGGATTTATTGCAGTTATTTGACACTTTTTGCACGTACAATCATCGCCAACACCAATAACCCCCCCCCCTGCTCCCTGAAGGCTAGCTTTTCACGTTTTAAGAACAACTATAACTTTTTTCAGAGGTGGCTGGACGTGAGTTTGAACTACTGCTTTGTACTAAATGTTTTATGTGATGCTGCAGAATCATAGTCCACTATGTATGTGATTTATAAAACTGTAAGTCATTTTATATTAAGTGCATAAAATTCCCATTTTAACTTACATACATGTACATTTGCCTTACTGGTATATTTAGAGTTTTGTGGGCCTGACCACAGTAATATTTACAAAGTATTAAAGTAATTCCTACCTCTGCAGACTATCTAACAGGCTGTTTTTATTGTCCACTTTACCTCCACACTAACAGGACTGAAAGGCTGTTCATATGGTGAACACTTTACTTATGTGTATATACAAATATAGGTGATTTGGGGGAGAAAATGCAGGTATGGAGGCTGGATTGTATTCTGTCTATTTAACTCAACTTCTTACAGACATTATGTATGTTTTGATATGTGTGAGCATGAAGTCTGATGACAAATATTCAGATGAGCCCTTTTGCAATAAACGGACATGAACTTCCTTTAGGTTCTTGCCATTTGCAATCTGATCTTGCTAACTTTTTTTTCCCTTTGTGTGTTTGAAGATCAATGAGCTGGTTGATGCAAGGGACTTGAACATGGGGGCGTGGTTTGAGGCCCAGATCGTGAATGTTACTAAGATGACAAAGACTCCTAAAGAAGAGGCCGCCGAGGCACAGCCAGCAGAGGAGGAAATACTATACCATGTTAAATATGAAGAGTAAGAATCATTTTTCTGGTTATTTGTGATCAGTTTTTTTCCCCCATTCTTTAGGAAACATTTAGATTGTAGACTCTTGTCTACAACTATGATTTTAAAAACAAAAAATTAAATAGTAAATTAATTAAAAATTAGGAAAAAGAATTAGGCCGGTTAGTAGACTCGATAATCACATAGGTACCAATAAAATCTTTATCAACTGCCATAACCATCTGCCTGCAATGTAGAGCTTTGTTTTCAGTGTCAAGTATTCTAGTCACAGAAGGAGAAACTTAATGATTTGGAAGAGAACTTAAAAGTAAAACTGAACATAATTGATATAACGGGCAATAAAAGATTTTTAATGTTGGTGGGGTAATGTGATCTCTCAGGCACAATGAGCATATTTTTTAAGTGATAATACTCGGGTACCAAGTGCTATACAGAAGAGAAATTTTCACGCTCGGATAACCTTCAATTGACCCACTCTGGAGGTTATTCAGGTTATTTTTTTTAATCAAGGCCAGAGTTTGCTTGCTAGAATACTAATGTTCATGTGCAAATATGTGAAAGACGCATAGTAGTTTAGAAGGCACAGCACTAATGTAGACCACCAAACACTGCCACCAGTTAGACTTAAAACAAACTGCAGTTAATCTACTACCAATGTAAATTGACCATGCTCTGCTGCAGCTTCTCATGAACAGCTTAAAACACATGACACATGCTATGTAATGCTAGATGTAGTCTAGTTTTGTCGTGTCTGCTGCACTTCTCATACATTCAGCTGCACTCCCAGGCAGCACTGTGGAAGTGTAGGAAGCACCTGTGGTGGTGTGTGGCTTGCATCTCAACTGCAAACTGATATGGTATTACATTTACTATTGCAGCTACCCAGAGAACGGGGTGGTTCAGTTGCTGGTCAAGGATGTTCGTCCACGGGCTCGTACAGTGTACCAGTGGCACCAGCTGGAGGCGGGAATGATCGTCATGGTTAACTACAACCCAGACGACCCCAAGGAGCGCGGCTACTGGTACGACGCAAAGATCCAGAGGAAGAGGGAGACGCGTACCCAGCGAGAGGTCTATGCCAAAATTCTTCTTGGGTAAGGGTGTTGCCTGTTGTGGTTTAATTGCATAATTTTGTAGCACACAAAGTAAAGGGAACTATCTGCTCAGCGTGCTGCAATGGCAATCATCATCTTGTGGTCTCCAAGTTTGTTTGGTTTTTGGGTGTCACAGTAGCAGGTGGGGGTGATTATTAATTTCCTGCTGTGGTATCAAAGCAGATTGCAGAATGTGATACTATGTACTCGTACTATATACTATGTAGACAAATGATGTACAGTTGTCTCTTTTGATTATTGTTTATTGCCTCACTTTTATTACATACTCAGTTTCTTTATTTGCAGTTTGTTATTCCTGCAAAGTTTCATGTAATTTTTATTTATTTATTTTTTTTAAATCTGTTTTCAGTGATGCTGGTGACTCACTCAATGACTGTCGGATCATGTTCCTGACTGAAATCTACAAAATCGAGGAGCCAGGGTCTCCAGGTGACATGCCAGCTGGATCTGAGAGTCCACTGAAAAGTAGGTTTATGGCTGAGAGGTTTAAATTGTGTTAAAAGCTACCGACATTTGAATTTTGACTTGCATCATCAGGATTTTGAATCTAGTCTGTGTAAACAGTTGATGTTAATTGGTACATATGAAACATGCCTTACCCCATCCTATTGAAAACACTGTGTAATGAAATACAAAACATAACATAATGTCTATATTCTTCAGGATCAAATGGACCTGAGTGCAAGCATTGTAAGGATGATCCCAAGAAAAACTGCCAGTGGTGTAACTGCCATATCTGTGGCATCAAGCAGGATCCTGACAAACAGTTGCTGTGTGACGAATGTGACATGGCCTATCACACTTACTGCCTGAACCCTCCGCTCACCTCCATCCCAGAAGACGAGGACTGGTCAGTAGGACGAGATACAGAACTCCCTGCACTCATTAGACACATTCAGACAGATATATGCATGACGTTTGCTTGAATATTAACTTTGGAAATTACGTTAAATGTCATATGTTGACAACTGTGTTGAAATGGGATTTTTCAAGTGCGCTCAACGTTAACCTAAATGATACGGTTTGATCTGTATAAAGTCAGTGATGTATTGAGATGCTTCAGAGTTTAATGTGTGGCTGTTTCATGCAGCTGTGGACTAGTTAAAGCGTGACGTATCAGAGCTTTTTGGCTGAAACAAACTGAGCATGAATGTGTTTTGTTACTCAAAAAACAACAGGCCAGAATGCAGATTCCAGGTCATGTTTATGATAGTCAGTTGCCCTTTATGCGTTGCACTTGGCTTGGCCTTTACTCTACATGTCATACTTGTTTTGGTTAGGTATTGCCCAGGTTGCCGTAATGACGCCAGTGAGGTTGTGTTGGCCGGAGAGAAGCTGAAGGAGAGCAAGAAGAAAGCTAAAATGGCATCTGCCAGCTCCTCCAGCCAGAGGGACTGGGGCAAGGTGAGTGCTGACACAATGCTGCCAGGCTGTTCTTAACATTGTTGAAATAACAAACAACGGCTATTTTATACCACAGTGACTGCATATCAACATTGGTTACAGTATGTTGTGGAAAAGGAGCTTACATGCTCACTGTCGTTGTAGACAACCAGCTACGATACTATACTTGACTGACATCTTCAAATGCAAATGATGTGCTCCTCTCCCTCCAGGGAATGGCTTGTGTTGGTCGAACCAAGCAATGCACCATTGTCCCATCCAACCATTACGGCCCGATCCCCGGCATCCCTGTCGGTTCCCTGTGGAAGTTCAGAGTGCAGGTCAGTACATGAAACTGCACAGTTAAAATGCTGTTGCAACATGCATAAACAATACAAGGGTGGTCTTTGAGGTGGTTTGTTCCAGTGGCAGGCAATAACGTTTAAATTCTGACTTTTCTAGGTCAGTGAATCTGGCGTCCACAGACCACATGTAGCCGGGATTCATGGCAGGAGCAATGATGGTGCCTACTCTCTGGTCCTTGCAGGAGGCTATGAGGATGATGTGGTATGCTGTCTCTTTTTAAAAAAAAAAAAATTAAAAATTAAATAAAATGTAATATCTAAAAGTTGATGAGGATATCCTTCAACAGACACAATAGATGTGTACAGAATATTGCAGTTTGGACACTTGGGATGACAAATATAAACTGTAAACATATGAAGAATATAGATCTAGGAGGATGTAAGAAACTTCCAGGTGGTACCAAACCAATAGGATCTAGGCCACATGACCTCCACCATGGAGACTTGGGAAGAGACACTAGAGGCAAAGTGCAGGCACACAGTCATATGGACAGGAGAAATGAAACACACAGGGAAGGGAAGAGGTTGTATCTTCTGGAGAATGACGGTCTAGATCCAAACCCTGGTTGGTCCAGCACAGAAGCCTGAGTGAAGTTGCTGAATGGCTATTTTCAGGGAAATGTGAACAAACTATTGGCAGATTTCATACAAGTTTTAATGTCTGTAATCTTTGATGTCTCACTTTGTAGGATGATGGCAATGAGTTCACTTACACTGGCTCTGGAGGGCGTGATCTCTCTGGAAACAAGAGGACTGCCGAGCAATCCTGTGATCAGACACTTACCCACATGAACCGGTATGACCCTAAAGGACATCGTATTATAATGGCCTGTTAACAGGGCCAGGTTTTGCTGCAGTTTTGATTATTTAAATAATTTGCTCCTTATCAGGGCGCTGGCTCTCAACTGCAACGTCCCTGTCAATGACAAAAATGGAGCGGAGTCAAAGAACTGGAAGGAAGGCAAACCGGTGAGAGTGGTGCGCAGCTGCAAGGGTCGCAAGCACAGCAAATACAGCCCTGAGGAAGGAAACCGATACGATGGCATATATAAGGTATGATGGAACACTAATTCAGGGTTTTGCTTTAGAGTTGTCAAACTGGCTGAACAGTTATGCCAATAGATAAACTGGTTTACCTGCATAGATATGCTAAAATAACACTCAGCTCACCAGAACTGCCAACATCCTGCCTTCTAGTTTGAATAACTTGTGTTTGATTTAATGGTCTTATAACTTTGTGTTGTTGGCTTCCTTCAGGTGGTGAAGTACTGGCCAGACAAGGGCAAGTCTGGCTTCTTGGTCTGGAGGTATCTGCTTAAGCGTGATGACGATGAGCCAGCACCATGGACCAGAGATGGCAAGGAACGCATCAAGAAGCTCGGTCTCACCATGCAGGTAGAGATGATCATTCAGTCCACATTTGACCAAGAGGGGGTATCGGTACTGTGTTTTCAGCAGTGTTGGGATGTAATCAGCTCCTGAGCTCTGCATCATTAAAGCATAAATATCTCAAATGTTTAAACTTGGACTAACATTTCTTTGTAACATGTTAATGAGCATGCAAATGTTAGGTCTGCTCATTAAAAAAAAAAAAAAAATCAGTTAAATTGTCTTGATCTTGTTCCAGTATCCTGCTGGTTATCAGAAAGAAAAAGAGAACAAAAATGAAGTGGAGGAAGAGGCGGCGACACCCAGCAAGGCGAAGAGGAAGAGAAAATCTCAGGGCAGCGGTAAGTTCTGTGTGCACGTGGGTGTGTTTTTTTTTTTTTTTTTTTTTATTTATTTATTTTTAGCATTTCCTGTCACACATAATCAGTCATGTATACATGTAATCAACTACCTTTTTAATACTCCACAACTCCTTAGTGAATTTAAAATGTGTTTCTTTCTGTCAGAATCCGCAAAGACCTCACCAGCCAAGGCTCCCAAGAAAATAAAGGTAGAAGTGTACAAGCTTACCAAGGAGCAGAAAGCCCTCATCAAGAATGACGAGGCAAACAAGAAAGTGTGGGATGAAGCCATGGAGTCACTGTCACTTGGACCGGTGAGGATGTTTTCTCCTGCATGCGGATGGAAACTAATGAAGTTGTGAATCTAGCCTTGATTTTCTGAACCACTTTAACACCTAGTATGAAAAGCTTGGTTTGTATGATGCTTTCATTTGCTTCATTTGAATCCATACTTTGAATGATTTGTTTCCATTTGGATATTTTGTTTTGGAGCAACAGAGGAGCTTGATGCAAATGATACCTGAGGAAATGTGTCTCACTTGGAAAAACTTAATAGAGCAGGCTGTCTGTCCAATTCTTCTGTAAAACACATTCACACGTTTAATGTTTTGTTTCTGCAGAAATTCTTGAGCAAAGTTGAAGAAGTTTTCCTCTGCATTTGCTGCCAAGAAGTGGTCTATCAGCCTATCACCACAGAGTGCCAACACAATGTCTGCAGGGTGAGAAACTACAATTGTTTTGGGATCCCATGTAAACTATGGAAAGTTGATTTGATTACATTTACAACTTAGTAGTTGGTGCAAAAAATGATAAACAAGACTTGATGGACTTGCTGTCTGTGGGTACATTTAATGTATGTGTGTAAATGAAAACATGGAAAAGTCTTGTTTTTTGACTTTTGTATGCAGTTACTGAATCATACCTCAACTTAAACAGTAAAGCAGCCTTTTCAGTGAATCATGACCTTTTGAGATGTGTGTTTTTTGCAGTCGTTGTGGGGTTAGAAAGGTTATCGTAAATGTCATAGTAGCTTTTGATCAATAAATCCCTACTTTACACCTGCCTCTGACACACGTCAGATGACATTCTGTGTAATGCAGGACACGACCAGCTATCAAAGGTTACAAAGGACAATGAATCTTAAGTCACATTATCTACTTTATTTCTTTTCACTCCAGGAATGCCTCCAGCGGTCCTTCAAAGCAGAGGTGTACACCTGCCCGGCCTGCAGGCACGACCTGGGCAAAAACTACTCCATGGCTGTCAACAAATCCCTGCAAGACATTCTAAGTCAGTTTTTCCCAGGGTACAGCAATGGGCGATGATCATTGGTTCTGCCTACTCAGCGCTCGAGGAAACGCGATGTAAACTGTAAGGGGAATTTTCAGTATAGGCAATAAAGAATCAGTTTCTCTTAATATATTTTTATGACTATAAAACTACAATTTTTGTGGACTTCAGTGCTACCATTTTTCACCTTGGATCTGCTATGAGGTGTAGTTGATGATGATGATGATGATGATGATGATAAATTGAAAATTCCTTTGTAACTGTACCATTACACCGTTAATACCTTCAAACGTGATTTTTACTCCCAGCGTTTCGTTTTGTTCCATTAACTAATGCTAATGTTATCCATATTGTAAAATGTTACTTAACTAAATCCCTCCATATATAGTAATCCTTAAGAACATTAAGTCAAAAGTGGTTTAGCCGTTTGCCCAACTTGTTTGGAGATTCTTTTGTACATGGCTTTTATTAGAATCTGCATTGTAGCTGGTCCGCCGTTAGTTTGGGTGGGGTTGGTTGTCATGTTGGTGCAATTTTTACAAAATCTCATTATGCAGTTGTTGGTCTACATTCAAATCTGACCTGGAAAGCTGTTGTCTGTACGTTCCTACTTGTTTTGTTTGTTTACAAACAATATAGCTTGATTTCCTGTTAAATCAGTTGACAAACTAGAGAAAAATAGACTGTTGAGATTATTTTGATTTGACAGGACTTCCAGATGTTGACACTTTGTTTGTTTGTCCTGGCATGATCAGACAATTGAAATTGTACCAACATGTTTATTTTTTTGTTTTGAGAAAAGAAGCTTCCTGAAGCTAAAAGCTGCTCTGTAAAATGTCGAACATACAAACACAAACTGAACCACTCGTTCAGCTACCTCTTAAGCAGTCTGAGAGGAAGTGTCTCGTCAGGGGGCGGTGTCATCAAATGTGGTCGGCTCTTGTGTATTGGTTCCTCAAATATTTTCACGCAGTAATTTTTATATTTTGTAAACGAAGTTTGAGGAATTTGGTTTTCAGAAATGACTATGAAGTTGATAAAACACTGAAAGCTAAACACGATGGATTCTTAAAGCCATTATATTCTGCTATATAGATTTGGATTTCCCCTTGATTTTAAAAGGTTCACTTTGATAAAGCCCAAAGAAACAAGTGCTTAACCAAGTGTGTAATGTAGGGCGCCCATATATCTAGGTCTTTAGACATTGTCCCTGACACTCAAACCTAATTGAGTCTAGAAACTTTATTTGTATCTTTCTGCTAAAATTTGTACTTTTTATTTTCATCTTTTATAATCTATTACTGCCATCTGTGAGGGGGAGGGGGTGGGGGGCTGTTCAGTCAGATTTTTGTGTCTCCTGTGGTCACTTGTAATACCTGACCTTATTTTTTACAAAATGTTGGCATTACGTAACGTTAATTCCACACACTGCTCCTGAAATTTCATATTAAATCAGCTAAATTATCTGAATTTGTTATATATTACTTTTGCCGTTTGCCTTTTTGTCTTTCTAATGAATATATGATGTTGAATTTCAACAGCAGTGTGTGACGGTGTCCATCCACATGCCAGCATTTTGAGTTTTTACGGATAGACAAAGATTTGCATAGACAGGGAAATGTATATTTTCAGAAATTGTATAATTTTTAGTTCATTTTAGTTTTGATATGTAGTTTTAGAATTGCTTGCACATGTTTGGTGCAAAGATTTGTCAATACATTTTCAGTGTTATTCAATAAAAAAGTGAAAATGACTTGTTTGTACTGATTGACTTGTAATGAACATTAATCTTATCACATAATTATGACATTAATCCACACTTTTGGAGGTTTCAGTTATGACACTGAGGTAGATAATATACTGAATCATGTTTGTATTAAAAGGCAGAAAGACTTATACAATGACAATTTTAAGCACAAAACTGATTTGTTAACTTGATTAAGAAGTGTAATGAAGCTTGATCGAGGTTTAGGACAAACTCTTAAACTCATACAAGGTCCCTGGGTATTCCGTTAAAACATGTTTTCTTGCACTGAGGGCATTTATGTTTCTCATGGAGGAGCGTCATAGCTTGTAATGAACCCGGCAGTGTCTACGTGAGAGGCGTGCACATCGCTTATGTACCAGCACCGAGGACGAGTAGTATTGAGCACCTATTTTCATTGGTTGATTTCTGTGTCTATAACCGAATAAACCAACCATATCATCCAATCTGTGACCAACAACCCTGTCATCCGGGAGATCCAGCCAATCACGAGGCGTAGTTTGTGAGGTGGGCGTGATCTGTATAGCCTCAGTTAGCTAATGCTAGAGGGAAATCGATCCAGGGAATTTGTACTTAAACGAAACCAAATCGATTAAATAAAACAGAGAGGACAATAAGTGGCTGCAGGAGGTAATACTGCCCAAACGGGATTCATTTTGTTTTGTTCCTGAGACCGCATTCTCGAGTGATAGTGCTGTGTGGAGTCGTCGCAGTGTTTTGTTTTTTCTAAATGCAGATATGGAAGTAGCTAGCTACGAGCTAGACAGTGTTAGCTAAGAATACATAAACGTTAGGATACGGCGACGTGTGTAGTCCGTTTTAACGGCTGCTTTGCGTGTTTGTACAGCTTTGTCAAAGAAACATAGAAGATTAACGTGAGTTACACATTTTACTCCTTTTATAAGGTCGTGAGCTACAGTTTTTTGTTCGCTGTCATCTTAGGTAAAATGCTAACAGTTTCATGTTAGTTGTGCAGAGACATGGTCGCCCTTAGCAGCAGCAGCAGCAGCAGCAGCTCCCTTTAAGTCGAGCAGCGTCGTTTTACTTTCACAAATACGATAAATGAATTAGCTATCAGGGCTACAAATGCACTTTGTGAATACAACGTAATGCAGCGTGCTGCAGGTTTGAAACAGGTCTCAGGCTCATATTGAGTTAAAGAGGACCGTGTAGGCCCCTTTTTGTTGTGGTTAGACAGCTGGGGGTCATGTGGCCTTCCAGCCCCTGAATAGGTCAGTCCCGGTTAAAAAGAGGCTCCTTGCTTTTGAGACAGCGTTTGCAAACAATTTTAATTGTGACAAAGTAAAACTAGCTGCAGATATTTACCCTGATTGGTTTATGAACAGTTAATTTGTAAGACACGTCTTTCTCTCTCACTGTTTATTTCCAAATGTCATATATTCAGCTAAACATGCCTAACTCCGCTCTTTTTATTCGGCTATGTTGTTTTAAACTCGGGGCATGCTTCCTGAACTACAGGTGCCTCATGCAAATGACTTGTTGGATTATCCCCATTTGCCTTGCTTTGCAGTAGAGCTCACAGTACAAATAAGTAACCTCCCATCCCAGCTACTGATGCTTTACTTGTTGTGTACAGGGATGCAACATTTTTTTTTTATGTATGTGTGTGTGTGTTTATTTTTCTTAAGCCAGAAATGTGTTCTCTTTGATAACCCTAAAGCTAAAATCTGAACATATCATTATTCTACCCATCTATATTGTCAAGTGTGGTCAAACACTGAAAGTGGGACATCCATTGCAGTTGGTGACAGTCACTGAGAAAATGTTGAGGTATTGGCTGCGTGATTGACAGTCCCAATGTTCATTTTCAACTTTTCACATGTTTGTGGGAAACAAACAAAATTATTGTCATGTGTTAGTTTGAAGATGGTAAAAATGACAGAATAATTGAGTCTTTAATACATTGCAATTTTTTTTTTCTTGAATGATTCAGAATGTTTCAAAAGTTCGACTCTAAATATGCAATGTGATTCTCCCTGCTGACTATTATATTATATACTGATAATATTTATCAAGTTATGGCAGGTGAATGCAAATTCACATGTAATGATTCCTGTTTGAACTGATGTTCAAAACAACAACAACAACGTTGCAACAAAATTTGCATTAATTTGTGTTTTTAAAAGAGAAAGAAAGGAGATAAGAGCCACGTAGGATGCGTGCTGTATCATGCTGTAAGAAAATATTTCAGAAATAGCACTACGTTTGAAATTGCATTAAATGTTTCCATCCAGAATTACGAGGAAAAACGACCTGTTGATAGTTAACAGGGACCCATTAAGCAAGTGTTAAAATGGCACACATCAGAGTTGAGTTTTTGAAAATACCCTGAAACCTTTTAAAGAACTCGGGGACTTGATCTGAGTATTTTTACTGGTCTAAATTAAGGTCCAGTGTGTAAGATTTAGGTGGTTCTATTTATAGACTGTGACAGAAGTGGAGCATAATATGCGTAACTATGTTTTCTTAGTATATAATCACCTTTTTAAAAAAGAAGAGTTATGTTTTTTGTTCGGGGTCCTGCTCCAGGGAATAGCCATGTTGAGCAGGCATATTTCTACAAATGAAGCACTGACTCTGACCTTTTAGTTCCTTCATTATGCTAGGAAGGTGAGGATGAAATGATGAGTTTGCAATTTACACTTTCACTATCACGCTAAATGTTACAAAATCTTACACACTGCTTCTATATGTAAGGCTGCAACTAGTAATGCAACTATCAGTTAATCTGTCAATTACCTTTTTAACAATTATTTGTTTAGACAATTAAATGTGAGAGTGTAGTGTAAATTCCCGTCACATTTACAATGTTGACATCTCATTACTTTGTTCATCAGACCCCAAAATCCACAGATATTCAGTTTATAATATAAAAACTAGAAATCCTCAGCTTGGAGGAGCTGAAGACAAAGAATGGACGGTATTTTTGCTTGAAAAAAAACGACTAATAGATTAAGTGACTAATGTCTAGTTAAGCACTAAATTAAGGTTCCTGGTCCACAGTTGATTGCCCTCAAAAAGCTTTAGAGGTAAGGGCCCTGCAACTTTTGTTCACACTGTAAGCAAGCACTCATTGCCAGTAGTAGAAATGTCCTGTTAGACAAAGTTAAAGGAATAATATGTAATATACGTACTGTATTAAATCATACAATTACCTTGCTAAGCCATCAGAGATTAAGGAAACATCCTAAATTAAAATACTGGCTTCTTGACAACAATGCTACAACCAGCATGTGCCCCTTGTGAAATTTCCATTCCAGTGCAGAGCGTCTGTTTGTATTTTGCCTTGTGTGTCCCCACCCAAAGCTACCACTGACACCCTGAGCTGCCAGATATGAAATAAATTTGGCACAAACACAATGTGCTACAGCCATGGAGGCAAGCAAACAAAGTGCATCAACAGAGGTTTATTTGTGCTGAATATAACCGCTGTGAAACAATCAGTAAAAAACGTTTTATTAACTTGAAATCACTTTATTAGAGAATATTATTAAGTTAAATGAAGGGATCAATTAAAGAAATACACATCTAAGTAAACATCAGTACAGCTTGCAGATGTTTTGTTAGAATGAATTGGTGCTGGTCCAAGTGTCCTGGAGGATTTCAGTGTAATGGAAATCAAATTCCTGTCAAATATTATCTGTATTTATTAAAGCAACATTATGCAAGCAACTGGTATTTGGCGTGAGTGTAAATTTATCTAAACATGTCATAAATACGGACAGGCGTACAAGTGCACTCATCTTACATCAAGCAGTTGACATAGCATCCAAGCTAAGCTAAGCCTAGTCCTAAAAAGTGTCTTGATGACACGTTGAGGCCACCCTGAGCATACCCCTGCACCCCTAGCAGAGAGATTGATTCATCTCACTCAGTGTTTCAAAGTTAGTCATGTCATTTTCTGAACTCATTTAAGTAAAGTACAACTTTACACTGTACAAAAGTAACACACCTGAGTAAATGTAGTTACATTCCACTACTGCTAGATGCTTAATTCTTTAACACTTACATGTTTCTCTACCTTGCTGCTGCTCCCACTTTGGTAAGAAGCTGAAATGTACTGAACACACTCTGATTGTCCTTGCTCTCCCCTCCAGGTTTACCTGCAACCCCCAAAAGACCCAATGGCTACTGACATGCCCATGGACACGGTGCCGACTTGTCATCCTGCACCTGCCCCAGCCTCACCCGCCGACATTGCTCCAGCATCCCCTCCTGCCCGAAGCCCCAGTGCAGCCCAAGACCAGATTCCAACCAAGGAGCCAGCAATAGCTGAGACCCCGGAAACAGCGGTGACCTCAGAACATGATGCTTCTCCAGATCACATCCTGGCTCAACCTACAGACCCAGATGTGGCGCCAGGTTCTGAGGTGCCACCGACCCCTCTGCTGCCACCACTGCCGCCAGCCAGCGCCAAGAACGCCAGCTGCAAGATTATGACTTTCCGGCCCACCATGGAGGAGTTCAAAGACTTTGCTAAATACATTGTCTACATGGAAAGTCAAGGAGCTCACCGTGCTGGCCTGGCAAAAGTGAGCACATCACACATGCGTACTCTCACAATCACACAGTCCTGTTATGGCTTCTATTTCAAACGATTATTGATGTCTAAAACTATCAAATAATATTGCAAACGCCTAATACGACTTACTATAGCATTTGATTGGTTCTTAAAATGATGAAAACAAACCAACTATTATAAATATCTCATTTATAACGGTTCAAATGATTAAAAGCAAGAATATTTTGACATTTTGGAAGCTTAAATCATTAAATGTTTGGCAATTTATGGTTTATAATCAAACATCAGTGTTCAGTCAAGTAATTTATAGCACCATTTAACATATGAGACTTGGATGGGCTTTTGATAATAATTTTGAGTTTGAAAATGTAGCTGCACATGGATGCAGGTCATTTTAAAACTCTTGTCTCCTTCACCAGGTAATTCCTCCAGAGGGCTGGAAGCCACGGAGGAATTATGACAGCATAGAGGACATGGTAATTCCAGCTCCCATCACGCAAGTGGTGACTGGACAGTCGGGGTTGTTCACTCAATACAACATCCAGAAGAAGTCCATGACCGTTGGCGAGTACCGCAAGCTGGCCAACAGCAAGAAGTAAGTCGGGCCCTGGTCCAGAGGCCTCATTTATAAATGCGCCTGCTATAATAGGTTTTGACATAGATGTGTGAGGCTTCCACGTCACTTTTGTCAAGCAATGTTTTGTAAAATTTATGTACTGACATTTTACTACCTTTTACACAAACCTTTAACAAATCAAATATCGTTAAAGGACATTTGTTTATCAATAAGTCTGGGAGATCAAGGGTTAAAACTCATAGCAAAAAAGATTGTTTGTTTGTTTTCTTCTTGTCTGCAAACTGGCTTCATGTAAACTGATTCACTCTGGGTGTATTTAGGCCAAGTATGAAGCCTTTTCTGCCCTCTAGTGGTCATAAAAATACTTACATGAAGTTCAATAAAGAAATAGTAGTCATATCTTTATTTATTGAGGGGTGGCCTTGTAAAGTATTACCCTTAATAACAAGAAAGATTAATAATGTTAATATAAAAACAGTGACATTGTCCTCATTTATTTTCTAGCTAGTGTTTCCTGCAGCATAAAATGTAAAACAAAACAAAACAAAAAAACACTTGTTGCAAGAATGTATTTATCCTATGTCAGTCCTTTGGCTGCTGACTCACAGTATGACTGGTTCTGTGCTGTCTTCAGGTACTGCACACCCCGGCACAAAGACTTTGACGACCTAGAGAGGAAGTACTGGAAGAACCTCACATTTGTGTCACCCATTTATGGTGCCGATGTCAGTGGCTCCATCTATGATGAGGTGAGGGTTTGTACGTGCTCATTGGTCGGGGCTGATTTGCTAAAACTGCTTATTTTGTGAGATACTTTTCACTGACTGTTAGTCTGTGATTTCAGTAGTTACTCACATGACAATGGACTTTTTTAATTGCAAATTTCTGAGTTACTGGTTTACAAATATTATTGGCTACCCTGGGAACTTTAATTAAAATACAGCCTGTGATTAATTAATCCATGGTAGGATGTTCAGAGCCTAAATTAATGAATGGATAATCGTTTATTGTCATATTATGCCCCTAACATACAAAAGCTACTTTAAAGATTATGTTTGTATGACATAAAGAATTGTGTTATTTTAATACCCTGCTCAGTACATTTTTCCTTGACTACAGCACCATCTGGTGGTCATTGATACACTTTGCCCAGTTAGAGTGTAGAATGCAGACAAATCTGTACAATCTATTCATGAAAATGAATGTCTCCATTCAGGACATTCAAGAGTGGAACATTGGCCACCTCAACACACTGCTGGATATGGTGGAGCAGGAGTGTGGCATCGTTATCGAGGGTGTCAACACTCCCTACCTCTACTTCGGCATGTGGAAGACCACATTTGCATGGCACACTGAGGACATGGACCTCTACAGCATCAACTATCTGCACTTTGGACAGCCGAAGTCCTGGTGAGTCACCTGTGCTTGGCACACAGCTGAATGTTTGGTTGTGTGTAAACAAAACTGTAGCTACTAATTACATACCAGCAAAGGTGGCTATACTTATTGATATTCTTGATAAATTGATCTCCTGTTGGGTCCATAAAATGTCAGGAAATCGTCAAAAAAAAGCCTTTTCCAGTTTCCCACAGTCTAATATGCGTTTTCCAAATGTCTTGTTTTGTTTGACTGACTGTGAAAAATCCAAAGTTTACAAGAGTTAAAAAACTAGCAAATACTTGCATCGGAGAAGTAGGAACCAGAGAATTTTGTCATTTTTGCTTAAAAATGGCTCAAGAAGGCTAATCAGTCATGAAAATAGACTCATTTCCCATCGACTGACACATCCATGAAATTAGCAGTTTTCCGTCTGTTTTTTCTATTAAAAAGATCACTTCAAATGATACTATGTTGGAACTTTGTTGTATGAAAGTGAAGAAACAGACCTGTTTCTTACTCTCAGATTCACACACACACACACACACACACACACACACGAACGAAAAGGATCATCAAAGCATAGTAGGACAGGATTTTCTTTCTGTCTCTGTGGTGCATGTTCTTCCTCTGTCACTTTTCCTCCTTTTTCATTGGCTTTGTATCGTACACCAGGGGCCTTCAACCTATTTATCTCAGTGAATCAGTCCAAAACACTCATAACAGACCGACAGACAGATGTTTCTAATGGGTATTAAACATCACAACTCTGTGCCAGCTACATCATTCACAGTTCTCAGTTTGTTGTTTTTCAGGAGCAGCAAGCTTTTGATCTATAGACTGTAACGCTGTTTTTTTTGTGCTGCTTTGAGCAAGCTGTGCCTGCTTATCACTGGTTATTTCACCTTTTCCAAATGTAATCATCTTTTGAGACATTTCATTATGCTTAACATTCTTTTGTTTTTAGCTTTGACCTTCAGATATTATGACAAAGACTTCATGAATAATGCCAGAATTCATGTTGATTTGTTCATCGTCGTCTTCTGTTGTGACCTGATTATCATAGGCGTTGTGAAATTTGAGGTTTCATTGTAAAGCACAGAAAGTTTGCTTAAACCTTTTTAAGCAGCTGTTGTGTAGATAGATAGGTATTGAGCGGTTATTTTCTCTTTTCTTACTTTATGTTCTTTGCATCATTATTACATTTCCTTCTGTTTCTGTCTGGCACCCCTGGTGGGCCCTGGTATCAATGAAAAAATACCTTTCCCGATTGATTTTCTGTGTGTTTTACCTTCTTTACCTCCACGTTGTTTTTCATCCATGACACTGCTGGTGGTGAGCTGAGCCAACCCAGCCTTGGTGCTTTCATGAATACAGTATTATCTGTGTGTGTGTGTGTGTGTGTGTGTGTGTGTGTGTGTGTGTGTGTTTCTCTATTTGCTCTCTCACCTGTCTTCTTTGTCACAGTATGCTTCCCCCCCTCTCTGTGACGTGATCTCATTAAAGTCACCTATCTGTCTCATTTTCACACCTCTCACAGAGTGGAAAGGTATCATTACAACTTATTGTCAATGTGTGTATGTACATAAAGCTGACATTCATCAAGCTGTGGTGTTAAGTTTGGTGTTTGGTGGGCTGTGCCCAGTGGAGGCAGTAATGTCTGTATTATTCTTTAACCTTGAGCCTCTTTATTCTTAAGCGTTATTCTTCAACCTCCACAAATATGGCAAACTTAAATATATGGCCATTTGTTTATCTGATCAAATTTGTCATATTGGTAAGTAGGGATGACGTTATTGTCTTGCTTATGGATGCTTTAACAAGACACGCTTGTTGCAGTGAACTGTTTAAGAACAGAACAGGTCAGGTCAGGTCCCAGAAGCAATTTCATAGAGTATGTTTTGAAAAGGCTTCTGCAGCCTTTTTAAATTGCAAATTGCACATTTTTACTCGATGAAAATTTGAATAAATTAAATGCAATAAATTCTTCAGAGGCCATTCCTTTACACAGAACAGCCCTTTGGTTGCAGATTTGTGATTTTAGGCAATATAAATAAAATTGATTGACTGAGGATAGTGAGTCTTAACTACTCCATCAAACAACTCTCCCCTTACTTTTTTCATTCTCCTTGTTAACGGCAACACATGAGCCCTTTCATGCACGTTAGTTGCCACCTCAAGCACACACCAGGTGTACAGTACAGAAAGAAGAAGTAGTCATTGGTCAGGATGTTTTTTTGGAGTATTTTTATGTATGAGACCGTGACATGTTGTGGAGCATCAACTGTGATAACAGTTAGGTGCAGGTGTTTTGACATGCTCTCTTAAGATACACTGACGATTGTTTTATAAAAATCTTTTTACAAATGGAAGAGAACAATAATCTACAGTAAGTAATTCATATATATATATATATTTTGTACATGTCTCACTGCCTGAATGTCTTTTTAAAGCATCTGATGCTGGATCAGCAGTTTGTCAGCACATGAATGCATATTATATTACTTTCTAGCTTCCTTCCTCTTTATTCTTCCCCTTGCATTGCTCATACCTATCTTCCCTGTCATTTTTTAGCACTAATTCTCTCTTCGATGGATGGATGCGCCCCATTCATTTCTTTTTTTAAACAAGTGCTTTTTATTTTTCTTCTCCTCTCCTTCACCTTCTTTTAATTGTCTCACTTGGTTTTGCTCTCTCTCTTGGTGCTCACCAAACCTTCCCACCTTCAGTTTTCTGAAATTGAATCATTTTCACTTTTACACTTGTGTGTAGCGGGGTAATTACAGGCTGTTAAACAGAGCATGCCCCCTTAAAACACACACACACACACACACACACACACACACACACACACACACACACACACACACACACACACACACGCACACCCTCTAACTCTCCTCTCATAGTGCAGCCGTTTGTGAAATTAAGTCCATTCCCCCTGCAACTCAGCACCCATCAAAGTTAGACCCCCACCGTAATGACTACTGTTGCTATATACACACATACACTGGCGGATGTGTAAAAGATCTCAGCCTTAGCAGTCTGTCACTTTCTCCCTGCCTTAATCCCTTCATCATTCTTTTTCTCTTTATTTTCATTGCTGAAGTCCTCTCAATCGTCCCTCTACCCCAACACACACCAGTGGATCTGCTGTCAGATAAAAGATTAGCCTTAGAGCATGCGAGAGGAAGGTAGGGAAAGGCTGACGAAAGAGAATTGAAAGAGATATTTTGAAGTTTGAAGTGTATCCTGGCTGCAGCTTCCCAGTAAGGGGGGAGTTTATTATGAATCCATCAGTCCTCAAGCTCCTCTGTAGTCCAGAGGTTTTGAATCATTTACGTTTGACAGTTTTGTTGTCCCAAAGGAGAGAAATGGAGAGCTGAAAATCTGCATGTCGCATTAGTTGGGTTGTAACTGCATTTTGGATATTTGGTGGGGTGTTCTGGGCTTTGATTTAGTGTTGCAGTAATTCAAGGTACCTTTACAGGTCCCAGAGTGGTTGCTTTTCATAAGTTTCAACTAAGCTCCAAGAAGGTTTGAGATCTGCTGCCTGCAGCATTCCTCTCCTCAAAATGTGACCCTCTGGTGTCTAACTGACTTTGTGTGTGTTTTGCAGGTGGAGACAGTGTTGACAGGTAGAGAAGTGTGTTGTGTCCCTTTTTTAAGTGTTTGTTAGAGCATAAACGTACAGTAAATACCTTTAGTTCTTCATCCATGTGGCTATGAACTAGAAATCACCAAATTACAAGACAACTACAAGTCTATAGTGGTGTAAAACACACCAACACACACTGTGTCACTTCTCATGCTGTCATGACGGCTTAATTCCACCTGCCAGGAGTGCTATTCTGCCATAGATAAAATCAAACTCTTCCTTAGAGAGGTGGAAAAGTTCAAGTCTTCATTTGCTGTTTTATTTGCGTGATTCTCTCTCTGCTGCTGGAATGACAGACGTGTTGCTGCCATGGAAACTGTAGCCTTAGGAGGGAGGGTACGGGAGGAGACGCGCTGATCGGCTGATTTGTTTGGTTTGATGCTGGGATGTAAGGGATCATCTAAAGGATGTTCTCTAGTGCGGGCTGCTCTGGTGTGCGCATATTTACACAGAAACCTCTGCAATGTGATGCTCCCCAAGAATAAGATCCACCTTTAAAGCAGTACATTTTAAGAAATGTACTTATTTGCTGACTTACCAAGAATTGGATGAGAAGATGAACATTAATTTAATGTGACACAAAATGTGATACCACTGTCGCACACTCACATTTGTCATAATTATATTACTTATGATCAAAAACAACAGCCAAACATCAAGCAAGTGCAACAACACACACAACATAGCAGAAAGCTAATATTACTTACTAGTCCAACAGTAAGAAGCCCAGCTCCTCGTCTTTCAGCCTTTTATTTCACAACGCTCTTGCCAACAACTAAAAGTCAGTGTCGGGTTTACTCTTGTTCTTGCTTGGTCACTTTCTCTTTTTCTTAGATTTATCTGTCGGCCTCTTTGCCTCTGCCATGATGTCTATAGAAGCTGCTAGTCTCAGTTGCGTTGTCCGCTTGCCCAGCTCCAGATTTGGCACAACACTGGCACCACTCCCTGTCTACAATTGCCCACGCCCCTGGCCTTGTCTTCTTGGTGGTCCCAAACATGGCTAACAAATTGAGCTAACATTATCTAACAGCAGCTGTAGTTTACAGCAATTTATTTATCTGTCCACCAGGAAACTGTAAATCACAGAGAGTTGATGAGGAGGGCAAATGAAGGAGCAGGTGTACGGGGTGCAGAGTGAGAATGACAGAGGAACCATTCACCCAATTACAGTGTAGTATCTAAATGATTTAAATCAGTTGTTTTATGGTAGAATAGTTACACGGTGTTGCTTTAACACCAACATTGTTTTTATCTCCCTGATAAGCTGTGTTCCAGCATAACTTCCTACATCACAATGATGTTGTAGAATCTCATCTATAAGATCGTCTAAAAGTGGCACATGCCAATAATGCTCACAATGCACAGTATGTGACACAAAAATGCATTGTGACAGCTTTTTAGGTAATGCAACAGCAGAAAGGTTCAAGTGTTGTGATTGTGATGTAGGAGAGTTTGTGGGCATTCTAAGTTGCTAAGATACACATACTGTATCAAAAAGTAAATGAGGCACAGTGATGCATATGGAGGCAAAGTCACAGTGCTATATCTGATCCCTCACAAGAATGCCTGTTTTGCTGTGGTGTAATAAAAAAACAAAACCCAAGGCTAGGTTTGAACAACATTTTTAGGTAAACAGTAAGTTATTACTTGTCTTATTGTTCTTTGTCCTATGGTCACAGAACATATTACTTCTCTGATCTAATACCCTGGTTCATTACATTTGTGTTACCCGTCAGGAATAACCTTTTTAACAGAAAAATGCAAAATTTAAAGATATGCCTGGGAATGATTATAGTTTTATGGCCTTAAAACCAGGACAAAGATACAGAGGGTATTTATGTGCTTATTTACTCACTAAAATAGGCCAGTCACAACTCTTGAGACAATAACCTGAATTTCAGTACATTTGTTCCTTGTCAAATGCCACTTGCGTGCTCCCTGATGGCATGAAAGACTTTGGTCGCAAGACTCTGATGTGGGATACTTGTGTGTAAATCCTTGCTAGAATAATAAACAGTGTAGGAGGCTGCTCCTCTCTGAAGCTCTAAGCTTTCGTCTACAGGTGGCAGTGTGGCACCATGTCTTGCCACCTCTGACTGACTTCGTCTTTTACCTTCTGAGTGTTTATTATTATTTTTTATCTCTCTCGCTCTCTGTCTTATGCTCGTGCTCATTCCTTTTCTGTCTCCCCTCATGTGCCATTGATTCTCACCATCTTTCTTCTTTCATTCTTCATTCTCACTTCTCTTTATCCCTTTTGTTTTATACATCCATTTGGCTGTTGAGGCTTGAACAAGGAGGGAGAAATGTACGCTGTTTTCCTACCCATAGTTCATTTCTCGATGTCTCTGGTGGGTTAAGCAACTCAGAGGAAATAATTGCAGTAATAAAGAGCATTATAATAACGTCACAGAGTAATGGATTTGAGCTTTGCTTGCTACCTCCCACTCTGTTATACAAATAAACTCACTTTCTAAATGTGGCATCTGACATTTTTTATAATGGTACATACTTTACAGTACATACCTCCATTATATTGACTTCGTGGCAACATTAGCACCTTGCTCTACCTGTGAACCAACACAGAACCAGTGACATAGGGCCAACTGTATTTGTACAGTAATAAAACTTAACTTCTTATTTGAGCAGATACTTGAGCTTAAAGACAAAGCCATGTACAGACAAACAAAGATCAAAGCAACCTGGCACCAAATGTAAAACCACCATCCACCAAACAGCGATAAGAATAATGATTGGTTTGCACGATGTGTGCATGTACAAAAGAGAAGGCGAGGGAGGGGTGGTGAAGTGTACGTCATGGGTAATTTCATTTCTTAAAACAGTAAGTGCTGAGGGCAGTGAAATAACCCAGCACTCCCAAAACAGTAATTCCTCCTTGTCCTGCCCTTCACCAGTCATTTAATCTTTTCCACTACCCTCCATTTTCCCCTTCTTTGCCTCTTCAAATTATAACTTTTTTTTCGAGCATCTACACAACGCTGTTAACGTAGGTCAGCGTTTAGCGATTGATAAGTGTCAGCTTCTTAAGGTATGTTCAGTGTCGACTCTGACCTGTACAGAGTTAAGATAGTAACATACACACGACCATTTGTGTTTGGAGTGTGCCATTGCTGTGTTTGAGTGACAGCTAAGACTGGCTAGTATATAAAAGTTAACAGAAACTTAAAATTTTCTCTTCTTTTCCTCAAGCAGCTTGCCATTTTTTTTCTCATCTCTATCCATTTCTGGTTATGATTATGTTGAGTCATAATGTGCAAATGTTTTGCAAGCTGAAACATCGTCACGTAGTATGGATATACATCTGCCTTATTTCACACATCTAGCATGACCTTTGCATTGAATTTATATGCTATTGTGCTACCTCCTAAAATTTGATTTACAGTCTGAACACAGCTTTATTTAAAGATTCTAAGTATTGCTCAGTGTGACTTCTACTTTATTTAGTTCTATTAGTAGTTGTTAGAAAACATAGTCTTGAATGCGAGGAAGGCAGCCCTACAGTTAGGCCTACAGTTTTCCATTTTACTTACAAAATCCTATGCTTAAAAAGGTTTTAAACAGGAGAAAGCTTTTGTCATTGTCTTGTCATTATAAAATGATAATATCTCAGAAGTTCAAGGAAAGTGCACAAGGAGGGAGAGGGAGTTCATCTGAGCAAGTAGAAAAGGAAGATTCAGAAAATGGAGATAAGGGAGTAAGGTGTGGTGTAACCTGTTTTTGATTGTGTTGCACGTGTCAAAATTGTTTCCATCTCAGGCTCTTAATAATAGGCCAGCCTTTCACTAAACTGACCACCTTGTTTCCTCTCTGTATACAGGTATGCTGTCCCACCTGAGCATGGCAAGAGGCTGGAGAGGCTGGCGCAAGGTGAGGCCCTGATGATGTATTCAATTATCATTCCACACCGTGTGTTTGCTTTCTATTTGTCACATTAAGTAAATGAGAAAGTGCTTCAGACTGTTCAACACACACCATAAATTCATCCACACGTTAACATGTTTAGCATATATGTAAAAATACACACTGACACACACCCAAAGCACATATTTATCGTTCGAATGTAGGATTGGTCACTGCAGCATGACATAGGGTTGCATTTCTCCTAAAGTTGAATCCAGCTTAATAACTCAGCTGCAGGTCACTACATTTTTTTTCTTTAGCATACCCTGCGGCCTGCACAGCCACAACCAAAATGCAGTACCCACTTCAAATAAATGGGAAAACCTGCGTTTTTGCCGCAGCGCCAGATTTGTTTTGAATCAGGCCTTGCACCCTGCCTCATTTCTCTTGAGCTCAGCATGCACAACACTGTTGAGAACCCTTTACCTCTCAAAATAAACAACCTCTCTGCAGTTTCTTATCTGGCAGACACAGTGGTCCTCACAATGAACAGTGTGGTATGCGCTGTGGGCCACACATTGGAAAATTGAGAAGTAGAAGCAATTTGAAACAACGCCCAAACCCCACCGGGTGCGTCCGCGCTTCGTTGCATGTGCCCCGCGTTGCATGTGCCCTGCGTTGCATGTGCCAGCGCAAGCAATACGAGGCTATTATAGTCATTGTATCAAACCCCACCGGCTCCACCGTGGTCAGAAGCGTCGCAGAAGCGTCTCTCTGCTCTGCTCTGCGTGAAATTCGCATCTGTTCTATTTTTGACGCGAGCAGCCCGTGTCAGTCTTACTAAAAAGATCAGGGGGGCTGTAGATGCTGCATTTGGAGGACAGGCTGGTTGAACTGAAGTCAGCAGCATCAGCTGTGCTTTCTGCAGATTGAGTTTGATGACACTTCCAAAGCCCAACAACGAAGCCCAGTCAGTCTGGACTGTGCATTGATGGATTATTCGTGGTGCCTAGGAGTAAACAATGGTTGTTGTTGCTTGCTACGTTGTTGTCATATGTGTCACAACCCAAGAGCATCGCAGATGTGGACAGTGTCAGACTGCATCTCTAATTCACTTCAAAATGACTTTGCTGAATGTTTCAGCCAGAGTTGGATCCGGCACAAGGGTTATGGCTCATATACTGAAAATCTTGTGTGACTCCGTGCCTGAAGTGAAATAGTCTGTGACCACTCTGCCTTTTGTGTTTTTTCAACCATCTGCCCCTTTGACACAAGGTTTCTCCTCTCCCTTATATTTCCACCACTCATGTTCTCCTACTCATCCACTGATCCCATTGTGATCAATGAGGATTAACCCGTGTATTGCATGTAGAGTGAGGTATAAGATGTAGGGATGATGATGGATAGTTGCCAAATCCCAAACTACATTAAATAGACACACCATTTGTCCTTGTTTTTGTGAAGAACCCAGAAAAAATCGATTATCACCAATGTCACTTGCTTTCCTGCTTTCTGCCGGAGGGGCTGGAATATGCAACACGCAATCTATGGCACATGACAGACAAGCAATCTCTTCCAAAAAAAAAAGAAGCTAATATTGAACACATAATTTACAGTGTAATTGATGTTAAAACATGCTGTTAGGATGATCTGAGATTTAGCTATATCAATTTAACTTAGTAAGTTACTGAAACTGGTATACTTGAATGGCATGCAGTCATGTTGTTAGTTACACCTATGTTAGGCTAAAATACTAATCATTAACAGTGACAGAACCCCATTTCTTTCATCTCAACCCTCAAATCAGTGTTTCAAATTGTAATTTAAATACCAGCAGAAAGCCCTTCAAAAATCAGTATGAGTATTACAAAGCACCACTGCTTTAGATAAAATAGATCAATTTCACAGTAGACATTCATAACAGTAATAATGGTTGCTTTCTTTTCAGTTATTTTAGGCCTATTATCATCCTTATTCACAATACATAATAAAGTCTCTGCTGATTGGGACAAGTATATAATATTATTTTAAGCTTATCAACTGAATAGTTTTGAATCTGCACCTCCAGTAACCGTGAAACATACTGAGTCAGTGAAGTGAAAGTTTCCTCAGTAGCTGAAGTACCAAATGTTTTTCTGAGGGATTTTTAATGAGAACTAAACCTAAATAGATTTGGTAAGAGACTCAGGGGTCCAGATTTGGTAGGAAATTCAATACTGGAATACATTTTTTTTTTTCTTTTTAAATATACACTGAATTTTCATTTTTCACGTTGGCATTGAGCTTTCAGACACAGTCAAATTGCAGCCTTCCTCTCTCAGCCTATCC
Source organism: Miichthys miiuy (assembly GCA_036365135.1). Lineage (NCBI taxonomy): Eukaryota > Metazoa > Chordata > Actinopteri > Sciaenidae > Miichthys > Miichthys miiuy. The sequence goes on along the minus strand of CM071609.1, from coordinate 18,349,674 downwards.
GAGCAGCTGGCAGTGGGAGGAAAGCAATGCCAACGTTATTTAACAAGCACCCGCTGACCTATCAAAGCCATCGTCAGCTCAGGTAGCCAACTGTTTACGAGGTCCTAAAAAGACAGTTATGAGTGCAGTAGGAATGCCTAATGGGGCTGGGACAATGGTCTTGTTACTTGAAAACTCCTCTCCAAACATTTGACACAGCGACAGCCGTTGCTCTTATCGCTCCTCATCTCCGCATTATTTTAGTCATGGCTTCAAACTTATTGGTTTGGGGGGAGGGGAGGGGAGAGTGCAGGGTTGGAGGCAGGAACTTAATTTTCAAACTCAAAAGGACAGAATGAAGCCTTTAAGTTAATATTACCCCGCGGAGAGCTCAGAGAGCCAGCTGCATTTTAATGGGGATTAATACCCGGGCTCTGTCGGCACATTATTCACCTTTATCAGCTCCAACAAGCAGGCTGGCGATGAGAGAATAGAGGCCCTCTCTCCCTCTCTTGCTTTGTAGGGTGGAACAGAGGCTGAAACAATGCAGTGAAAATGAAGGATGAAATGGGTGCCGATTATACTGTCAGTCACATTAAAGTTTAACTGGGTGGAGGCTTGGATGGACCCCCCTTTGAGGCACTGGCGGGTACAGACAGTAAAGAGCGGGAGAGTTGAGTGATGGAGGAGAAATTCTTGCTTTTGATTATGCAGAGACTGTCTGAGCATCTCTGTTTTCAAGTGCAAGAGTGAGCCTTTGTTTTAGAGACAGATTTGGAGCTTTGAAAACCAAAAATGTCAGATGGGAATATTATGATCTCAAAGCAGTCTGTGTTTTTAAGAAACTGGGGTGGTTGTTTTGCTATGCAAAAGGTAACATGGCAAAGTTTTCAGCAGCTATGCACAACATACAGTTTGCAGCCTAGACATCAACAATTAAATCACAGCAGTGATAGACCTATTTATATTGTTTTGGGAATAATTGTGACAAAATGAGACCAAGGTTAAGACAGTTGGTATCCTGAGTTTTACAATCATGTGTAAGTGCTACTGCTTCTTAAAATTCATAACACAATATCTATAAATACACGTGTCTGCCATTGCAAAGTAGATCTTCAGGCAAAGGTTTTCTTTTTGGTCATGCTGAATGAGATAAAGATTTTTGTAAGTGACAACACCTAGTCCCAATTTTGTGCTGTAGTCTTTCTTTGTGACATAGGACTAATACAATCCAGCAGATGCCCTCTGAAAGACAACCTGGAGGCACATTTACATGCACTGCTCTAATGTGATTATTTCACACTTTGGGGTGTAAATTAATTCACACCCATGTTGGCAAGAAACTGGATTTCCATTTTCAGGTTGTGGAATTAACGATAATGTAGTAAAAAAACAATTTCTTCTTGAGAAACCTGTTTAATCAGTAATGCATAGCTGGAATTCTTTGAATGCTTACCTGCCAACTCATTCATCCTCCAAGCATCGTATCATTGAACAGTTTTCTATGTCTTACATTAGAAACGTTTAGAGCTGTAACTATTTGACTAATCGATTGGTCAACCAAATGAGAAATAACCACCAGCTACTTTGGTAATTGATTAATTATAATTTTTCATGCAGAAAAGAATATGGAGATTTCGTGCTTTTCTCGTTAAAGTGAATATCTTTGTATTGGACTGACAAATGAAGGCTTTCACACCAGGATAGTCTGGGAGACTCGATTGGGTGGGGAATGCTAAAAAATTTCACACATTCATTTGACTTTCACACTGCACTTTTGAAAGCGGGCCGAAATGCCTGGACAACGTCTGCTCATTTGGGGCCCAAAACAAGCACTGACTAGGAAGACAAAAAAAAAAACACCAGGAAGAAGAAAACCCAGCTCATCGATTGGCTTTCTGATCTTTGGCTCGCTGGATAGTCCGTTTGCTTTCCCACTGTAAGCGAACCGCACCAGGGTTCACTTGCAAGCGGACCGAGACGCACATTTTCAGGCAGAACAAAGTTCGCTTGTTTGGTCCGCACCAGAGTTCAGATGAACTTTCACAACTGCCCAAACGAAGTGGACTATGCGAGGAAATGAACTCTGGATTCTAGAAAATAATTAGCAGATTAATCAATAATAAAAATAATCATTACTTGCAGTCCTGGAAACATTACAAATCAAAATGGGTAAATGAAACCACAAGTATGGTAGATGAAAGGTAGTGTAGAAATCAAACGTGAACCGAGGTTTTGGAACAGCACGTAATGTGATTTTTCTGCCGTTATTTTTTTTGTATCTCATAACATTTTTCAGTTTAAAGTGAATTCTGTTGGTGTACAATTAAATGTATTGAATATTGCACATATCTTGTTACGTAATGTTGTTTCTGATATTTGAATAATTTCATGGTTTGAGTTTATTTCCAGTTATTGTCAGTGAAAGATCTTAAATATCTTGTGTTTTCCTCCCCTAGGCTTCTTCCCTGGCAGCTCTCAAGGTTGTGATGCCTTTCTTCGCCACAAGATGACCCTGATATCTCCCTCCATCCTAAAGAAATACGGCATTCCCTTTGATAGGGTGAGTGACAACTGGTCCAAGTTGCATGGCATAAAATGCATGGCATTTTATTGGCCATTGTGATTAAATATAATTTATTTTTGGAGATAGTACAGGGTACAGTCTCTGTGCTACCATTAGAATCTTCTAGACTAATTAGTTACTAGAGTTGTCATGATACCAAAATGAGTAACCACGATACTATACCAGACAAAGTACCACCGGTTCTGGGTATTATCGCGATACTGCAGCCTTTTTTTATTATTTTTTTTTATGAACTGCAATGTGTTTGTACAAGTTATGAATACTTGAGTGCATGATAAACATAATACTGGTGAAGTAAGAATTAGACTAAAACAAGTTTGAAACAACGAGTTCGTTTTTTTGAGCAAAATTAGTTGTGCCACTGACGCCACCACCGCGGCAGACTCACCGCTCGGCCCGGTGCTTCTGCCACGGTGAGTGTGTTGTCTCGTGTTTGTGACTGTAAGCCGTGCGTGCGTCTGGGCGAGACAGAACTTTAGCTTGTTGTTTGTTTTGAAGCAAATTTCTATCGAAGCGGAGCTGTCTTCATGGAGTTCGTTCTTGCTGGCAGAAACACACGAACAGCCAATCAGCTAACAGACGGGTGGGCCCAGCGTGCGGAAACAGCCTATCATATCCCCGAACGTCACCAGTAACAGGCAAACAGCCAATCATTCAGCAGCTGTGTAGTTCGGTTGCAGTAGTTGCCATGTTGGTTTGTTTACAAGGGAGTAGCATGCAGTGAGAAGCCGGGAGGAGCGTAGAGGCGGCTGCCATGTAGCGGAAACTGGCACCGGTAGTATAGTAATCCACGGTAGTACCGTCGTGTAGAATTTGTAGTATAGTAGGAACCGTTAAGATTTGGAACCGTTACGATTTAGCACCGTGGGTATCGTGCAACTCTATTAGTTACTAGCTAAGTGGCAACCCCTGGTGCAGGGAAATGAAGAATGCAGAAGAAGCAGTACATCCAACATGGTGGCGGCAGGCGCTGCAAAATTTAATTTTAATCCTACAGGGGGCGTCACTCATGCTCTGTCCATTCTGTCATTGGTTACTACCAGTACTGAATGACAGTCATAATGCTCACACAAAAGTAGAGCCAGTTGCCTACCTTAAAACAGCTAACAGAGCATCTCTCGCCATTCAACGTTCTCCCCAGTCTCTTGTGTGCTAACTCAAGTGTCTAGCTTAACACTCAAATAAAGAAAGAAAAACATGGTAGCTAATGAAAAACCATTCACTTTCAAGTAGCTAAAACCTACTATGGCTAACAACATTAACCTGTTTTTTCAAGATGTTAATATAGAATAACCTAAGTACTTAAATAAATAAATAAATAAATAAATATATATATATATATAGATAGATAGATAGATATATATATAGATAGATAGATAGATAGATAGATAGATAGATAGATAGATAGATAGATAGATAGATAGATAGGTGGGCTTATTGTTTAATGACCAATCACAATGCAAGGGAGGTGACTCAGTTTAGAATGCTACAGGCTGTAGTAATGATACAGTAAAAGTAATGATCTTCTCTTTGGTTTGTCATAAGAAATGAATTGGCTCTCCCCCCAACTTTCCGTTTTTGTTCTATTCAGTTGGCAATATAAATCCTTGCTGTGCAAAAATTAATGGAAGATAGAAGAAAAAACTGGCACAGATCAAGCATACAAAGTTCTCCACTGTCAGCAGAGGGCCCCCACCACATTTATCTGTTCTCTTCCCCCTCAGGACGTCATTATCACAGCGAATGGGTTACTTTTTACACACCTACAGTACCTCTCTCGATTCATGTGTAAAAATAAATCCGTCTTCTTGCATTCTTGCAAGAGCAAAAAGGGATGTTTGATATCTGAACCACTGCCTTTAGTTGAGGAAGTTCATCTCCCACTCACCCTCTACTCCTGTTTCTCTTCTCATGCCTGTCACCTTGTCTGGCTTGATGTGTCTCTTGATTTTCTGGATCTGGGCTTCACAAAGAAGTTGAGATCCACAGCCAGATATATAGGGCTTAAGTTTTGGGGCAACACATTAAAAAAAAAGAATGTGCTTAACTTGTCCTCACATGTTTAAACATTCTCAGAATAACACTGAGCTCATGGGAAGGCACTCAGCACTTAGAGCAGCAGTCATGTTAGGCTGAATTAATTCTGCTCGCAAGTCAGAAAAGTGTTTTTAAAAAAAAAGTTGTTTCTGAGAAGTCAAACTCCTTAAACCTCAATGGCAATTGTTATGGACGTAAGACTCATAAGTAATGATAGACTATATTTTTAGAATTAGATTATATTTTAACAGTGAGAAAACTGAGTCACAGCTGTGAAGGAATTGACCTCCTTTACATTAGAGTTGAAAATGGAAAAGTGCTGCCTATGCCACTAAGGGAGGCCACAGGTCACACTCATGAGTCTAGTAAGACTAAATATTCCCTGCAAGGAAGAAACTTTCAGAATTGGGTTGATATCTACACACTGGCACACGTGTACTGCTGGTCTCCATTCTCCTTCTTCATTCATTCTTCAATAAATAATGCTGTGTAAGTCATCAAGGTCTCCAGAGTACTTCTTCAAACTACAAGTGAACCATCTCTCATCAGATTTCCTTCACAACAGCTGCAAGTAATAATTTGGAAAATTAAAAAGATACATCATAAATAAGACAAAAGCAAAGGGGAAAGAATACAAACGATCATTGCAGCACTCACACATACAATAGGAATAAGTCAGTAACAACCTTTTTAAAGGATATGCAAAGTGGGCACTGAGTAAAGGCAGAGGTGGATAGAGTTGTCAACACATAAATATTACTTTTACTTATCATTTCTTTTGAAGTCAAATGACTTGTGTAAAAATCAACTTCAGCAGCTATTCTTTTTTTCATGGTCTTTGTCATTAAAGAAAAATAAGGATAGCTATTTTTTAATTAAAGAACAAAAAATAACCATATTAATAATTATTAAAGAGATACCTGAAAAACAAGTTTCCTTGATGGATAGATCTAATTAGTTTGAGATGCATAGTTGTCTACATTGGACCAAACACTGCAGTGGACTCGTGTCAGTTTTTCCCAAGTTGAATTTAATTGGGATTCAGTTGTACATAAAAGCTTTTATGTGTGCTTGTGTGTCTAACATGCTGCATTTCTAAATTTGTAAATCTGTTTGTGATTTTTTTTTTTTTTTTTTTTTTTTTTCGTTCTCCATGAACAGATAACTCAGGGTGAAGGGGAGTTTATGATCACCTTTCCTTATGGATACCATGCTGGCTTCAACCATGGCTTCAACTGCGCAGAGTCCACAAACTTTGCCACCCTGCGCTGGGTGGACTACGGCAAGATGGCTACCCAGGTAAGATGAGACTTGATTTACAGGGTGGATATTCAGTCCTCTAGCAATGAGATGAAGTCTGTGTAACCGGGATAAGAGTACTAAATTCCATATAGTAAAATCTGGATGTTTAAAAGAACATTTCCAGGGGCGGTGTTTAGCTCAGTTGGTAGAGCAGCCGCCCATGTGCGAAGGCTCAGTCCTTGCTGTGGAAGGGTTAGAATCCGACCTGTGGCTCTTTCCCGCATGTCATTCCCCATCTCTCTCTCTCTCTGCATTCCTGTCACTCTTCAGCTGTCTCTATCAAAATAAAGCTTGAAAAGGCCAAAAAAAATAATCTTAAAAGAACATTTCCAGGTCTGAAGGCTTGAATATTTCAATATTTTCTCTAGTAGCAGCAAAGGAAAGTAGCATAGACTCTATTTGATACGAGGTATGAAATTTTGAAGTGAAAGAAAACATCTTACATATGATGTGGTACATACTTCTAAATCCACTTGAAGAGGTTTGGTCTGATGTGATTCTTAGCAGCTTTTCAGCCTTCCTGCTCTGGCTGTTTTCGAAGGGATGAAGTTATAGATCATATCGAAATATAAAAGCAGCGTCTGGTTCTCTGCTGCACACCATCTGTTACCGACACTAACCGTACCCTTGCATCCTTTCATTGACGCAAACTGCTGCTTTGCCTATGGGCTGCTGAGCATGAAATTGACAGGGCATGGGTTGGTTGTGGAAGGCAGCCCAACTACAGTGTCCTCTGGAAGAACCTCCCCCCTTGTCTCTTTTATATACATTCCACTTCATTTTCCTGTTCAGTTCCCCCTTTCTTCCCTTGCGTGCGCTCCCATACATACGTATGTGTGTGTAGATACCCCTTTTCCTTTCTTTTTTCTACTTGACTGCATGTCAGATTTATGAGGTGCCAGTTTGCAGAAGTACATCTCCCTCCCTCTCTCTTTCTCATTTTTGGCCTTCCTACTTTACCCATGTGTCTGCTCGTAATTTAAGAACCAGTAGCCCAGGCTCCAGCAGTCCTCGCTCCATCCAGCCCAGTACTCAAGGGAGCATCTCCTCTACACTTGTCTCAGTCTGATAAAGAAGAGTGGTCCACGCCGCACTGCTAATCCGAGTCGACAAATCGACGGCGCAGCACCTCACACAGTCAGAGGAAAGTGAAAGAGAACAGCTCAGCCGTTGAGATGGGCTCTTTCTGCCAGTCCATCTTGTTCTTCTTTTTTCTTTCGCATAGATATTTTCATTTTCTTGGGGCGGTGTGGTAGCATGGTGGTGACAGAGATTGTTCTGTAACTAGTGCTGCTGAAATTCTCAGTCTCATGTCCCATTCATGCTCAATGCCCTTCACTTAGCGTGACTGTACTATTAGTTTCTCTGTTGACTAACATATTAAAAAATAATAGCAAAAAGAAATTGCACTAAATTATCAGGCTCACAGTGGCCCTCCTTCTTTGTGCGCATTAGCCAAAGGCGGCAACATTTGCCAGCTCAGCAATTTGGCTTTGTTGGCCATGGTTTTAGTTCCTACAAACGCATCTAGATGATGTATTTGTCTATAGAAAATGTCAATATATTGACTGGAATTAGCTGCCTTTTTTGGTATTTAATTCCAAAACTGGATCACCTGTGTCAGGTTTTTTAATATCTTTGAGTAAAACTCCTTAGAGAGAGACCATGTAACATTTGAGAGAAGAAATAACACCTTCTTCTTAATCATAAAAAGATGAATTTCTAAGAAATAAAGCCTTGCTCAGTTCAACTGAAGAGGGACTTTGTTGCTGCAGCCTTACTTGGTGTGGTATGACCAGTAGTGTGTGCTGGATGATGTTATTTATGTTAGCAAACTTTAGATAGATGTTGCAGTGTAACTGATTGGACTCTTGATGACTCATCTCTACTTTTTTATTCATGTGAGGAACATCAGATCTGTGTGAAACGATCGTCAATGTATTATAGAGCCAGAAACAGCTGATCAGTCACATGACTTGCAGTAAATGTTCACTACATCAGAACGTATTCGGAAACATGTTTAAGCACTCTATTTAATACTAACACATTATCTGTAAAAGGCAAAAAAGCAAAATGTCAAGCAAACAAAATTGATTTCTTTTTTCTTTTTCTAATGCACATAAAACATTTATGCAAAGAGAGCTAATGAAGTCTCTCGTTTTCTTTTGGTCTTTAACTTAACTCCCCCCACCGTTCTCTCTCCATCTTTGACTCGAGCAGTCGTCTGTTAACTCGTTTGGCTGTCCCCCCTCGCTCTCCCGCCTCCCCTACAGAGCTTTATTCTGTCAGCACCAAACAGGACAGTGAACGATGGGGCTGCGGATCGAATTTGTCACTGTTTGGGGGCTGCCAACACACGACAGAGAGAGGGAGAGATTTAGCTTGGGCGTGCCTTGTGTCTCAGTCTTCTTAAACAGAGGCTCTGCAACTGCTGACCCATCTGTCTGACTTGTAAAGCGAACACACACCTGCAGTGAGAGCAGGCCTACTGTCAGCACTCCTTCTGTGCTGTGTGTGCATGTAATTGGACTTCTATTATTTCAGACATTGCAGTCTTAATTAACCTTCTCCTCAACCTTACAAGCTATTTCAGGCTCAGCATCTCAACGTGGCTATTGACTCCAAATGACTATTGTAGGGATTATTGTTGTAAAAACATGTACCAAGTACCATTACAATATATATCATTATCCAAATAGATGCCAGGGAGGTCTTTGACCCCTTTTCATGAGGTCATAAATGTCATCCAGCCCTTAGAAAAACTTCAGTGGTTAAACTAGTTTGTACTATTGCACTAATAGCCATGCTTTACATTCAGTGCATGCGTTTTTTTGGGCAAGTTTGGTTGATCACAGCTCAGCAATGTGCCCACTGAAGCACTGACGATTAAAGGATCTTGCAGATTATTTCTGAAAATAGTTATGTCTGACGCACCATTATGTGTCTGGATGTTAACAGTTTCTGTGTTCTGAGTCTGTAGTATTCTCAATGAAAGCCTCTCTCCGTTCATTTGGTGCTCAGTCACACTTTGCCGCAGGCCTCCACGGTGATTTTTCTGTCTGGGTGAGAAGCAGAAATCATCCTCCCAGTTCTCAGACTAAATCATGTCACTTTTTCATCTTGAAAGGGAATTGCAGAGGAATCACTCTGTCTTTCTGATATTTGTTTGCAGAAGTGTCTTATTTTGGCGAGCTCGGACATGCTTTGATTGGACATGCTGATTTTTATTAGACTTTATGTGCCACATATGTCCGTGATAACCAATAAACAAAATGCATTATTTTATTAGTGGTGAAGGCTTACTCCATTATTTAAGAGACAAAACAATATGATTGTTGAAGTTTTGTCCACAGACACACAAGCATTACTATCTGCCACACAAATCTAGCAGTAGAAAATTATTTCCAGTGTTTGTCCAGAGAGTTCATAAAGTCGGTCAGTCAGTCACATTTGGTATTTCACAGTAAAAATGTCATAGACGTGCAACAAAGAGAATTTACCTAGACTTTCATTATCACATTAAAGACCTCCGATTTCAGCCCACAGGCATCCTTTACCACACTGAACCACAGTATATCACAGATTAAACTTCAAGCAGTTTAAATGTGCAATCTCTAAATCAAATCATTGCCACCAAGAACAGCCTCCAAACCTACTTGCATTTTTTAAGGCAGCACACTAGCGTGGCTCAAATGAGACTTTACTTATGTTTTGAAGCTGGAAGTTGCTATTCCAGGGAGGAATGTTTCGAATTCATTTACATCTCACGTAGTTGATTGATGAGCTTATCTGAGGGACTGATGTATCAAATCCCTTCAGTTTCAAGGTAAAGCTCTGTAATACCCTGTCTACCCTGCCACCATTCACTGCCAATAGAAAGCAGCCATGTTGTAATGAAGGAGGGTTAGTTGAGAGGAGAGTAGACCAGATAGTTCAGGCCACACAGTGAAATTTGTCATCGCAGTTAATATGTTGCTGAAATGTACAACAGAAAAGCCATACACCACTTAGTAGTTAAAATTTCTATATCACTTTCTTTTTTATTTTTAAATCTCCCCTTTTATATGGAGTATATTAAGCAGCTGTTGTTGGATGGGGGTGTATATCCGGAATATAAAGAAGGGTAAGAAAGAAGTGGGAGGGTGAGGAAAAATGAAAGCAGTTTATTCATTGTTTAAACTCGGTGAGCATTTTTTCTACAGCGTGCGTCTCAGTTAAAAATCTCAAGAACATTTGTTAAACAGACACAAGCAAATAACACTACTGATAAGTTTTTGTCTCATCTCACAGTAGGTTTTAACAGCATGAGCAGCTGGATGATATACAGCCCTGCTGTGCAGTATATTCTGCATTTTGCATCATTTTAATTACCCCTCCAATCATTCCTCATTCTTAGGATCATCTTTCTGGTTATATCTCTCCTTGTCAGCAATAGTGTGATCAAAGCAAGCAGAAAGAATTTTGTATAATCAAGATTTGCCAGCTACTGTGAGTCGGGTCACACGGGTCAAGACTAAAACCCTGTTTTGCTATTAGTACTTTCCGCATCAACAGAGTCCGCTGATCCATAGAGAGTCCCCAGGCTCTAGGTTTTCTGTGGCTCCAACAATTTAGCTTCATTAGGATCCCAAGTATACTTCAGGGCTCATTGACTGTCTGCCTCAAGGCGAGTTTTTGTTTTCCCAGATCTAGTGCATCTCCAAATCTGTTTCCCTTCTCTAATTAAGTTTTTATATGATAATAAAGTGTAACTTGTCCTGGCCCTTGAGGATGGCAACAATCTCCACAACCTCTTAATAGTTTCATAAAAATAAAATGAGCCTTTATATCCTTTTTACAGATGAAAATTGCACAATTTGCCAGGTACAGTTGACGTAGGAGCAATATTTATCTTGTGTTCTTTTGCGCTTGAAGTTTCCTGGCATGTTGCTTTTTTTTTTACTGAAGGTTTTATGATAGTAACAATCAGCTGTACCCATGCCCTCCCCACCCCCGACTTCCAGCTCCAACATCCCTCCACCATATTTTAATGTTTCCGTCTGTCAAGTGGTGTCTAGATGAGATGTAGGCTGGATATTGTTTTGCTGGGGAGGGTGAGCTGCTGTGTTTCCAGTAATTGAACATAAGGCTCTCACAACAGCTCAAGAAATAATAGGGCCGGAATGTTATACAGCAAGCAAAGCACAAAAGAAAATATTTTCATCTTGCTTGCTCTCTCTGTCCTCCCCCATCTTTGTTTGTTTCATCTCCCTCAGTTTGTTTCCCTCATTCTCAAACTTTTCCTGCTGTACCTGCCATTTTCTGTTATATTCAGCACTATAGTTTGATTTAACAGCTCTGCCACTTCTTCTTTCTGTAGTCAGCAGAGTGATTCATTGACCTGTGATGCCATTATGAAGGTTTGAGGGTGCAGCTATCACTCTCATTTACCTCTGAACTATCTGCTCATTACAGCGTTTACCAAAGTCTTATTAGCTGCCATATTTTATTCACTACTTACTCTATGCAAATTTACCATCTCATGGTACACCAATTATTGGCCACTCCTCTGTGCACTCATGAACTGTCTAATGTGTGTGTTTTATGTTTTTTCCAGTTTGTTTCTAATAACTCACAGAGAGGAAAGCCAAACCTTTTCAGCTCAGTTACTGCTCTTCTAAGTTGCCCTCAGAAGTTTTTTGCAAATGCTGCACTTCACTTTGAATAAAATGATAAACTGGATTATCAGGAAAGATCTTGGTACAGCCAGATACCAACAGCTCAAAGTAACATTACATTCACCCAGCTTTATACGATATGTCCCACATTATACAGAATCACGTATATTCACAGCACCAGACAGGAGGCAGACAATGTTTCATTGTGTGTGTGTGTGTGTGTGTCCTAACCCTTCCATTATCAGAGGAGTGTTGAAAATCAACAAGGTCAACATCTTACCTTTTCCTCGAGGAGCCACCACAACACACACGCGTCAAGTGTGCAAATGTGAAGGGCTTTGAGGCCTCTCAGGTCAACAGTCACATCACAGCATAAATTACATTCCTTCATAAATTTTGACCACACCGGGTGTATAATTAATGATATTTGCATACATGCATGATATTTCAAATGCAGAATTGGAGCCTGTTATCGATGTTTACTTATGGCTTGTGAAACCTCTTCAGCAGGGAAAATAAAGACACATTCTTAGCAGAGTGCATAAGACACTTGTCATCAATCTAATGACATATTAATTATAAAACATTAGAAATTCTTTATATAAATACATATAACTTAAATTGCTTAAAGTGATTTTTGCTGCTGCTCTCCCCCACTGTGCTTTACCCTTCTCTTCCATGCTGTTTTTTGGGCTTCTTCATCAGTTTGCCAACGACTTGCCTCCTCTTCTGATAACTCACTGCAGAGTTTTCTGTCAAATTCAGTGAAGTGAAACCAAAAAGTGTCATCTGTAGCATCTGCTCCATACGTAGACAAACAGCAGCAGCATGCTACTGCTGTGGAGGCTTCGCGCCTTACCTGCAGCTACTCTCTAACATACAGTCATCTCCTACTGCTGTATTTGTTCCTCTCTAGTGTACCTGTCGTAAAGACATGGTGAAGATCTCCATGGACGTGTTTGTGCGCTGCCTGCAGCCGGATCGCTATGAGCTGTGGAAGCAGGGCAAAGACACTACAGTGTTGGACCACCTTAAGGCCACTGAGCTCAACAGCCCCGAACTAGAACGCTGGAGGGAGCATCGTGTAACCCAACGAGCAAACCTCCTGCGAAGGTGAGACAAACTACATAAGTTGTCTGAATTCAGGTTACATAGTAATGCACATAGAAATTTGAATAAATAAATAAATAATAAAGTGTTCAGTTTCTTTATTGTTACAGGGATTGTGTTTATAGCTGCCAAAATAAAGTATATGCGTGATATAGTATAACTTCAGAGCGACTGATATGAAACTGTGATGATATTGTATCAGGATAAAAGAAGAAGTATTAAGCGTCCCTTTGTGTCTCTGTGAAAATTAGAAACCTCCCCATGTGTCTGTGTAAAAGTATCCAATTTGCATATCAATTGCACGGCGACTGTTGCCAGGTGAAGACTGAGTATGTAAAGGCGGGGGAGAAAAGAATGGCCTTGCTCGCACAGAGAGAGAGAAGTAGTTACAACAGGAATCCAGAGAGACTGGAGACCAGGTGTCCTGTTGTCTGACCTTGCTGATTAACATGCAGCTGTTTGTAACAAACAGTGATACTCTGCTGCAATCAAACAATGTCTATTCAACATCATGTACATCCTCCCTGGATGTAAATAGAGGCTATTGTTTCCAAGCAATAAATCCTGGATATGTTTTATATCTTATATTATATGAATGTAATCATTTTCTGGTCTTTATGTCCCACCTCAGGGCCATGCAGAAGATGAAGCAGGTCCGTCGTCTAAAGCTGGAGGAGGTGAAGGTGCTGGCACAGGAAGGCATTGAGCTGAATGCTGCTGAATACCAGCGCCAGGTGGAAGAGCGCGAGGCCCAGCGTCGGCAGGAAAGAGAGGAGCGCCTAGCCAGAGAGGCTCTGATGACGCTAGAGGCCATGGAGCGTGAGGAGCAAGAGGCTGCTGCCAAAGCAGCAGAGACTCCAGCTGTAATGGGTGAGGAAGATATGAGCAGTAAGAGATTTCAGTTTTCTTTGTCTGGTGTAATGGAAATTGTTGTATTTAATACTCATGTGCTTAGAAGCTGAACTTGACTTGATTATAAAACATTTCTCTCTCTTTCATTAAAAGTTTTGATGAGGCATCACCACTCTTCTGAAGTTTCCTCCTCCAATTTTTCTTTGCCAGAACAAGAACCTGAGGCTAAACCACAGACCTTTACAGAGGACTTTGAGAAAAAGAAGTACAAAAAGCCGAAGAAGATTTCAAGTACCCAGGCTATCACTGGCTTTGAGGAAGCATTTGAGCAGTTTGCTACATCTAGCATGCAGAATTCAAAGAAGAGTACGGTGGAAAGCCCTCTTAGCCCACAAGAGAGTGACATCTCAGCAGACAGCAAGTTGGATGTGAATGCCAGCCAGGTTAGATTTTCCAGCTGGATGTTGATTGTAAAGTTGATTTGTGAAGTTATTGTGTCCAACATGCTTTTATTGTTGGGTCTCTGCCACAGTTTGATGCATGTTTCACAATGCCCACTGCAAAACAGCAGTTCACAAAATTACTTTTTAATATATTGAAAATGTATTAAATAAATGTATTTAGTATTTTTATTATATTATTATTTGCTGCTACCTGTTGCAAGGTTAAAACAATGGACAAAAATGTAAAGAAAAGAAAAAAGATGATATGAAACAATCTTGTGTTTTAGGCATGCTATTCCAAGATGAAGATGCCAACTGAGGTAAAAAAGAGTCGTCGTCACCCGCTCAGCAAGCCACCCATGCGCTCCCCTTTGTCAATCTTAAAGCAAGACCCGTCTAGTGACAAAGGTGTGTATCTGTCAATGTGCGCATATGTAAACCTTGAGTTTATTTTCTTGTAAAAATGTTCTTATTTTCAAATCGGTACCATTGAAAGTTTTACTTATGTTAAAGGGGACTCGCCCTTCTTTAATGGGTTGCAAACCCACTTACAAGAATTTGATGAAATACAATGTCAGGGGGTATAAATGCTGTTAAATTTCTCCTTGACATGAATAAAAATGGTCACATGAGTGAATTCAAATTGAATGATAACGGTTACATTTTAAGATGGAGATTATACGCATAAAATTTACCAAAAACATGATTTGCAAGAATCCCATGACAGCTGAACCCTCATTATTCATCGGCATCCTGTCTCCCACTTTATTCATCTCACTCAGTGTCTTCTCCATCACGGTTCTTAAAATGAAAAGGACACCATTTTTGTTTTGATTATTGATCTGGAGAAAGGAAAAACAAACAGGACTAAAGCTCCCTGTGGGGATAATGAAATCAAGACTGCGAGGCTTCTTTTTCGTTCCCCTCTCTTCTGTCTTTCTTTTCATTTTCTGACTGACACTTATTGATCCAGGGATCATGACTTCCAATTACCTGCTTTCAAAGTCACTTTAAATCGGCAGCAGGGGACCCAACTCAGGGCACGTCCTTCAGAAGGGTGGCTGTGGGACAAGGAGAAAGAGAGGGCCGGTGGAAGGAGAAGAGAGAGAGTCAAATGGCAAGCTTGTGAAGAGTTCCTCCTGCCTTCTGTCCAGGTTTAACAAACAGTCTGGATCAGTAGCTTCAGGGGCTTCTCTGCAAAATTGATTCCAGACTTACGACAGCAAGTTGTTGATGCCCATGCTATTTGTGCTCGTCAGCCAATTATATCAGGAGTGGTGGTGTTATTGTCTGGAACGGACAGCTATTTTTGTCTCTTGGCAAGGACTCTCTGATTAGAAGGATCTTTGTGCTTCACATGCCTTTCAGAGAGAAATAAATGCATTACTAATAATGAATCCTCCAAAACCTCCTCAGTAGTTTTTCCTTCACTTTCTTCACTGACTGACGTTGGTCAGTCACTATGAATCACTTGTACATGTCGGAGGTCTTTAATGCATTTAATTTTTTACCCACAGAGCTGTCCTCCCCCATGCCGCTGGAAAGCGATATGAAGAAACAGGAGCACCTATGGCAAAACCAGTCACCCAACTTCCTGGCAGAGAAAGCCTTCAACGCTGCAGTGGCAGCACTCGAACCACACTGTGCTGTCTGTTCACTCTTCTGTCCCTACACAAAGGTACAGCTACACACTGCAGCTTAAGCACGTATATGTCAGTGAAGTAGTAATGGTAATGTGAGTAGTAGCAGTTCTAAGACTAGTAGTTGTAGCAGTTCTGCAGGTTGGTGTTAGTAGGAGTGTAGTGAGTAACAGTAGTTTAGCCTTAACAAGTATCCTCTTTCACAACTGTTGTCAAAGACACGTACACAATCCACTGATTTACTCTAATATCTTCTTTCCTTCCTCTGGCCTCTCCAGCCACAAAAATTCATTTCAAATGATGCCCAACGCGCCTCCTTTCCCCGCCATGGCAGTAGGACCCGTCCACTGGTCCCAGAGATGTGCTTCAGTGTCGGCGCATGCAACACCGAGCCTCCACCCACCAACTATCACATTGGAGAGGATGGTACCAGTCTTCTGCTCCGCTGTTCATCTTGCCATATGCAGGTTCATGCAAGTGAGTATACAACCCCTCAATGAAATAGGTTATACTTGAGTAACATCAGGAGCAAACGTAGTGTGTTAAGCCCTGTTTGCAAATGGAGTAATAAAACCTGGGGCCACCTTCACTGAGTACAATCACTGAGAGCAGCCTCAGATTAAGCCGCAGCTCTAAACCTGCAATATGACATTTTTAGCCATAAATTTATGAAATGGATTTTTTTTTTTTTTTAAGAACTATTTAAGAGGATCGCTGCAGCTGCAAACATACAACTTTAAATATAATATATTTATATATATATCACAATCCCTTTTTTTGCTTAACACTATTTTGTTGATAGTCTGGAAAAAATAGGAACGTTTTTTTGCTTTATGTTTATTGTTGCAGAAAAGTCATGCTTGATTCTGTTGAACACAGTGCAGAGTTTGATTTCTAACCATCATGATCTCAGGCAGCTATAAATCCATACATGGACTGACAAGCTTTACAGACAGGCTCTACCAGGCATTTCACTACTTTTCTCTATTCACAACATTTTTTTTTTTTTATCTCTGGACCACTGAGAATAGAGTTGGAAAAAAGAGAAGCACAGAAGATGAGTCTCCACTACAGCAGTGCAGCAACCTGTTTGCTCAATTCCCATGTTGCCACTCTCAGTGAGGCTTCGTAGTTTAACTCTCCTTGACTCAGGTTAAACTAGCTAAGTGGCTGCTCAAGCAACGCAAAGACCTCTCTGAAGGCACCACACCATAAACTTCCCCAGCTCTTATTTACCCTGCTTTCTGCACTTCTGCCATTTCTCACTAAGAAAGTCGACTTTTAGGGGCATATGGCTTCTGTCAAAGCAAAGCATGAAAGGACAGGCAGCTTCTTACTTTATATATTATCAATGAGAAGTAGAAACAAACACAGATCTCAGGGCTCATATACAGATAAACAAAATAGATGCTCATTTAGAGGCGCATCTTTTTAAAATAATGGTTTTACAATAAAACCACTATATGTGTTTATTGAAATGCTCCCATGTGTGGAGGTTTGGTGTCAGGCAGCACATACAACCGGATAATTACAACATGGACATGTGCACATGTGCACCCCAACCCTCCTGGGTTCTTATTATCCCTAAAGCTGGAGTGCACCTTCAACAAGGCCAGTTCATTATAGTCATCCAGGGATGAGCTGGACTCAGCTGGGGATGCAGCGCTGCTATTGATAAGGGGACATGAAGCAGAAAGAATTGCTGTCAAAAACAGCAGCTCTGCGCTTCATTTCTTTGATCCTCATTGTTTTGTTTTGGACACTCGACTAAAAATCATTCAGACGTGTCTAGGTGTTACATAAACGTGTCTTTTGGCTGAGAAGCTCAAATTGGGGATGGTGATGAGAAGATTGGACAAGTTCTATAAGGAAGTGCAGTTTGGGTTTGTGAAGTGCTTTGCAGAAGGAAAAAAAAAACAATTATAAAAATTACGGGCACTCAGAGAGCACAGACCTCTGCGAAAATGTGTAGTTTCTATAGTGATTTTTCAGGTGGCTGAACAAATGTTACCAAAAACATGACCTTCTTAGCATAGGTAACTAGGAAGTATTTTAATAAATATCAAATTAATGCCAGAGCTTGAATCAAGTTGGCATGGATCCCATCGTTACTAAACATTAATACACTTTTGCATCCAGAAGGTGATTTGTAAACATGACCGAATCACACATCACATTCTTCTCTCTAATAGGCTGCTACGGTGTAAAGCCCGACTCTGTCAGTGAATCCTGGATGTGCTCCAGGTGTGCAGGAGGAGCCTGGACAGTGGTGAGTAGAAGCATAACTTTGGGATTAAAAAAAAAAGCGTAATAAATAGTATAGCGTGCATATATATTAAAGATTATTAGAATTGGACAGGAGTCAGAATGTATAGGTGATGATGTTTCTCAGAGTTGACTGTACTTCACATTATGACATTTTGCACTTTTCCATTTCTTTATGTATAGTAAAATCTTGAGTTGTAACGATTTGTTGATTAAGCTGTTACAATACTGAACCAAGGTATTGTTTAGAAAAATAATTGTTCAAGGTATGAGAGCTCAGAAGACCTGTGTCATTTCCCTCACTGCCTAAACTGTGTGTTTTTCAGGAGTGTTGTCTCTGTAACTTGCGAGGAGGAGCTTTGAAGACCACCACAGACAACCGGTCAGTGGCATATGCTTGAGCTTTATTATGGTTTTTTAACTTATGCAAAATTTCCAGTCCTGCTGTTGGAACAGAGTTTGTAAATAAATCAACCAAAAAAACACACAGAAAACACATGTTGACATTATTTGACCACAACATTCAGTGAAGTTATCAGGCTTGTATGTGCTGCCTCTGTTAGATATTCAAAAGCTTCAACCTCTTTAACCAGGTGGGTGCATGTGATCTGTGCCATCGCTGTGGCTGAGGCTCGCTTTGTCAACGCCATTGAGAGGGAGCCGGTGGATGTCACTGCCGTTCCAGAATCGCGCAAGAATCTGGTAAGTAATCATGATGTAGTGTTGAGGTCAGACAACATTTAAACGGAAGACCACCAAGCCACCAACTTACTCACTGCAGCCATTTTATTTCTTTTGTCATGTCTTATCAGTCTCTTCAAATTCTCTCTTATTCCCTGATCTCATTCTCTCCTCTCTCATATGGCATTTTCCTATATCTAAGCAACTTCCTGTCTTTCCTACTCACTGCTTCTGTATCTGTCACTCTTCTCCATTACCCTCCATGCTTCCCCGGCGAATGGATAGATTGTGTTTTCGCAAGCTGTGGAAGACATGGGGCAAAACACGTACTGGGGGGAGTGGCTGAATAATCAGCTGTCATTTCTCACTGTGCCAAATGAACTGGATCGATCCCATGGGCAGGAGGCAATTTCCCCATTGCTGCCACATCTTTGAACACAACTTTTCCATCCCTTCTTTCTCTCCATCCCTGCTTCCCAGTCCATGCACCCCCCCTCCATTCACCTGATCCCGGTTCACAAGCAACGGCAGAGCTTGCTGGTGCATTTTCACAAATCTACAAATAATGTCTCCGCTCCCCCTCCCCTTCTCTCTGAATAATCTATCAAAGAGAAGCTGGGTGACATTTGCATCTGAGTGCTGTCAAAGCGGGTTTCCTCCATGTCTTCTTAAAAGACCATGAGAAGAAGCTCTGCGGCCTAATGATTCGGATGACTGGGCTGATCAAATACGAACACACACCCTTGAAACCAGTTAATATTGCACCATGTTCAGCAAGCTGTGTTTCTTCCTTCCATCTTTGAACATTTGGTTTTTAGGGACGGAGAGAAGATTTCTCGCAAGCTTCTTTTGTCTTAGTTGCTTCAGAATTTCTCAGGTGAAAAATTCAAAAGGTAGTGTTGCATCTTGCACCTAACTTCTTGTCTGGTGAGAAAACAGCCTCAAGCTTGGAAAAGCAAACTGCTTAAATAAATGATCATACATTCTTTCATACAACTCTTTTCCACCTATAATTCCTGATCCATACAACAACACACAAACCAAGACAATAATTTCATTACTAATGAGTAATGCTCTAATTTCCTTTATACTACCAGAGGCCAAAAGAAGGCTTAAAATGTGTAACGAGGTGAAAGTAATTCAGGTTTTGGTTGGTTTCTTTGAAAATGTTACTAATTTTGAATTAGAGATTAAATGTGCATATAAAAACAGCAAAGTGAAATAATTAAGAACAGACAAATGGATATACAGCTAATGTTTCTAGATACATTTGGTTCCATTCTTCTCTGGTATCATGTCGTTGCCTGCCTGTGATTTCAGCAGTGGAAAAGTAGACCAGCCTGGGGAAAACTATAAACCATACCAGCTGGTGAAATATCACACAGCACAGCTCTGTAGAGAGCCGTTGTACATTTTTTCCTGCACCAGAACAAAAATGAAGTATTGGCACTTTAATAAAGAATTTTTATTTTTATTGATCGGCCATGCACTGTGCTACAGCTGCTCGCAGTGTGATTTGTCAAGAGGAGGAGGAGGATGGAGAAGGAAGGATGAGAGAGAAAGCGTGAGGGATTGAGAAGACATAGTGTGTGATAATAGATGATCCCAATAAAACAAGTGCACAGAAAGATACCAGTCACATAAGATGGGACAGCCGTCAAAGCTGCTGGGATAATAGTTGGTCTGTCTGTTAGATCGAAGCATGTTGTCATGAGTTAAGCAGATATAATTCCACCTTCTCTTATCAAATTTATAACCTGGCATGTGATATCTTAATAGATAAATGTTTTCATTTGGGTTTTGAAGGGTGATAATGTTTCTGAAACACACCTACACCAGTGTATTGAGAAGATAACTCAATTTGACGGTCCAAATGCTAGTGCAGGCTGTTATTCTTTCCTCGTTCCAACCCATCTTTTCATTCCTGTTCTCTCATTTTAACTGAATCGAGGGACAAATGAGGGATGAGGAAAGAAAGTCTAAAGGCAAAGGGGGGCCAGATATGGAGTTTGAAGGAAGGATTTGAAGTGAATTGATAGTGAGGAATGAAGGTTGTGGGGTTGCATGTGCAGGGTAATACATGTCGAAGTGTCTCCATGGAGAAAGTAGGCAAGGATTTGGTTGGCTGGTCGTAATTTCACACTCAGGATGTGGGGATGGAATAAAGGGATTTGAAAAAGAAAGTGTTCCAAGGGAGGATGATTGTTTAAGAGTAGAAGCTGAACAAGTGATGCAAGACACACACACACAAAAACAGGTTTTGAGTGTCATAGTGACTGATCAGACTGCTGCTGTTAACAAATATAATGTTGACATTTTCAGTAAGGGCTAGTAGACTCACCGGGCAATTGACACTGATGACTTTGCAAATGTTCTGTGCAAAACTGAAAAGATCTATTCATTTTTTTTAATGAGTACAAACCTGCAAGCAGAATCAAAGATGTGAGAGATTTCTCCATCATCTTTGTTCCATAAGATGCCTCATAAGTTTACAATCTGAGTTCACGTCAGACTAGAAGAGCGAATGTTTTTTGATGATGTAATGTCGTTCCTGTTTTAACCTTCTTAGAGTGGCAGGGTGGAGTTTTAGGAGTTCAGGTGCTTTTAATAATATTCCATGATTGTTATTCTATGTTGATGCTGACTCCTCCAAATCTTTGAAGAGTCTTTATTTTCTGTTTTCATTGTAGAAGTGTGTGTTCTGTCATAGCCAGAGTGCTAATCAGAACCGTGGCGCCTGCATCCAGTGCTCATTCGAGAAATGTGCCACCTCCTTCCACGTCACCTGTGCCCAAATCGCTGGAGTCATCATGACACCAGCTGACTGGCCCTATGTGGTGTCCGTCACCTGCCAAAAGCATAAAAGGCTCCCTGTGAAGGTAAGTGCAAAACCAGAAGAAATGATCAGCCGTTGAAGGGTGCGATTTTTGTAAAAACTCAAGTCAATATTTCAGATGTGACAGGAGGTTTGGTCAAAGTCTAACTTTTTTATTTGAAACAGAATTTGAACTTTTTGCTCTACGTCATGTTGTATGAGTAGGTGTTACATTGGTTTACATGGTGGTTAAAGTTGTTGTTCAAATTTTAGGCACTCAGTTTTCGATCTTGTCCAGAGTCAGTCTGGTCCAGTGAATGCAAAGTTAATCTTTTGTTCTGTTTTCTCAAGAGACAACTGTGCAGGATGTGAGCAGGGTGAACACATACACACTGTAGCGAGGTTTGATCATATTTGACCCTGTTGTAACCTCGGATTCTCTGCCCGGGTTTCTCTCCCTTCAGCCTCGGACAACACCCAAAGGCCCACAGGCTCTGACCCTGGGCCAGAGGGTAATTGGTCGCAGCAGTGACGGATGGTACTACCACTGTACCATCATTGGCATGGCAACACAGATGTTCTACGAGGTCAACTTTGACGACGGCTCGTATTGTGACAACCTGCATCCAGAAAACATATTAGTGAGTGTTTTACAGCTCAGTTAGAAACCTACATGTGTGCAGTTTATAACGTAAACAAATTAAATTCCCTTTTTAAATCCAGGAGGAAGTATCCTAGCAACTGCCGTATGCTTTGCTGCTGGAGGATGTAATGACTAAATGTAACTTCAGATAACCTTTAATGATTCACTGCCATATGTTAGCAACAGACATACCTTTAATAACAAAGGATAGAGGATTAATCTCACTTATGAAGAAGTTGAACTAAAAATATGGAACTATATCAAGTAATCTGATGTTGCAAAATAACAAAACTGTAAATGAATCTTCTGCCGCCTACTAAAACACTTTCTTCAGCCAAAGTTCATTGAACATCAGGGACCTTATGAAATCCTGCCAAAAAGACTCAAAGTTTATTCAAAGTTCTTTAGGCTGGATTCAGACAGGATCCGGGGCTGTGGTGAGAACGGAGGTTTTTTCCATTCGTTTCAGTGCTGGTCGTCCGTTTCGGCTCCGGCGGTCTGCACCGCAGGGGTGTCAGCGACTTTCAAATTTACATCTGGCCGCAGCGCCTGATCTTGTCTGAATACACGCTTAGTTTTTCTGTTGGCTGCATCAGGTCAGTTTTTTGTAATATTCTTTGTAAATCAGGAGTTCAGTGTTTTAAAAGATGCACACGCATATCTCTTAATTGCTACTTTTTTGTCATTCTTCTCTCCGTCTTCTTCCTCTTTGTCTACATCCTTTCGCCTTCTCCTTCAGAGTCATGACTGCCTGCGTTCTGGTCCTCCTGAGGTGGGGGAGTTGGTTGTGGTCAGCACGCCCGAGGGTCAGGTCCTCAATGCTTCCTTTGTCAGAGAGCACACCCACAAGTACTACCAGGTGAGGAAAAGCACTATTAGATGTTAGTCTCGCTCATTTACAGTCCAACCTGAGCTAAGATATCTGTGATCAAAACTCCAAAGTCAGTTAGAGGTTAGAGAATCGGGTTTGAAGCTGGAAAGTCACCACTTCAGCTATTTGAATCTCTGAACAGACCGATGTTTGGGGTTTACAGAGATTTAATTTTTGTGAATCGTGCAATTGGTAGATACAGGAAATCCATGTTTAAAAAAGGGAACAGAAAACAATCACATTACTGAACAACTGCTGTTTAAACATCTTCAAGCATTGTTTGTGATTCCCGGCTGCAGTGTGTGCAAAATGTATGAACCTCTCCAAGTCAAATCAAACTGTAAAAACAAAAAAAGCATGTGCAACAGCATCATTTACATAGATCATCTGATGCTCTTCTGCACAGTGACATGGAAGCGATTGATCCCGTGAACCTTTGTAACAGGATTCTCTTCTAATTGCTTTGCCACCCTCTGGTTTGATTCCCCAATCTGGTTATTTATCAACGTGTGAAAAGCTTGGCTGCCCTTGTCGATTATGGCGGAGCATTTTGATACAGTGTGGCATTAAAACTAGAAAATGAAGAGATTTAGCATTACTGGTGTACACTGGAGAATTCATGGGGCAAATATGCAGAGTGCTTACAAAGTGGAAAATGCAGAATTGAAGATCATTCTCTGGGACTCGTATCAGTGGAATCCATCTTCAGTAAGTCTCGTATGTACATAGATAGAGGTATGTATTATCAGGTTATCAAGGTTACATGAAGTTGTTAATGTTACAGTTTAACATGAGGCCGGTTATGTGGGCATCTGTTTTTCTAACAGGTGCGCGCACACAGAACATGGGATAGTGTTTATGGAGATTGCATTGCATCCGTTGCTAAACAAGAAGACTGAAATGTCTGTAAATCAGTGTTGTATCTTTCCTTGCTCTCTTCATGGCCCTGTGTAGCCCGCTGGCTGCAGTACTGAGAGATCTGTTAGAGGCGAGGAGCGCTGTTAAATAAATAAATTTAAAAACAAGCCTCCAGCTGGTCATTGTGTCTGGGCCACAACCCTGACCATGTCTCTCTCTTTTTTTTTTTTTTTTTTTTTTTGCATTTGAAACACCATCCCATCAGTGAGCAGCTTTGGAGTTCAGTGCCATGGTCAAGGGCATTTTGACAGAACACATGGTCTTTGAGGGAACCTTTGAAAATGGCTAAGATTTGATCTCTGTTGTCACTTTCTCTGTACAAGTTTGTATTTTTTCTCTTGAAGCCAGCCTGCTAGTTTTTCCTTAACTATCCACAGATGTGTCGTCCTTTGCTAAGCTAACGCTGTAGTTTTCTTCTTAGAGTGTATCTGGGCATTATCTTTGGCAAACCAGTTGCAAATGTTAATTAATCCAGAGTTTCATTATATCTCCTCAGGTTGAGTTTCAGGACCAGAGTCAGCAAATGCTAAAAGCCTCAGAGATCCATCAGCTGGATCAGGAACTTCCCAAGAGGGTCCGAGCCAGACTGGTGAGTACATTGCTGAAATTTTGCTTCCTACTCTGCTCACACAGTACACAGTGTTGTAATAATAAATAACAGAAACACACTTCTGTTTGTCAGATATGTTGCTGGGTCAACACAGTGGATTTTTAGAAATGGTTGCAGAGGCAAATGATAAAAAGGGCAAACCAACAATAGCTCTTATTGTTCAATAAAATGTAAAAAGTAGTTGCACATAAAACAACTATTTGTTCAAGCCAACAGCCAATGCTTTGCTTCCCACAGAGGACAAAGGCCTGTGTGTGGGCCAAAATGTGTAGGCTGATAGTTGTTTTAATAAAAATCTGTCTTATGTGGTAAGAAAACATGCGTTGATATATTTCTGAAATACCAGAGAAGCACTCCATGAAGATTTGTGTCACAGGAAGGCTGTGTTGACTTTTGGAAGTCTAATAAATTTTGAAGCCACTCTGCACACAACAGATTTTACAGATTACATCCATAAATCTTCCTATGCTGGATAATTAAGTAAAACAAATAATCAACTCAAACCTTGCATGAATTCATGCAGTTTGACATGAGAGCATCTGAAAAACAAACAGACTGTGTAATCGGTATAACCGAGCTGCTGGTGAGTTTACTTCATGGCAAAGCACCACCGGGCACGTCTCTGTCACAGCACGGACGCGGCGCTGTTTTGGTCTGTTCTCCATGCCACTTCAAACCCCACCGGGAGCCTTTCAGAAGCGGAGCGTGACTTTGTTTACTTGCGCAGATTTGGTCATTTTCCTTGGTTTATGTGCTTTTAAATATGTCAGTATGCTACGTAGTTACATTTTCTGTTTTTATGGGGGATGTTGAAAATCGACCGGCTTCTCTATGGGGTTTCTGTGTCTGACTTCCTGTCAGCTCGTGCTGCTCTGTGCAGATTGACGCGGGCTGCTCGCGGCGTCCATCAAATATAGAAGAGCCACGTATCCTCGACAGAGCCGGGCAGATATCCGCTTCTGGGACACTTCTGAAGCAGACCGTGGCATTTCTGGTGGCATTTGAAACATTGACTAGAACGGCTGTGATTATCTCCGGTGGCTGCGGGGCACACACAATGCCTCACGTCCGTGCCCGGTGGAATTTGGGAGTCAGGAAAGAGTAATTTAACCACTAACTTGTTCAGAGTGATAGACAGGGGAATTTGAAAGGATATTTTCTTGTTAGCATCAAACTAATGCCTTACTTAACTGTAATTTGTCATTTCATTGGCCGCTGGCAAGCTTCACAAGGAATGAAACTCAGATCAGTTGCCAGTTCTTATTTTTTGAAGCATTCAGCAGTGTTTCAACTCTTTGTTTCACAAAATGTCACATTTAATATTATCTAATAATGCAAGGAGTTTGTCTGAAAGGCAGGAGCAATAACATGCAATTACAGCTAATCATTATTGTCATGATCAGATTTTGTTCTTAATCAGTCACTTGATTCTTTGGTCTGTAAAATGTCAGATGGAGGAGTCTAGAAGAGCACAAGGTCACATGTTGATGGTACTTCAAAATTTCTAGAATTAATCAACCGTTTTTATATATAGAAATAGGACGTCCAACCGAAATCAACAGAAAAGATCTGACAGGACGCCCAGTGTTCTGCCAGCAGTGGTTGCTACTAGCAACAAATACTATGGTTGTATCCTCAGTTCCTCCATCATTCACTTCCTCATACTCCCTACACAATTGACACTTTTTTTGCGATGTCAGACACAGCATCATTTGGGTCATCACTAACAGCTGCCTGTACCTGTCTGTTTTCAGGCTATAGCTGTTTCACAGGTGGAGGTTTCCTCAGCAGATGAAGCCCAAGCAGCCAAACGCCCCCGCCTGCCCTCAGGTCCAGCCTCTCAAGCTAAAGCCACCATAACTACAGCCCCGGTAGCAGCACATCATAGTATTAGTACACCGCCGACCTCACAATCTCTATCTCAGCCCGCCACAACCCCAAAAGATGGCTCCGCCACAACCAGCAGGATTCAGATGGACGCCGAGACCCCAATGGACACTAGTGTCGCACACACTGACGCTCCAACACAGTCAACCCCGGCCACGGACCCCGTGCTGACTCCGCAGTCGACCCCTTTTCGGGCAACGTTGAACTCTGATCCGCTCCTGTCTGCCCCGTCCCCTCACCCTCACCCGCAACACATGATGGCTGATGGCTACATGCCGAGCAGCGGCTACGTTTCCTACATGGAGACCCTCCTCCATTCACATTTCCCTCAGGACGATGGCCCCGGACGCCTGTATTAAAAACCGACTCCGCTATATTATTACTCAGCGAGTGGAGGCTGAGCTCATAGGAAGTAAGCTAATGGAGGTGGATTCTACTGAGTGCTGTATTAATGGACAAAAACTTTTCCTCCACCGGCTCTGAGAGCTCAGGGCAGGAACAGGAAAAGACACGGACACACAAGCACTCTTTTAATGCATGTTGCTTTTCTATTTTTGATTTAATGTATTTGCAGTGGTGCTTTAGCCTGCTTTGAGCAGCAGCTAAAGAGGACTTTTTTTTAACCATATTATTATTGTTATGAGTTTCTGTTTGTTTTTTGGTTTTTTTAGGTCTTTTTGCGTTTTTGGTCAGCTGCTGTGGTTTTCTCCTCCATCTAAATATGAACACGTCTCTGGGTGGTATCAACTCCATACCTCGCTGCATTAATTCAACAGCACACTCCCATTTTCTCTGTGCAGGAAGCTAATTACTATGACTATGCCTCTCATCATTGAGGCCCCGGTGGACTTCACTTCTTTTTTTTTTAATTCAAACAACCAGCAACAAAATATCTATTTTTCAAACCAGCCACTCCCGGCTTTGGAACTGGTGAAACTACAGTGTCATTGTTCATCTACAGGATATTTTCAGTAAGTTGTTTTATTGTCAGATTGCAAGAGGTAAACGGGGGGAATGGGGGAAAAAAAAATAATGTATTGTAGGGGGAACTCAGTATTTAAATGTCTTAGTCAAATATTGAAAGAATTATTTGTTATAGAAGAAACCTGTTGAATGCAAACACTAGTAGATTTGTCTGCAGGATGCATTGAATTTTGTGAAGATGTGTCACAGTAGTTAACAGATGAGACCTTTTACGTATTGACGTCATTCAAACTGTCATTTGGTGGCTCCGCTTTTCACACCCTAAACTATCTCAGGGTTCCTACATGTAGAAAATTAGTTAAGTTTTAACATCGAAGTCTTCACACCGTTAAGGAAGTCCAGAACGGCCCAGAAAACTGCCTCAAAATATTCCTTAATCGTAATTGGCGCTTGAAAATGTGTTTATATTTTCAGATTTGCCCCTGTTAATAGTTTATCCATTATACTGAGTGATATCTTTGTCTGCTGCCACATTTCTCCACATAAGCACACGGACTATGAAGTTAATTTAAAGGATGAAAGCCTGGAAAATGTTGGATATTTGGAAAAAGAAAAATATGTAGGAACCCTAAAATCTGGAAATATTTTGTACCATTCTTGGTTTAAAATGTACGTATAAATCAATATTGTATATTAATATTGTTGTCTGTTTTTTCTAATACTGTATCCTTTGTATGTTCATTTTCTGAAATGAATTCACAAACTTGGCCGATACAAAATATTAATACCTTTATTTTTGACAGATTGTCACAGGCATTTTACTCAGTTTGTACTGGTAAACACAGCTTTCTTTTCCTGGATATGGCCATTTTGTGCTACAGAGGTGCTACAGATAACTACTGATCAACTGAGTTTCCTAACACTGTCACCTTGTACATACTGCAGGCCTTGTGTATTGTGAATGAAACTTGTAAATGTCGCACATATACCTTTTTTTTTTTTCTGTCATCACAACTGAGATGTTGGAACATATCTGTGTTCCTGTATCCAAATGATATCCATTGAGAAAATCTTATTTCATAGGGATTAAAGTGGGTTGCTAGTCACCAGCTCTGTGTTTTGTGTGTTTAGTAGCCCAGAGATTGAGTTAAAAAGTCTGATTGTTAGATGGAATATTCAGGGATGGACACTGTGGGTAAAAACGATCACTTTATATGTACGTATATCTACATTTATGGCGTCATATCAATCAAGATAGTCTTGGTTATTGATAAACTAACCACATGAATGATTTAAAATAACAAATAATAAAATCAAGATCCTTCATCACATTGATTTAACAATCCTGTAAATCCAATTATGGCATGAAACGGTACTTTTTTTTAAAATTTGCAACATCGCTTCATACTTCCTGATCTTTGGACAGAGCCAAATTCCATGTTTACTCCTGTTGCGAGTCTTTATGCTAAGCTACCTGCCTCCTTTCTGTAGTGTCATACTTACCCAACAGATCTTCTAATCCAACACTTGGTGTGTCAGCAGATCTGTATGAATAAGAAGCAGGACACTAATGAACAACAAAAACAAACAAACTCCGAAAGACACTTAAAACTTCTTATTTTAAATTTCAGTCAAGTCCTCAGTATGTGAGACACTGAAGTGTAACTACAGAATTTGGAATAAGTGTTCTTATGAATATACTTTAACCACCCAAACCCTTACCCAACCAACTCTAATACTAATATAAACACAGCTATGTTAACTTCATGCTCCGCCTGTTGATAATAAATAATAACTTATTTTAAATTTATATCTTACAGCTAAACAATGTTGTTTGACAGAGGATGTAGGGGATCTAAGATTGTTCTTTTAATTAATACATATTCAGCATTACATTTACTCTCCATGCTTTCTCTTTAAGGCCTTAGGGGATTTTTTCTTCTATTTATTCATTTAGTAATGGTAAAATTTAATTAAGGCCACCAGGGTTGCCACGGGTCTGTGGTGTGTAATCGCCTTTTTAAGACATGATCCTCGACTTTCTCCTCAGACGAGGAGCCTGTATGTGTATTTTCAATAATTGGCTGTGCAAAAGGCAGCACTGCTGTTTATTCTTCACTGCAGTGTCTCATTGGCAGGAATTGTGGATCTGCACATTAAGCACACAGCAGAGGAGTATGTTTTTGCACTCCCTTGCTGGGTTTGTCACATAAGTTATTTTTAGATCGTCTGGGTGGTGGTGCCTGCTAATTATACCAAGTGAAATTACACATTTTGTATTTTTGAAATGTGAAATTTCAGTTTTTATTTCCATGTGACTGTGGATGAGGTAAATGAGGTGAGTTTATCTGTGACTTATTTAAACATTTGATCTAGATATGAAAAGTGCTCTCTCGTATTTTTGATGTTTGATCGTGCATCTCTGCCTCACAATGACTCACTAATGAACATGAAGCAGGAGTTTGATTTTATTGCTTCATTCAGATGTCAAGGAGTCACTTGCAAAAAAGCTGGAAAATCTTAAACATGCACCAGCTGATTCTTTAGCCACTTGGGGGCAGCTGAACAAGCTGTAACTCAACATTGACATATCACCAGTGTTAAAAAGTCCAATGTGCAAGATGTAGACGGCTCAATGGCAGTATGGTATGGCAGAAATGGAACAAATATGTAAAACTATTGTGTGTATAATCACCTAAAAATATGTTTTTGTTACCTTTTTATACTGCACTCTTTTTATATCTACAGACAGCATATGTGCTTTTCTGTCAGTTTTCTACAGTAGCTCAGAACGGACAAACTAAACACTTGCTCTAGTCACATCCTAAACATCCGATTATTCAAACACTCCTGGCTTTATGTACGTATTTCCCTGAACGCAGCCTGCTGTGGGTTTGCAATAGTTTTAGCTGTAATGTACAAAATGTTTAGCAAAGATTGCACATAGTGGCAGCGTAACAATTCAGAAATTATACATCGCAAATTACAATATAAATTAATTTACAATTTCTGCAAGGCTCTCACATGTTCGTGCACTGATCGCAAGTACTTATGGAGTAAATTAAATGTGACAAAATGAGTAAGAGGGGAGAAGGAAGAGCTTGCAATTTGGTAAAACTGGCCCTTTCTTTTTTCTTCTCGTCTGTGCGTAGATTGTTTTTCTGCTGTGACAAATCCATCACAGAAGAATTAGTTTGAATACGAGTGGTGGAAAAAATTTGCCTCCAGTGCAACACCAAAACTCGTTTTTAATGTTCTACATTCCTGAAGCATTCACTGATGTGAAACTTAATTGAAGACATAGGAAGATGACGCCACACTGTTCACATTTGCCACAGGATAAAAAAATACACCTCCAACCAACACAATGTAATTATTAGGAGCTGTTTTTAACTGCGTCGATGTTTTCCTCCTTCATGTCCTGAGACTAAAAGGATTCACTTTGAGTCTTTGGTGTGAAAAGCTCCTAAATTTGGAAGAAGCCCAACAAGAGGAGGATAGCGAGAAGGTCACTGAAAGAACAAGAAATCTGTGTCTTATGGACAAATCGTTAATGTGGGCACACATACACGCTACGATCTGTGCATATGCCAAAAACTGCATTGCCCTCGCTGGATCACGCTGGCCATTAACATTCTGAAGTGCCCGCTGTGACTTTGGAGAGGAACTGGGGATGTGCCAGCTTGGCAATTACTTTAACAACTCCAGTGTTTGATTTCTTTATTCAGTTGAACCCAGCTAGAGGTAAAACTAAGGAGAAACATGAGGAGGAGGACTCCAAAGGAAAAAAAAAAAGTTTGGGTGACCTAACTTTACTTCAGTTGTGATAGGAACAGGACATGTTTAGTATTTTAATAATATCCAACAATACCACCAGGAGGGTATTACAACAGCATGTGTCCTTGTGGCTGTAGAGACCACACGCACGTTTAATTTCAAAGTTTGTGACAGTCAGAGTTCAAGTCCGTCTCCACCAGGATGTCCTTGAGAACGGCACTGGAACCTCAAACCCGCTGGATGACTATCAGACAGCTGAATGGCTCATATGGAAATGGAAATCAGCGAATGCAGTTGGCTCTAATTGCAGATGGAAGTGGCAATTATGTTGACAAGCTGGTTGATATGACAGGCTCCATTATAGCCTTAAGCTTTTATTACATTTCTGCCTAGTAAATCACATCACTGAAACAGTATTACCATAATGTCTTAGTGGAGTCTGTCAACACTCCCTTGTTTTAGGAGGATTGGACTAAGATGTTGGTGCCTGATTTTTATGAACTACTCCAGACACAGGACCCTCACACAGGACATTCACACTTATATGGAGGCCACATTGGATGTCAGCTTGGATGGCAGTGAGAAGCCGTTGAAAACAGGTTCATTTCCCTGCTGTTTGTGTCTAGTTAGCTTCATTGCTGCGCTGTTGTTGACACAGCTGGTTTGTATGTTAGTCCATTCATCAAGCGGAAATGTTAGACGTGCAAGAGCATATTCGTTTCTATGAATCCCAGCATCTGCTGGGAGGTGTTCAAGCCACTGCAAATAGTTTTCACTCATGAAACAGCTGTGTTGGTGAGGGGACGGCTCCTAATATGACATCTTAAAGTGAATGTTTCATTGATACAGGGTCATGTTAGCTGTAAATGTGTGAACAAAAGAAGTCAGTCGCTGATAAATAATTGAAATACTTTAATAACTGACAAGTTAAGTACTTAACAACTGACAGGGTTATGAGGGCTTTCTGAGGTACATGGCTCTCACGCAGAGAACATCAAAGAGTTACCGGTCATGTGCATTTTAAACCCACCAGAGACACACAGCTCCATGACTCAAGTCAGGTCCCTTAACTTCCACATTACAGGGTCAGAACTGGCAGCCCAAACTGGGACATCAGGAATTACTACACTGTGGTATTGTCACTTTTCAAGACAAGAATGTGTTTTTAATCATGCCTGCACAGGTTTATCATTTATATGTCCTTGTTTCACTTCATAGATCGTTTATATGTTGTTTTACTGATCCGTGTTTGCACTTGCATCTATGTTTTATAACCACATACATACCACTAAAAGGATTGTAAACGGAAGATGGTGATGGATTCATCGTCGGGCTTGTTACAGGAAGTGCACCATAACTTGTCGTTAAGATGAAGTGAGCAGTCGGCTCAAGGATTCTCAGACAACTGAAAGTAATAAAATATGCAAATGGTTATACCTCAAACATTGTCCCATATGGACTCACTGTCTCTTTACATGTTGTGTGTTGTTCCAAAAATGCATCACTCTTTGTGAGAGCAAACATCACTTTTTCAAATGTGCAAGGTTTGTTTTATTTTGGAAGGAAACTTTGTCTCAAATATCTTGATGTGGTGATGCAGCTCTTTTGCTCGGCTGCAGTTTTGTTCCCATTTGTTTTCTCTTGCTCCAGACACAATTAACTGAAAAGGAGAGAGGCTTGTTGGAGAGCAAGAAGGAGGGGGAAAAAAACAACAAAACAAACCCCCACAATGTTGGTAAGTGCCGGGCCTTATTAATGAAGTGAATCTTCATCCAGTCACACACAACAAATAAATGGCCGCCCCCTTGAAGCTCTTAATCGGCCCATTAGTCTTCGAGCGACCGCAGCCTCCTCTTTTTCTTTTTTTCATCTTTGGCTTGTTCCCTTTAGACCAGAGCAGATACATCCATCACCCCGGATTTGCATGCCGACCACACGAGCTGACAGTGCTGAGTGCACAGCTGGAGATGCTACATCATATTTAGTCCCTTACTTATGCAATAAACACTGTTCTCCACATCTCAAGCACGCCTTCCTTCTCTCCTTCCATCATTTAAATACTCACATCACTCCTTATTTTCACAAGTAACCTGGAAACTCATCTGTTCAAGAAGCTCTGTTGCATCTTGTATCCCCTCTGCTCGCACTAGAAATACTCCAGTCTTATCGTAATGCTTCTTTTCCTTGCGCTTCTTTACCCGGCACAGTCGTTTTAGGGTATATTTTGTTCCATCTGTTGTCAGGCTACAGTGACTTTTATTTGCTGATCCATGAATTCAGTCTCATTCTATGACTCCCTGTAAACTGCTCTGCAGAAGAGTGTGTCTAAATGACGCTAAGTAATGACAGGGTTTGCTCTTCTAAGCCATCCTAATTAATCAGCAGACAGCGTCCTGTGTGGTTTAAAAAGCTGCACAAACACAGAATCAGGCTCTCAGGGAGCTGGCGTGCTTATCTGTATGAGACCTGCGCTTATTTTCTCTCCATTTTCCCTCCATTTCTCAGCTGCCATGCGCTGCATCCTCTGCTAATTCAGCCGCTTAAAATCTCATTTCCGACACAATTAGCCTTTAGCCCATCCAAGTGCCGTCGCCCGTGGTACTCCCCACCCCCCCTTCATCCTTTGTGAACATTTCCTCTTTCACTCCCTGATAAAGATCATTATTGAGGTTACTGAAAAGGAGTTTTGATCATTTACAGGAGAAAACATATTAAAGGGCCTTTTAGCAGGCACATTAGGAGACTGTTAAACCCCTCGCTTGTTGCCACACTAGGGTTATCAATGCTACTGGGAGCCTTTAATTCATTCCTTTGCCACAAGTTTTTTAATTACATTTGAAGGGAGAGATTTCATTGCGGCAGAGCCCGGCCCTGCTGCTGTTATTTATTTTTTTGTGAAACTCTTAACTGCAGAGCTTGCAAAACAAGAACGCTCATCATTTTTACTTTGCAGGCTAGTCACAACATAATTTTACTGTGTCTGCTGTGCAGCTGCCTCTAAATGGGTTTATTTTTCATATGCGCATTTGGGTAATTTTTGTTTGGCTAATGCACAAAGTATGTGTGTGTACGTTTTTTGCCAAATTTGTCTGTGAAGTTTCAGAGGGGGAAGTCATTCAGCTGCTGGATTATGTTTATTATCAACTGTCATCAAAGTCCGCAGCGTCAAAAGCTTTTGAAGTGGGTTTGATAATGCCACAAGATGTCCTAAAATCTGAATAGATTCGATTTTCTGAACTCTCAAATGGCAAACCTTTGACATAGGCTTATTGTTTTTAACATATTGTTTCACTGCTATTTATTAATGTAATGTTTTTATTAGCGTACTAATGGTGTCTTGTTTTCAATATGTCTTATCTTATTTTGTCATATATACAATAAAGTTAACTCAATGCAATTTCACCCAGGTCCAGCACTGAAGGGTCCTTCAGCAAGAATGACTTTACGGTCACTCCTGCTTGTTTTCCATGCTGAAGAGAGAAAATATATTTCACTATAACTGAAAACAAGTAATTAAACATCCTAAACACCATGTTAGTGTTGTTAGATTTTACCGTACATCCCGAAATGAAGTGAAATAAAACACACCGTGTCTATTAACAGCAGGTTTTCACACGCGGAATTCTCTTTCACACCTGATTCAGATTAAGTGCTTGACGATGCTGTTTTTAATTATCACTTGCTGTGATATGTGAACCTCTAGCTCAGCTTCTTGATCAATATAAAACTCACCATTTGGTGTATCCATATAAAAAAAATTTTAAAAATAAATTTTTTTATTATTTCAATAAATTGTCTTCTTTGATGTCCTTTCAACAACATTACATTAAACGACATTAATTCTGTGGCTCAAATGTGGGCTAGAAGACACAATTACAAATAAAAAAACGAAGCAGAATGTTAGAGTGAAAAGTTAAAGCTTCAGTTCATGCGTGTGCAATGAGCAAATTGAACCCTGCTGCGTGGTGTGTCTAACGCTCTCCACCTGTCTAATGACTGCCATTTCCTGTTGCGGTCGGCTGTGTAGGGTCTTGAGTAAGCCGTGAGCATGTCACTGGATCCAGGGTGGAGTCTGGGAGGCAAGTGATTGAAGGCTCAGGGTAATTATGCACCAAGAGCTCAGCTGCCACAAGGTGTGGAATCAGAAAACCACCAAGAAGATGGAGAGAGGGGAGGCAGCTCTGGAGGGTTGTGCTGAAAGAGAGAAAAGTGATTGTGACTGGTGGAGTGAGAGACAGAGATGTGAGGAAAAAATGGTAATCAAGTGTGCTTAAGAGGGTTTGTATAAGAGAGAAGGAAGTGGGTTTAATTGGTTCTGTACATTTGAGGCAGAACCAGTGTCAGCTGCAGATTTATACTGAGGCCATAAGTCCAATTTACCGCAGTGCGCCTCACACCCAGACAACTATTTAATCCTCTGGAGTCCAGGTTCATGTTAGTCACTAACTCAGCTATAAGTCTGGCTTATCATTCATACAGCTGACACAAACCCAAAACACAAGTAAAATGACACAGCAGTCTATAAAAATATCATATTATTATTGTCCTATGAATAAAATAGGATGCTGATTGTATCATTCTATTCACAGATGGAAAAACTTCAGAGGATTTTTATTTAGGAAGCCAATAGTGTTACATGTGATGTTTTTGGCCTTCTTGCACCTTAGCATTGTGTTCTGAATGTGGTGATCTTCTGAACTGTTAAATTATACTTTCAGTAAACTTTGCTTTTCATCGAAGCCTTCAACACTGCAGGGATATTATGTTGGTGGGAAAATAAAATGTATTTTATTCTGGAGGATTTGATGCAGCAGTGAAGTCTGAAGATGGTGTCAGAAGAAAAAAGACGCAGGATGTGGCTCCATACAGCTCAGCTGCTGATCTGATCCCCATATCACTCCACTGCTCTAAAATCAACTTCTGAAAATCTGACTTCACAACCAAGTGACCTGGAAAAATACTGTGCAGAGTGCTCTTCTGGCTTTGCATGATGAATAAAAACAACAGGGATAGAAAAACTGAGGCACACTGCTAACCTCTGAAAACAAAATGTGCAAGGAAATGTGATGACGTGCCTCTAGTGTTGTCGAAATGGTTAAATACTTGTAATAGTTGCCTGTATGCTTTTATTACAGAGGTTATAATTTAAACCAGAGGCACATAATGAAATCATTTGATTTTTTTGTCCCTGTTCAGACAGTCAACTTCGCCACTGAATGAAACACTATTTGTGACTAAGAAAGGACGCAGCATGAGAGACAATCAAGTCTTCTCCAGCATTCCAGAGCAAACCAACGTTTTCAAAAAATTGCTAAAAGAATTCATGATACAACTGAACGCGGTAACATTACATTTAGCTGTGGTGAAACAAAACAACAAACAGCAAATGTTCACAGAGAATCATAAAAGTTTTGGATATTATGACCATCAAGCGCTCCGAGTCCAAGAAAAAAAAGTGACGTTGAGTTTAATGACCAGTACACACAGGAAAATCCGAGACACAAACAGTGATAGCAATATATCTATATCTATATATGTTCTTTTAGGTTTGTGCTGTGTGTGTGTGTTTGTGTGTGTGTGTGTTTGCAGTGTGAACGTGTGAGAGAGAACAGAGAGAGATTTCTTTTCCATAATTAAAAAAAGCTAAGATGCATGAGGAAAGGAAACTCTAATGCTGCTAATTATCCTCCTCTCCTCCCTCGCCACACCTGTGCCGCTGGTGGAGGGATTTCGTTTGAATAACACTGAATTAAATCAGCGTCAGAGAAAATAATATGTGTGTGTGTGGTGTGGGGTTGCACATGGCATCAAGGTGGCTCTGAGAGTGAAAATTAACAACCAGGAAATGAATACAAGACAACATATTTGTTTTGCTGACAAGAGACACTCTCTTCAAAAGGCAACCAAATAATGTCCATTTGATTTATTGTGGACTGAGTCAGCAGGAGAGTCCTTCACGTATTCACACAGAGACTGCCGGCCAACAGAGGGCGCCAAAACATCAACTGTTTAACATGGAGAAAAATGCTTTTGTGGCACCTTTTAATAAGATTTCATTTTATATTTATATACCCACTTACCTCATTTTCACATTTTATTCCATAATATACTGCTACAGTTTGTTCTGGAATGTATTATTGCACTTACCAGTAGGTGGCAGTGTAAGCTGTCTGCGACACTGAGTAGCAAACCAAACAGAAGAAAAGTGTGTTGTGAGTAAGTTTTACCTGTCCCGCCGGTGAAGTAATAAACACCATGTTTTTCTACACCACTGATGTCTTCGCTGTGTGTGAATGGTGTGGCCTGATTTGAAAGCTTATATAAACATTAACATGCTACCAGCCTAAAGGCAGGAAGTAAAGCAAAATAACTACATGGTGTAGGAGCATCACAACACATCATAGTGACTTTCAGTGAATGAGTGTGTGAACAGGAACATGATTTACCAGATAAGTGTGCCTGCAAATGATTTAAATGACCACTCAGTACATTACTGGATAACACCGTCTTCTGTAGCAAAAGTAGAAGCAGAATGTTTTTCCACTCCTAACTGCCTGACATAGCCCACCGTGTTATTTTCAGACTGTCCCCCAACCTAGAGATGAAGCAGCTCTTTTGGAGCCACTGAGAGGCTTGAATATCAAAATATCAAGACAATGTTTTATTCGGGGAAATTACACTTGAAAAAGCATGATCATCTGAAACTGGGGACTAGACAAAAATGGCATCTACACTGTTGCCCATAAAGTTGGAATACAATAGTTTTACCTCTTCTCATGAAGTGATTGTGACATTGTGAAACTTTATTGATCCATCTCTTCCAAACATATCACAGTGAAAATGAAACCACAATTAACCTGATGTGTATAAATAGGAATAAAAAGAGGAATGTGTCTGAAAACAAAATGATTCCAACTTTATGGGCAACAGTGTAGATTGTCCCAGACATGACTGCCAAAAATGGTATCCTTGATTTCTGCATACTCCCACAGAGTGCTTATTTAGGCCAATACAGGCTAATATCTTACTTAAACAGCAAAAGATACGTTCTTCATTTTTCTAAGCATTCCAGTTACTTCAGGCATATTGCACATATGAGGAGTCTTATTACAGCACTTAGTTACATCCTATTACAACAGCCATCATTGAATTCATTATTTATTGTTTCTAAATGATTAAATACCTGCTGCATAGGCGGCTCTAACATTTTCCCATAAAAAGGGGCTTCAGTAGTGAACCATCATTTCTCAGTTTTAGTTGTTAGAGCAGGTGTCACAATCTCATTTTAGGAAGAAAAATTACTTTTCATCTTCCTTCATGTTCACACACTATCAGGCTAACACCACGCTTGATGTATTAACAGTGTAAAATAAGGCTAAATCCATCATTCCGAATGCATAGGTGACATCTCATTCAAATGGCAGATCTTATTTTGCCAAAACAAAACATCCGATCCATACACGAATCGATTTACTCTGCTGTTATCAGCGTCGCCGAGAGCATCAATCTGTGCAGAGAGAGCTACATCTGCAGCGCTGATGCAACAGATGATGAGCCGGCAGCGCGTAAGCTGAAAATGGAGACATCAACCTTCACCATATCTGATTGGATGTCCCTCCTTAAACATCTGACAGAAATGCACCCCGGGAGAAACCACCTCTCACTGTGCTGACATGTTCTCATCAGCCTGCCTCCTTCCCCATCTCTTCCTGTGTCAAACCCCTGGATCATTATCACACCCAACAACACCAGCCTTCAGCGAGGAGGCTTTTATTTTTCTTGCTAATTGAAAGTAACAAAACACCCCCCTCCTCCTCTGTGCTCGCTTTGTATTCTGAGTGTGAGGTGTTCTTCTGGGGTTCTTCTAACACCTCCAACTAAAACAATAAGCTCATTGTTTACTTTCACTAGTGAGGACTGTCATGAACAACAGCTCAACACAGGACCGGACTTCTTTTATATGCGGACGAACTTCAGCTTTAAGAGACTGTATAGTCTTTTCTCCGCTACACGTCACCTTTACTCTTTAAATGGATTCCTATTAGTCTTCACATGACAGTCACTGGTCTTCATCAGATTTACGCTTTTAAAAATAAACAGCCATTAGTCAACACAGTCCCAGTTTCTGGCACAAAAGCAACAGCTCAAACAGGAACTTGAAGATGACTAAACTGAAACAGTCAACATCACAAACAGCTGTAATACCAAATATTCAATCATGTCTGCTTTTTCATTATAAACTCTGATCTCAACGGTGTCTCAATGATGTCAGCTCATCAGCTGCAATCTGCTCAGTGAAGCGTTTAAGAAATAAATCATCACCACATTTAGAGACATGGTATGGTCTCAAATACTGATTTAAAATACTAAATATAGTTAACCACAGCTACTACAGCAACATAAATGAATCCTTTTAATCTCTGGCATATTGTAACTTCTTGTTTGACATCACTCTGACCTGAAATATAAAAAACGACCTCACTGGCCAATCAGAAGTGAGTATTTTTTTGCAGGAAAAGTTGCTCAGTTTCTGGTTAGCAACTTATTTTGACTTGCTAAAATCTGTCCATCACAGTAGTTTGGGTATTATTTGAAATTTTGACAGTGCCATATCATATCACTGTGTATATAGTGTTCTGTGTTACTGTGTTACTTGTTATGCTGCTGCTATGAAAGAATTTCCCTTCGGGGATCAATAAAGTACTATCTATCTATCTATCTATCTATCTATCTATCTATCTATCTATCTATCTATCTATCTATCTATCTATCTATCTATCTATCTATCTATCTATCTATCTATCTATCTATCTATCTATCTATCTATCTATCTATCTATCTATCTATCTATCTATCTATCTATCTGATTTAGATTTTGGTATCATTCCCAGAATGATCCTTTTTAGCTGTGATAGTACACCTTGTCTCGACTCGACTAGTAGTTGAGTGCAGACGTTTCTCTGTTTGGTTGCAGATGAAAAGATCCAGTGAGAGCTTGATGGAGCAATGTTTATCGGGAAGATGTGGACAACAGTGTAGGGAAAAGTTAAAAACAACTGAACTGCAGAAATAGTGGTTTAAATTAAATAGTTGGAGATGGTTCAAAAAGAAATCACAGACCAGAGAGAAATTTATACATTACTTTGAATAGAACCATTTTTGTGTCCACATTTTATTTAACGCTAGTTTGAATCCTTTTTTTTTTTTTTTTAAATACATATATACAGTTTAATACTGTTTCATTTTTGCCTTCATGCACCAGGCACCCATGCACAGGAGCAAAGTGCTTTGCACAAACCTGTAATTTCTGAATGAAGAGATATTTGTGGGCAGCTCGCTGCTGCTTTGTCTGCCACATTGTCCACAGTGAATCGTGTTCTGTGCCTGTGTTGCTTGGGAAACAAAGTTCAGCTGAAGTAGTGTCGAAGGACTGAACCTTCTTGACAACAAAGCTGTAGCAGCCTCATCAGTTCCACGGTGAATAACAGCTCTTATCTCTTCTCTTCAAAACAAACATGTCTGCTGTATATGAGAAAGATGAAGGAGCCATCAACATCCTCTTTGCAACAGCCCTTGTATCCTGCTGACAGTATCACAGCAGTTAATGTCAGCAAATGAAACTCTTGCCTGTGGATCTACATTCAGCTTTGGCCTAGTAATGTGACATAAACACATACTTCACAACCTCCTTGTACTTGTGAGCGCATCAATGTTCACTCTTCCAAATAAGCCACAGTTGCCTGGAAGCTCTTCTCTCTACTCCTCCATCATTGAGGCTAAATTCATTACTTCAACGGAACAGCCCGTTTTCCTTCCCTCAGTGGTGTCTGCTGCTGCTGCTGCTGCATGTCACCACATGGTTACTTTACAAATGGAGCCGGGCATTCACATAATTAAAACCGAGATGCTTGGACATAATTCTTAATTAAGCACTAATGTGATAAAGTGTTATAGCAGGACGGAACTCTCCTTTAAGGGAAGGGAGGCCTTTGTAATGAGGTGATTAATGGACTTAAAAGGGGAAGAAGATGTAATTGGCTGGTCGTCCCTCCCAGCTGTAGGACAGGACATTGCTTGTCGTCTGCCGCAGAGAGTGGCTCGCAGAACAGAAAATGATGCCATCTGTTAGCAAGAAAAGGCTCCTTTAATCACAAATGCCTCTTAATCGCAAATAAGTTCATGATTACAATTCTTTGTTTCACTCACTTTC
This sequence comes from Miichthys miiuy, assembly GCA_036365135.1. Taxonomy (NCBI): domain Eukaryota; kingdom Metazoa; phylum Chordata; class Actinopteri; family Sciaenidae; genus Miichthys; species Miichthys miiuy. The sequence continues at coordinate 18,308,466 of CM071609.1, read as the reverse complement.
TTGTCTGTCTAATCAGACTTCTAATGTATGAACAGTTAGGCGATACATACTGTACATGTCATGTCTGACACTGAACACTCTCTGGTTCTCTCTGACGTAGTTTGATTTGGATTTGATCAAAAGTGTGTTATTCTTCCTCTAATCACACCTAACAGTGATGTCACAGTGCACTGACACACCTAAGAGCACACCTCTACATCTCTGCAGCAAGGTAACTGGAGGTTGATAAAACAGAGTTTTCTTGTGAACAAACAAAACATAAGTTTATATGCAGAGTTTCTTACTAAAATGCACTCTAAGTCTTTAATTCTGCATTGTTTACACCCTTTCTTACTAGCTTACAGTCCTCTTCATTGCCATCACCATTGCTACATTTTTGTGTTGGTTAGCAGAATAGCATAAAACCAGCGGCACCAAGTCATTTGCACAAAAGCATTCAGACATGGCCAAGGAGTTCAACTGTGGTTCAGTAAAGTGTGCCTATAGTGCACACAGCCTCATTAAAGCTGGACAGTTGAAGATGAAAGAACGTCACCTGTGAAGAATCTTGATGTCTGTGACATGCAGATGGTAAGGTTAGAAATCGGCGTAGGGAAGATTTTTCTTTTTTCTGGCACACACTAAGCCCCTTAATACCAGTTAAGATGGTTTAAATGTCACAGAGTGTTGTTGCATACCATGTGCATCGCTTTATGACCATAGTCTACCCATTTTGTCATAGCTGCTTCCAGCTGAATAAAGCGCCACATCACAAAACATGTCATATCAAGCTGGTTCCACAAGTATGACAAAGAGTTCAGTCAACCCCAATGGCCTCTGCAGTCAAATGATCTCAGTCCAAAAGAGCACAATTGGGCTTGTGGTGGAACGGGAGATTTAAAACATGAAAGTACAGCCGATAAATCAACAGCAGCAACTGGATGATGCTGTCATGACAGCACTGAGGATGTGGCCACTAATGAGGGGATTTCTTCTTCTGTGCTCTTGTACACAACACAAACAAAACTGGCAGCCACTTGTAAAAATATTGTTCCATGCAGTTAGTGGTCAAAAACTCCACAGGGTACCTTTAAGTTTAGACTCACTGTCTCTGTTGAACCGCCTTCACGCTTCTAGGGTTGCCACCTTCAGTGTGGAAAAAATAAGAGACTTCTTACCAGCGGCCCCATGCCTGGAGACACAAGTCAAGTGAGCGGTTTAGGGGTCCTGAGGTTTTAGTATTGGACACTGTTTCCTGATAAAATTCTATGCACCAATCTTTGCTGTTCATGTATCAATTTCAAAGTCCTCTCTGCTACTCTCATTAACACTCAGGAGTGATAATAAAGAGATATAAGAATGCTGAATGACAAGCCATCACAAGGGACAGAAAATACTCAGTTAATACTCATTCCCATTGATAAGACGGATCAACTTGGCTGTAACGAGTATAAAGACAGTGACAGAGGTTAATGACAGTTAATGTTTTGTAAAATAGTTTATGTTTACAACTCTACCCATGCCATTTCCTGCCCTCTCATGACACACCACATGAATAAATTTCACCTGGCTTTCAGTCCGTCAGTCAGTTTCAGTCTGATTGCACCATGAAGCAGTAAAACCCTCCTCTTATCTGGTCAAATTTTCACCCCAGAACTCATTTTGTGCCACCCAGAGGCTCAGTGTCCTAACCAGTGTCCTGGAAGCGACTGCAGGTGTTGAAGAGCAGATGGCAAACACAGCTGATCTGCAGAAAAGTTGAATTAAATGTAATTACATTTTTCTGTTGTTTAGCAAATTAGCATTCAGAGTAAGGCAAACTGTTTATAGATGTAGCTTAAGATCTGATTTTTAGAAGCAAATAAAGCTTCACTGATTCATGAAGGGACCTTGGATATACAACCTTAATAACGCTCATCATCTGGGTTGTAAATGATGCAGAGTTGTGCAGTGCCTGAATCATGATGTGACTGTCTTTTTAACTGCAGACAACAGCTGCTACTTTAATTTGGTCTTGTAAGCTAAAGACATGCTTGTTAGACTTGTTTAAAAGATGGATGAATTATTTTGTTAAGCGTAATGCCAGAAGTGGACTAAACAAACCAAGGATGGATCATAACCAAACATTAACCAAACATATAGAGAACGTTTGGCCTTTAAATGACAATTTGCTACTTTTCATTTTGTAGCATTGTGAATTGAATATCTTAGAATTTTGGACATATAGTTTAAAGGTGTTAGTCCAGAAATGGAAACTACACAAATATGATTTGAACAGATGGAGGTTTAAATCTGTATCTGTGATTTTAAATATTGCAGACTCTAGGACCTTTATGTATTTGACAGCTACTTGAAAACTTACCACCATTCTCATCTCATACATCACAGCTGAAAAGAGAATGTGTGTCCTTAATTGCTAGAAAACAGTTTTATTCCTTTTTGTAAGCCAAACATGTTTGAAATTGTTTGTATAGTCCAGTCCCTCGATCCACTTAGACGTTTTTATAGTTTCATGTTTTTCTAGGCTAAAAAACAACATTCAATTTATTTGTCACATATAATCATACAGGTACTGTACAATCATAGTGAAATGCAGCCATCGCAGCCACTGAAGCCCTGCTTACCTTTTGAAACAGAGTTTAGAAATGCCACACAGTCCTCTCTGCTTTAATGAAAATGGTATTCAACATGCTGCCCTAAAAAAAATGGACAGCTTTCATAGAAAATCCAACCCCAAACCTCCCAAATCCTGCCCTATGAAAGAACAAAGCAGCTTAATGTTGCTGCTGTTTCTCCCTTAATGTTCTACTGTTTAAAACAAAGAGTCCTGCTTAGAAACAGTGGTAGCGATAAGCTGCAGGATTTTCTGAAATTTGCTCACCATTGAAGTTGCTTTGATAGTGTTATATCGGCAAAGAAATCCTACCTGGCAAAGGCGACCACAAGAGGTGAATGTGAAGGAGAAACTGAGCCTCTATGACCTGCTCAACTGCTAACAGGAATTACAAATCAAACATTTTAAAATGTAGTGAATGTTCAATGAGGAACATATACACATATTATATATCTATTGTGACGTCCTATTGTCCATTTCCTGCTCTCCTGGTTGTAGTTTTAGACATCCCACAGTGTCAAAACTTACAACCTTTCATTCAGTATGTAAGTATATCAACCTTCTGCCTACGTTCATTTCTAAAGTGACTAATTTCAGCTGTTGGAGGAGACCCAATGAAAACTGGCCCAGTGTCTTGGCAGGTGGGTATACTGTGGCTGCCATTTGCATCTTTACCTAGTTTTAGGTAGGTCTAAGCCTCAGAGGTGGGGAGACTATATAACTATGTATACACATCACTACATCTCTGTTTGGCAGTGACATTTAGTTGCTCAGTAGCTTTTCAAATCTAACTTTTCGATGCAGTTTTTTCCATTTTCCTCCATTGCAGTGGGTTGGCAGAGGTTTCAGACACATACCTTAAGACTTTGGTACATGAAGCCAAAATATATGCATTGTATCTGTCTAATCCCTTCCGTAAAATATAAATCTATTTTTGGTACAATGTGGTCAGCCATTTAATGTTATTTCCATTGTGTTATTATCTCTTAATATTGTAGTTTTCATTTGTGGCAGAGTCCCATATGTGATTTTAAAGTGGCATCGCATACACAGGAGATTCACAGGATGCATATAATTCAGTGTTACTTCACTTTTATCTCATTGATACCAGCCTCACTTTTTACCGTTCAGCATATCTGAGCTTTATTAAATTACTGATAATGCTACATATGTCGCCACATCAACCAGAACTGAAATGTAAAGTATAATAACCCTAGATCCTTTAATGAATGTTTTGTCATAACCAACACAAAATGTGGTGGGTTTGTGTGCATCTTGTATTCTCTTATCATCTTGTTGTTATAAGAGATTCAGCTGAGAAAGACGTTACACTATCCAACTGCTGCATCTTCACCACTACCGGCATCTTGTAACTCCTCTTCTTCTTTTTAGTGAAGTCTAATTATCAAAACTCTCAAGATCATTTAAAATAATTTCACCTCAACATCATTTCTTCTATTTGAATAATACATGAAATCTGCGGTGGAACTTTTACAAACAAATTCCATCCTGGACATCCTGAGGTAATGTTTGCATTCAAATGAGCAGATCTGTAGACGAACACAAGTGAACAAATTGCCAGAGATCCAGACAGGACAGACTCACAGACAACTTGGCTTCCTCATCTGACAACATGGAAGCTCCAGAGCTGTAGCTGCTGCTTGGCTCAATACATACAGATTGGTTGTTGGCTTTGCTCTCTGCTTTGTACTTCACGACTCATCCTGGCAACCTGGACACCTAATCAGGCCCCTGTGCCACCACGACAAACAGCTTGACAAGGAGCGATGGCAGGAAGCCCCATGTGGAGAGAAAAGCTGATCCAAACCACAACTGCCAATGTTGCATCTCCATCGCTGTCAAAGTGTCCCCCAGCAGCTTTCCACAACCTGCAGCAGGATCTGACCTCTGACCCCTCGCAAAAATAATGTTTAACTAAATAAAGTTAAATAAAGTAAATAAAGTTTTAACGGTTTCATTATAGACAAGAGTTCAGAGTGCTCATCAAAAATTCCTTGTGTAAAATAGATGATAGATTACATGCAGAATTCATAAGGGGTTGTTGTATTTCTGTCTTGAAGCGAGCACAGATTCATATTAAAATGAAATATGTCTCCATGAAAAGACCAATTTTTTGGTGTCCATGTAGGGATGTATCATATCAGGTTAAATCAGTAGTAATATGTAACTTGTCGGTCTCAGGCAGGATATAACGTTAAACAAAGTCACATAAATCAAGTGGACACTCACTACTCTATTTGCGTAATTGCTGCAGACACTTAAAAATTACATAAAGATGAGTTCAGCTCCTCCTTTGGCACATTACCACAACACCTGCTCTCATTCAATTAACGCCTGTGAACAGTTCCCCTGAATCTATTTCACATTGCCTGAAACCCAAATGACCAGAAAAAGCAATGAATGAGTGAATCCTGTGGGTTTCTCTCCTCTCAAAGTTAACGGGAAAAGTCTAAATGCTGTTATCCTCCATCTTTTCTCACACTCTCTGCTCATCTCTTTTAATATTTGTAGTTTCTTTGTATGTGCTGGTTTGTTTAGATGTCTCTCTTAATCTAGTCTTTTTCTATCTCACCTGCTGTTTCTTTCTTCTTTCTTTCCCTCATGGTTATATATTTTTATTTTTTATTTGACTTTTTCTTCACCCTTCTATGCAGTAAGACCAGAACTGGTCAGGATCAATGTAACCAGCAAGTGTATTCCTAAAATAAAAATTTGAGAGTCCCTTTGATATATCCATGCACTCCATGCAGCACATCTGCTGTAGCACACAGTTATATAAAGAAGAATAAAATCTATCGATATTTCCTGAACAACAGGTCAGTGTCACCCTGTCTTTCAAACTGGATAGATTCACTATTTCCACCACAAGGAAACACATTCTTAAATTTGACGATGAATGAAGCGAATGTTTGCAGAGACTGATTCAAGTGTGACCGAGCCTGTACGCTGTCTGTCTGCTGTTTTACGACACAACTCTAAACCTTCTTCTGTTCGTTTGTCAAGAACACCCCTTTGTGTTTCTCTGTCTTCTTTGTCTGACTCTCTCCAACAGCCCCTCATTTCATTTCATAACTGGTCAACTCTGACCACATGTTGCCACTAGGGGGCAGTAAAACTCCACATGTTCACATGATAACGTTGCGTAAAGGCGTCCACACCCTCTCTCTCTCAAACACACAAACATGCACATGCATATACACACCGTGAAAATATGGTAGCGGGCAAGCACTTAAATTTTATTTTTGTTTAAAATAACACAATTACAATTTCAGTGTTTGAATCCTGTTACTGTTTTCAATAAAATTCACTTTGCACTGCATGATTTTAAAGGCTTCCCACCATGAAGCCAAGCTGTGTCGGTTGCTGAAGGGACTGCTGCACCATTCCTCATTTAAACAGAGCATTGTCAGGTGAGTTCCTCTCTGAGTCAGTGTGGGTGTTTCTGAAGGGAAACCAGTATAAAACAGCCATCTGTTTGGGTTAGGACTGCTACATGGCATCAAGTTTTACTGGTTACATTTATAACAGGCTTCTGCAGCCAAAATCCATTTTTGTTTTTCTGGGTTATAAAACAACTTAACATAATATTTTCAAGTTATTGCTAACTGTTCTGTTGAACTTGTTTTAAACTGTTGTGCAGGAAACTGAATTTCACAATATTGTATAGATATTTTTGCAGTTATATACAAACTTACATATGATTGTTTATGTTGGTTATCTAACCTATGACAATATGAATATCTCAGTGTCCACTTCCTGTGTTAAAGAGATGTCATTTTAATACCTGTTAAGTGAAATGTGTTGCATTTTAAATTATGTGACAGTTTAAGTTTTTATACAAACCACCTTTATTTTGTTCTTCTACCACCTTTCTCTTCAAACTCATTGGTACACACACATAAACAGATATGAATAGAGCACAGCAGGTTCTTGGATTGTGTGTGTGAGGACTGTGAGCAGCATTCTCTTTGGCTGCGGTGTAGATCTCATTTCAGGAGGTGGAATTAAAGCTGGCTGAGACTTAATCCCAATGTAATACTCCCGCCCCTCTCCTCTCCCCACCCCCATTTTATGAAGAGTGTGAGAGAAATCAGAAAAGGAGGAGGTGTTTCCATAGAAAGGTGAGTACAGACTTATATTTGATGATGATTTTGTTATTTATTGTCAACGGTGGTTACTTTTAGTTTCTATGGTCTATCGTTCTTCAGATCATAAACTGTTGAGTAAGACTATTTGTTCTTGTTAGGTCAAATTTCTGTCATCTATTTGAAGGAACAAGTATGCTTCCATTTTAAGCATGGTTACACACAGCACTGCCAGTTGTTGGATATCAGACAGACAATGCCTTACAGCACTATCACATCAGTGACTATTTTACTGAGGCAAGCGGTAGAAATACGACATTCACATTACAAAGTAATCTACCAGCAAAGTAGTGCTTGCGTGTATTTGATTGGCCAAAGCAGATGCCTTGTTAGATGATGTCACATTTTTGCCGGATGACCCAGAGCACTCTTTGTTTGCACCCAAATGCAAATGAATGAGAGGGTTAGGTCCACAGCTGCATTGTGACGTTGCCTTTACATGCATCTCTGACCTAAAGCATCTTTTGGAACAGAAAATACAGGAGACACAATTCAAGGTAAGAGGACAGAATCAGTTTCTGCAGTTGTTGGGTTTTAGACAACAGCAAGGTGTTTTGTGAAGGTCATTGATGTTGCACTCTTCTGTTATTTAGGCTTTAAGGGATGAGAGCCAATCAGATCACTCTAAAGCCGTTTTCCCAAATCCTCATCACATTATTTCTCAGCATAAGCCCCGTTGAATCAGCGGCTATTGGACTAGTAATCAGCTTAGCTTAGCCCCACTGTAAATATGCAAATAGTATTTGATGATTAATTGACCCCAGTTTGGTGGTGCAGCCAAGCAGAAGGAGGGAGGGAGAGTATGTGGGAGAGAAAGAGACAGACAGGAAAGAAGAGGGACAATATGTAAGGTACATGAGAGGAATCAGTGTCAATGATTTTATCGTGTGAAAGAGTAATACCATAAAAATATCAGGTATTCACACAAAGAATTTTAGTTATGCTTTTAAGAGTGACCACGCTGAAAAACAGTGTTTTGCTGCCCCGTCTGGTTGAACCCTTCAAGCCTTTTTCACTGTAGACCACACCCAACAGTGATGTTACTGGAGTACATCTGTACGTCACCGTAAAATGTTATAGGCCAGCAAAAACAGTGTTTTCGGGTGGTGTTACAGTAAGTTACTCTTTTAATGTAAATCAATATTTTTGTTGCTTTAAAGCATCTTGTGTTTTTCAGTGGATGAATCAGTGGATGACAAGTTGGAAAAAAGAAATAACTCCTAATCGGCTTCAGAGCTGCAATGATGAGTTGACTAATTGATAGGAAAACTATCAGGTATTTAGATGATGAATTTAGCATGCTGTCAATTTCTAAAAACAAAATGCTGACATTTTCTCTGATATTAAACTCCTGTCTTTTACATTAATTACACACATACAGACGCTTGCTCGCATTTTATAGACCAAATGATCAGTGATGTTATTCTACACAGCAACTGGTAGATTAAAGGCCACATATTTTACATCTTTCTAGTGTTTTATCTGAAGTTTTAATATTCATAAGTTTTTACGTACCAAAAAGCATCACAGTATAGTTTTACATATCCTCTCTCATGCTTCTCTCTGGAGCTCTAGCAAGAAAGGAACAGTTTGTTTTGTGTTTTGTCTCATTATTATTATTTATTATTAATTTATTTTTGACTCTCTGTTTTCTGAATGATGCACAGCCAGGCCAACCACAGGCAGGCTGTGGTGTTGTCATGGCTGAGGGCGGTGATTGTATAGTTGTGATATCACAACCTTGTGGTTAAGTACTGATGGCTCATTTAAAGACACCGTTTCTGCTGTGTTTCTGCAGCATGGGACTATCATTTAATTGAATATGAAACTAATTGTTAGTTGTAGCCCTAATCGGCTTATTTCTTCAATTTAAGTGTCAAACATTAATTACTCCCAAACGCTACTGTAGTGTCTGTGCTGAATAAAAATGACATCAGCAGGATGGATACTACAGCGTAGTTGATTGATTAGGACAAAATCAGTTCCCTCCTCTGTAAAAAACAAATAACTTAAACACAACGTCAGACCAGAAAAAAGCAAAATTAAATGGCAGCTGAGGCTGATTATAAGACAAAAACAAAAAGAAAACAACATCTTGATAGCAGCAATCAAAATCATCTGAATCCAGCTTGTGTGTGCATGTGGGTGTGTGAATTTATGTGCTTTCATTTATGCACTATGATGTGATGTCTGAGGTAAGACTGAAGACAACTCTCTGGCTCTGATTGGACAAAAATGGGCATTTAACATTCATACATTTCTCCCTTGTTATGTGCATAAAAGTGAACTCTGGACCAACTTAAGTATAGTTCGTCAGGCTCACTTAGAAAAGCAAGCGATGCTTGCAGAAAATGTTTAAAGAAGAAGAGCTGAGTTTTTTTGGTATGGCGGAGTGGTGTCTACAGTGGAGTAACAGGGTGTGTACAAGAGAGAGTATGGTGGTGTATCTGTAGAGGAGTAAGTGAAAAGGAAATGGAAATAGAAGAAGAGGAAGATCTGTGGAAGGGAGGTGAAGTTCCCAACACTGCAGCTATGGACACACACACACACACACACACACACACACACACACACACACACACACACACACACACACACACAAACAAACAGTGCCCCCACCCCTACGGCTCAAATGTCAACAAGGAAAATTGGAAATGAGTAATTCTTTCAGAGTGTGAAATAGATTGCTTCTCATATACGTACATTCCTGAATATGACAAATTGATTCTTGGGGAGAGGCGAGCAGCAAATCCACCAGACAATTTTTATTGTATATTTTTTTGAATTATGATTATGATTATTTATTTATTTCATTTTTTTTTTTTTTTTTGCCAAACACGGCTCTCCATTGTAATTGAAGTCCCCTCACCCGCAGGGGAAGTGTTCCTTCTTCAACCCTCTAATTTGTTCTTTTAGCAGCCTCAGAGAGAGTCAGAGTGTGTGTGTGTGTGTGTGCGTGTGTGAGAGAGAGAGAGAGAGAGAGAGAGAGAGAGAGAGAGAGAATGAGGGAGTGATTATTCAATATTAACATGCTGGAGCCATCTGAGATGTTTCCTCCAATTACAGTATTCATAATGTACCCTGCTGTCATTCCCAGTGTGTGTGTGTGCTGCTTCAGCTAAGAATGAGGCAAATGAAATCGATTAGACGTCTGTACAACCCTCTGAAATTGTCTGCTTTCTGTTTGTGTGTGCATTTGATTGTCCAATTTTCCATCCTCTCATTTTCTGTTGTGTTTCCATACCTCCTTCCACCACCACCGCCCCCCGACTCCCCTGAGCAAACGATCAATTTTTTCTGCTGTTCCACCTTTGTCGGCTTTCTTTCAGCCTCCTGCTTCTCACAGTCGTCTTCTGCCTCTTTCTCTCTCTCCTGGAGTGTCTCTGGAGGATAAGTGTTTTTATGAAGTTGGAAGCTTGTTGCACTGTGGTTGGCTGAAATTGGTTTGCAAAAACTTCAAACTTCAAATTGCTGGTTCTCTGGCTGCTATTACCTCTTCCTTTCAAAAAGCCAAATGTAAGCATTCTGTTATTCTTTAAATACTAAGGCTTAGCTAAATACTAGCTTATCTTTCTCTCCTCTGTCTCTGTAAGACATCACATTTTTGAGTACTGTCCTAGAAATACAATAATTGTACAATACAATCCAATATAGTCATATACGTATCTCTGTAGCACCACCATCCCTGCAAACTTCAAGTCAGCTTTGGCTTTTTGATGTATGAATAAAGATGTTCTGAGTAAAAGTTTCATTAATAGATCAATAATCTGTGTTAGACTGGATTTCACATATTCAGTGACACATAACTGCACACAAGACAAAAAGAGAAATATTTCATATATCAAAGAAAAGGCTGAATCAATAACAGTGAATTAACAACTAAACCGACCTTGCAAGAACATTAAGTGGAGTTTAATAAATCCTTAATTGAGCTTTTGAGAAAGGACAACAGAAAACCTCAGAGCAAAGGATAATAATCTAAAACTATTAACAAGAAGAAAGCACTTACATGGCAAATGAGATACAGCAGAGAAACACATCTTTTACATGGAATTACTGAAAAAAACAACAAGACAACAAAGAAGCTAGTTAAAACATTGATGAAAGAAAATGTGAATGCATGAGCAAGAGGTTCAGGCAGGTTCTTCGACAAGGTCCAGAGTCTTTCAGAGTGAAAGTGAAGAGCAAACGAAGGGGATGCTTCCTTTTGCGGAAGTTCATCAATTACAAGATAAATCTCGCTGTCATGTGTAACGGCCAAGACACAATTACTGTTCCATTAGCAATCCATTTACAACATATATCTTAAAGATGTGGAGACCATCCAATAATGACAGAAGTTAGAAAAAAACAGAAAGAAAACACTTGAATAACATCCTGGATATCGTGGAAACATCAGTTTAAACCTGTCTATGTTACAAATAACATTATTAAAATGTACATTTATTTATATGAATTGTCTATAGTGAAATGGAGCTATATACATTTACTGAGCTGCTTCTGTACTTGTACTGTACTGTACCACCACTTTTAATTATTAGAATAATTACATACTCATTTGCAAACTGATTTTCAACACCACAACAAGCTTTTTCGGCTGTCTGTTTTCTGTCTTCAGTGTTTTATTTCCAGTTAATTCACTGGTGCATCTGCATGATAAAGCAGACGTTGCTGAGATTTGTGTCACAGCTGCAAAGCCTCAGATACTGACTGAACAAAGTTAATGAAAGCTCTGAAATGACAAATCAACAGTCTAAGACAAAAGACATCAGCGGAATAAATGTTTAGCAACATGATATCCGACTGTGTTTGCTACGGCAGGTGCAGTGACAACAAAATATGGCAGGCATGTTGCATTATTGCTTTCTGGTAAGCTGAGAGTGCACAAGCCTGTTGATAGAATTTACTGCGGCTAACTGGAAGTGCAGAAATGTAGTAAAACATAAAATAAACCTGACAGTACTGGTTGCTCCCAGTCACATCTTCTGGTGAAACTACACTATTCATCTGTCTGATGTTTGGAAATTTGTCAGCATTCTTTTCAAAATGTGTATCCACTATAAGTTGCTATCAAATTGAATAAATGTAGCCTGTTTGAAGAAGAAATGAAATCACAAATAAATAAATAAATTATGGTTTATGACTGATTATGTTTTGATGTTGTTTTTAAAGGACCTGTAGGTGCAGTTGTGATTTTATCATTTTAAGTAAGCCTGGATAAGAGAATCAACCAGATGCGTTAATGGGACAAATACACAAACAACACGCACACACACACGCACACACACACACACATACACTTCACTGTCTTGACACCCTAGTCTTTCCATAATCCCTCTTGCCTGAGTTTTAGATAGTGACAGGGTCGTATTTGGAGCTAAAACATTATCTTTCTGCTCATTAACCTTCGACAGGGTTTCCATTCCGCCCGGCTGATTCCCCTCCTCTGCCACCTCTGTCTTCACCTCCATCTCTTTCCCTGTCGTTTCTCTCCTCCCTATTTGTCGAGGCACTCACCCGGATGAGACGGGAGCCTTTTAAAATGTCTGGTGATGCTTCACGGTGCCTCTCCTCGGCGTTGGGGATCGACTTATCTGGACAATTTGTCCCACGAGTTGCCAAGACACTAATGAGATCATCCGCAGCAAAGTTTTGGGCTGTTGAAGGGAAAAGGTTTTTTCTGACCATTTTCCTGCCTTAAGCCTTAAGGGTGATTCCCTCCACTCAGAAACAAAGTGCAAAGGGAAACATGCATGATATCCATTATTATTATAATTATTATGAATAAACAATTAATTTAAAAGACAAAACAGATACAGATGGTTAATCAAAGACCACAGTTCAACACTCTTGTTCCTCCTCTTTCCTCAGTTTTCTACTTTTGAGACTTTTTTTTGAGAAGTTTTATTTTAATACCTAAACAATTTAATCAACAACATTCTAGTTTAAACTTTAAGCATGGCATCATCAGGTAATGTATTCTGTCACTGCTAAAGTGGACTTGACCTACCTGTGCAGGTGCTGCCAGCTGCTGTCATTCTCAAACTGCAGTGTCACAGGTCAGCTGGCCCCTGCAGGTCAACAGCAATTTTTGTGTGCAGTATGAGGTGTGCAGTGTGTGTGCGCTGTTTTTATTATTTTTTTTTATTTTTATAAAAATGAAGTGGGAGCATCAGGAGTCATTTTGGTGCCTTTATAAATGTTTTTTTTTTTTTTTTTACTGAATTCCACCTGCCTACACATGCCTCAGGCCTTTAATCTTCCCTACCTCCTCAGATGAATCTCTCAAAGCTCTCCTAAACTCTCTTTCTAAGTGGGTGTTAATGGGATGATGTCTTCGCATATCGATGGCCTACTTTTGTCTTGTATCCTTTTGTTGTGGGTGTGACACAGAGTGAAGAAGAAAGATCCGGTTCAGACAAACCACGTCAATTCTAAAAAGCGCAGCTGATTTAGCATTTCACTCATACAGCATTGGCAGACAAAAAAGATACAAATTAATGCAGTATCTAATATTTGATGATGAACTTACTAGTTCAATAGGAAAAAGCCCAGCTTGGCATCTGTCTTTCACCCAACGGCTTCTTGCTTGGTTACTTTCTCCTTTCCTCTTCTTAGCTTCTTCTGTCAACGTCCCCTTGGTCTTTTCTCCTCTGTTATTCTGTCCATAGAGACTGTTGAGTCTGGTTGCATTGTACAATTGCCCAGCTATTGGGTTGGTGGGACACTAGCTCCACTTTCTGTGCATTTCCCCATGCACTGACCCTGAAAACCTCCTCTTCCCGGTCGTCCAAAACACCTGTGGTACAAACACTAACACTCCTCACTCTTATGAGCTCTGAGCTCAAAGTCCAGACAGCCTGGCTAATAAACAGAGCTAACATTAACTAACAGCAGCTATAGCAACTGTCTCTGACTATAGTTCACAGCAGTTTGCTCTCAGGGTCATCTTACCTGGAGCACAAAGTTATTAATGCGAGAACAGATGTATGGAGCGCCGAGTAAGAATGAGAGATGCCATTCATCTGATTACAAGTCAGTGTAGCATAAAAATGATTTAAACTTGTTATTTGATGGTAGAAAAGATACGCCGTGTTGCTTTAAGCAAAATGATCATCAGCATCTTCCTCATTTTACCTCATACTAAATGTGTCCATGTCACTGCAGGTTTGTTCTCGTTTCTGTTTGCTGCGAGTGACACAGTGGCAGGGACCAGCTTTTTACCCTCTAAAAACATCTTAGCAGTAAGAGCATTGTTTGTGCTCCACTGATTTACAACAAAAGCTGAAGATGATCTGATGTAGGAGCTGTTTCAGACCAGGACCTACACTGTAAAAGATGCTTCTTTTATGCAGAATGAATTTTGTATTAGATAAGACTAAAAGCCATCTGCCATTAAGTTTGGTAACTTATGTAACTAGTCACTTAGGTCACTGAATCTCTTGAGGGCAGGATTAGTGATTCAGAAACTTTCCCCACCTGTCACATTGAGTTGCCCTGAGCATGGCATCTCTAACAAATCCAGTAAAACTTCTGGAGGCAGCAGCATGCTTTGTCCACACCTAAACCATTGTGCACTGGTGTTGTACAGAGATGTTAATGTGAGTATAATTCTTCTCATGTATAAAACTTTGAACACATTTTCTCTTTTAATGAAACAATTTCTAGAGCAAACATAGAAAATCTGTTCTATGGGTTTGTTTAGACATGATGTGTTTATTTTACACAGTCAATTGTTTTTAATTATTTTCTATTTTCTTTGGTCATTCTTCATGGTGCCACCATTTTATGTCTGTAAAGAGTTTGTACATATTGCCTGATAAAGACCTGAAAACATTGCATCATTGCATTTTTGGGAGCTTGTAAAATTCAGTGTAGACTACCTCTCTTTTTCTTTCATAAGGCTATGCTGCCGATTTTAGTTCCACTGCGCTCACCCCTGATGGAAAATTGGAACAGATCAAACTACATACTGGTTAGTCATGCATGGCCACACAATGCGTTGTTAGGATTTGGGATGTGTGTACATCGCCTCCTCTGTGAACTACCCATTTCTCTGTTGAGATGTTTACATTTATCTTCATAGAACCACTGTTCCTACATCAGTGGTCACCTACAGATAGACTTTGGTTGTTGTGAGCAAGAAAAAGAGCAAACACATTCACTCAACCTTCATAATTGCTTTATGGAAAGCCCGGTGTGGTATGAAAGATTTATGATGAACTTAGACACTCAAGTTTACAACTTTTACTTACAGTAATTTGCACTCAAGTCTGAAATATATCATGCAGTTATTCCTGTAAAGTTACATTCACACTCCTTGTCCGCTGCACCTTTACTCTCCTTACACTGTTGAACATCCCCAACCTGCCTACTCCAACTTCCTTTTACCCAGTCATGTTCACTTTAACATCACTGTCACATATACAAAGACAAAGTCCTTACAAATATTGGGGTGGTTGGATTTAAGTCATCAAATCCAGATTCTTATGGAAACATTACACAAAATCACAATCCAACAAAAGGAATCGTTCTATTCCAATCTTACAATCCTGATCATTATTCTACACCAGAAGAATAAGATTTTCTGAGGACTGTTAGGACCACAACCTACAGAGAGACAACATGGACAAACGTTTCACCTCACTCAGAATCTCATTTGAGCAGTTTCTATTCTCCCGTACTACCAAATTGTGATTTAAAGTCTTTGATAGCACATTTTTAAATTAATTAACAACCCAATCAATTAATCAGTTTATTCCTTCATGTTAAAACAAACTGTTTTTACTGTGATTCACTTGAGGTGCAAGTATTAGAGAAGAGGAGCATATCGACAACCTGGAGGATGTGGTATCGATGTGATCACTCTCACTTAGTGAGCGGAGCCGGTGAAGTGTGACTGTGAATAATCAGCCTTGGCACTACATCACCACCACATTTTCCACCAGCGGGGCTTTTACACGCCCTCTGGGATGGTTGTAAGCAAAACAGGAAACGGCAATGTTTTATCTGCTGGACACAGTAGTTGGTCAACTACAAACATCAAGCTTGAATTCAAATATAAGATGAGAGAGGGAGCATTCATCCATAGGGGTGGAAATACGATTAAACCCTGCATGTGATATTTTCGCCATAAAAATGTACAAATCCATAATGATTGTTTTTTTAACACACGGAACAATGACCATGATAAACAAGATATGACTCATCACACAAGAATTTGTTTTTGTATACACTAAGATGTTTGACTTTTGACTCATTTAATGCTGTTAACAACAGATATTTTTCTTCTTCTTGCTCAACTTGTGATACAAACATGCAGTCCAAAGTGCTTCACATGGTAAAATTATGTGCTATGTATGCATGTCTGTGAATATGATTTAGAAGCCAGGTTAGGTGGATTGCTCTTGCTGCGAGTGTTCTCACTTCTTGGAAGAGCCCTGATTGATAGGTGCCAAGAAGCCTTGCTCATCTGCTCTCATATATTCATGCAAACGCATACATTTGCTCCATCAGATATTCTTGGAGATCCTCTGAGACTCAGGAGACTTTCTTTCCTTAGAATGCATTTTCACACAATTTCAGAGTTTGAATCTGTCCCTTATTTCGTCCCTGTTTCCTGTTCTAGTTAAGTTTAGGAAATCACGTTGTCAGTTGTAGTTTGGAGAAACACAATATGATATTCCATTATGTGCTGCCGACAATGGGGTGCTGAAATCAATTCAAATAAATAAAATATTCGTTCAGTTTTCCTGTTTTCAGTCTCGTTATTCTTATTATATGTCATTATATGTTATTCCTCACAGTGTTAAGTGTAACAGTCTATGCGGTTGCTGTGAAAATAGAAATTATTTTAACCTTTATTCAGATTTCTGTCTTCATCGATTTTTGCCTCTGCCTTGCTAGTTGTCTCGTTGTCACATTTAATGAGAAGATTGCAAGACTCAATAAACTATTTAATCTCTTGTAACTCAAATATTATTGCTGTTGGCTAAATAAAGAGAACACTGCTGGAGTCAGTTCATATTTCAAGTGTCTCTCCTGTTGTGAGGTGAGAGCTGTAATGTAGTGGAAAGTAAGAGCTCAATCCGCTCATACTTGTGATACTGTGAGTTGTAATTCTCCTCTCGGTGGGGATCTCTTTTTACTGTTTGGATCATTATTTTTCTCATAAGTGTTTGCATTATGCTGATCCCTGCTTTCACTGTACTCAGTTTCGGATGTCAAGTGAGGGTTTGCACAACGATGGCAAACACAGAGAAATGATTGTGAATGTTTTCATAAATGATGATGCATTACTGAGGGACTGACATCCTTTAGGGCAGGATTATGTGTGTGTCTGTCAAGGATTCAGGAACGATTTTTTAATCTAACGCCTGCTTGACATTCACTCAGTTCAGCCTCAGTCCTCTACTGCTGACTGTTGAGTGCTTTCTGAGCTCTGTCCACTTCAAATGTCAAATTAGACATATGTTCTTTTATAAACGCCTGATACCCTTGGGAACGCTCTATTTTCCCATTTGCTTATTGTAGGATAGTCATAGCCAGAGGGTCATTTGTAAAGTAGAAGGGAGACACGAGAGGTTGTGTTGCAGTTCCCATAGATGGATTATATTATTTACAGGTGCTTCCAGGATATGTGCAAAGCAATAAAACTAAAAAAATCATGGCATCTGCTGTGCCAGATTCTTCCTCCCTTGGCTTCCACAAGACGACTGACTATATACCACTCTGTATGCTGTATTTGGGCCTGAATATCCTCACTACCGGATTGCACACCAAAATATATCTCTCACTAAGAAACAACAAACACACCCCATCATTTCTTACAGAAATACAAATATCCCAAGGTACTTGAATGCTTCACACAAGTCACCATTTTCTGCCATTCACAAAATATGAAACAAATACATTAAACTATCAACATGTTCTTCCTCTAACACGGTATCACCCTCAACACAATGATTTCCCACGACAGGTGAGATACTAACAGACAAAATAAATGTTCTTAACGTTAAACTCCATAATGTAATAAAACCAGCGTGTAATGAAGTATGCTCTGAAATATTTCACCTGCTATAAGTGAAAACTTTGACCTGCTGGTGGTGCCGGATAAAGAGTCAAGGTATAACCAGTCACTAGAATTTATCCTCTGCGAACCTGTGGATATCTGCACCAAATTTGATGGCAATTCATCCAGTTGAGACATTTCATTACAAACCAAAAATGGCAATCCCCTTAAAGCACGAAAGTTCAGTAGGTCACCAAAGTCAGTAGAATTCTCTATGGACCGCCAAAGTCTGTACGAAATGTAATGGTAATCCATTTGTTGAGATTTGTCTGAACCAAGGTGGACTGACGTTACCATCCATGGCACTACGGTGCTTCCGTGGATAAAACCATGGTTTTATCATCAACAAGTCACTCTATGTGGCCTCATATTCTTGTTTAATTTTTTGGATAACTTACTTTATAACATACAGTAAAGCAGCAAAACAAAATGACTTCTCATGATTGTAATATTCTGTTTCATATTCTCTTTACTCTCAGTGGGTATGATCTGGAGGTAGCAATTCAGCAGCAATGGGAGAAACACTCCAGTATGATCCCTTGCTTGGTTGTTCCCTTGGTTGTATACATTATCATAAGTGCAACCTCCCGTGACTCATCTGTCTGCTTAAAAAGCAACGGCTGTGGCACACACAAATTACACCAACTATAAAGCTCAGTCACTCATGCATGTGCAAAAACGGAGGGCAGCAGTCTGCGAGTTAGAGGGGTAAAGGATGACAGAAACTTCTCAGAAGACTGATTTTGCCTTTTTCCCACCCTTTTCTACCTACCGCTGGTCAGAGAAGTAGCCAGTCAGCAGAAAGTGAGCCAAGGGATTTCTTTGTGGCAGTGCAAGTAATGCGAATAAAAACTGGGAGGGCTTCTTATCATCTGTCAGTTTCCTGTTCTTTCATTCTGGTGACATATATAAGCGATGGAGCCTTTATCTGTAGCCCAGTATAGGTACACGTGATTGCACCCAATGTACATAGAGAGTAACACACAGGCTCAGATGTGCCTGCAGGTACACTTACATACACACAATACACAATACACTCAGGCACATTGTAGACACAAACATGTATACACACACTTGTGCTTCCTGTGAGTGTGTTCCTCGCAGTCATTTCCAAAGGATTTCAGCAGTAGATGTTTTTTCTGCAAACTCACTTACAGCCAAACCTAAGAAAACGGGGAAAAAATGGCAATTAAGCTGGTTTTGATGGAAGCTGTGGCCTTGCATTATTCAGAGCTCAGCCGCTGGCCTTAAGGATGCTGAGAATGTTTTACTGACAAGCTCCTCTTTCAGGCTTTCCACAGCATTAATTGCTTTGAAGGGATTTTTTGGAGGATGAGACGTCCATAGCTGACTGGTCCTTCTGTCAGTCCACCACAAAATAAAATAAAAAACAAAATAAAACTGACATTATTCATTTTGAAGTATCCATTCTTGTGGATGAATGTCACTGCTCACATTCATCGGACCCAACATTAATGTTTTATGCCATTGGGAGTGCATGCAGTGTTATTTAACTGTCATCTGAAAGCAACAAAAACCGTATTGACATTCAGAAATGCAACAGAAGATCTGTTTTTATAACTGTAAGCTAAACTCATGTACATACTGTATATCAAGCAGACTTAGATCATATTCTTTCATTTATGGCAGAGATGCTGCTCAGTTCACACTAGTTATTAAACATTTGTTTAGTCATATAAAATATTAAATACCAAGATTAAAAATGTGCTGACATAAATTAAACATAGGAGAAAAATAAAAGCAACTGTGGTCTAATTTTATGGGATATTGGATGTGACATTAGGCTGTCATCAAAGTAAATGTTTGGTTCAATTAGATCCAGAAACTTACAACAGAAGGTTTTTTCTCCAACACACACACGCCCACACACTTATCAGACTACCACCACCCACAAACTGCAACTCCTAATAGCAGTTATGCTGAGCCTAAATGTTTACGACCAACATTACCCTTGTCTTGTTTGCAAAATTTATAAAAGCTTACAATTTGCAGTGGTTGTAAAAAGCCATTTTCTCCACTGATGAGGTTTTGTTTGTGAGCCTAGTCACTGAAATTGATTTCCCCACTGTCTCTGTTTCTGTGGTTCACAATGTCGACTGTTCTGCCACCTCAGCAAGTGTAAGAAAACAATGTTTCCAAGTGGCACACTTTGGGTTTAATGTCGGAGAAATCACCAACAAATGTGCTGGACCTATTGCTGCTTTATTTTGCTTTGCTTTTTAGTTTTTATAAGGTTTTTTAGCTTTCATACTACAGTGATGTCTGCAGTGATGTCTTTTTTTGTCATGTATTATTCTCAGAATTTGCAATGGCCAGTACCAACTGCAGTCTGTTACTCAGACCATACATGTAGTAGAGATGGACAGAGTGATACCTAAAGTTTTGATGATAGTGAACCCAGGCCTTCATTGGTATCAATCTCAAGAGAGGAATTAGCAGTATGGGTGTTAGGACCAAGCCCCCAGGAAGAGCGTTGGGCTTTGAAGCTAATTTGAAATAATAGCCAAACCACGTAATGACAGCAGTGTCCATCACGTGATGCACACTTTTTCCCCTAAGCTTACATTATGAAAAAAATGGCTGTAAAACAGTGGATACATTTGATGGATTTGATCCATCCAATCACATTTTGAACGTCTAGAAGAGCTGCACAAAATCATGAAATTATTTTATTCCCATTCAAGTTTGCGGAGGGTTAAACTGGAAGGCTGCACAGTTGCCATTTCAATTTATTTTTATGTACTCAAACATTTACTCTCTGATTGTATGAACTTGTTAGAGCTTAAGGCATAAGCTAACAGATATGTTAGCTTGTAATCATTATTATATATAGACATTGCATCTGTTATTCCTGTTATTAGTCCGCAGAGTTCAAGTCAGTATGGGCTGCAGAAAAAGCTATGCAATGAGGGTAGAGTCAAAAAGGTACACGTACAGAGGGCTACATCCACTAAGTTAGTGGCATTAACTAACGGAGTAGCGGTGGTTTCCTGTCTGAGCTTTCAGAATAAAACCTTTGCTATTGTGCGCTTCTTCTTATTACTATAAACAAACAAATTTGGGGCTTGTCAATTACGGGAGAAATGACAAAACGGAAGGGCAGCGGGAGATGAGTTCAAAATATGGGAGAACCAGGGAAAAACGGGAGTGTTGGCAGCTGTTTTATTAGCATAAAACCTCCCGGATTTTACTACTCAAGTGTTGGCTGGTATGACATAGACTAATCTTCTGACACATCCTAGAGCTGATGAAATGTTAACCCAAAGTCTGTCACATCATATGGCCAACAGCAAATATGCAATCTGCCTGTTCACAGCATTAGCACACAGTTTGTTGTGGCTGGTTTGATGGCTAATTGCTAATTTTAACGTCTTTCACGTTAGCAAGTGACTAACTGGTTTGGGTGCGTTTTTTAGATGACGGATGAAGCTTGGTGTAGTTGAACCACAATCTTGTATCTTTTTGCCGCACTCTTTGCACACTGCTGTTCGCTTGTTGGCTGTCTGTGTGAAGGCATTGTATCCAAATTTAATGATCCGAGGCACTCCTGGCGAACTTTTCACACTCGCCATTGTCAATACTGATACTGAAGTAATGTATCAAATGTATGATACTGAAGATGCGTGCCTCACAAGTCTGAAGACTTTTGAGGTCAAGTCCAAGTCGAGTCCAAGTCACAGTTTAGTGAGACTTAAGTGCAACTCGAGTCCGAGTCCCCAGCTCTGCTGTGGCGAGGCTCTAAGCAGTGCCTGGACAGACACTTGCATAAAATTCAGAACCAGAACCAGTCAACACGTGTTCATGATGCATAATACAATAGCTGCTTTTAAGGCACACACAGAGGCCCTCTAGTTAACCAGCATCAGTCACTAGTGCAGCACGGACAAATGCATGACCCCTCAATGGCATCTCACCCATAAACTCTAACAGTTGTGTTTGAAGGATTTACACCAAGGCCTCTGTTGGGGTTCTTTTCCCACTCTGTACCACCCAGGGGAACCAGTGTTCAAGTTCACATCTATTCTGTGAATGGTTGCTGGGAGTGAGTGTAGATCAGGGGTTGGCAATTAGCGCCCGCGGCCAAAACTGGCCCGCCATTAATTATATCTGGCCCGCTAGATGACGTTGATTTATTTTATATATATATATATATATATATTTTTAATATAGCTTTTAAACCTCATGTTTTCTGTCAAAAATACAACAATTCCACAGATTTCACAACATTTATTGAAAAGTAGCTGATAAGTAACGTGACAAAACAGCAGCCGAACATCCTTGCAGCCTCTTTACTTGACGCACAGGTTGGAACGCTAATTGGCACGTGCGTGCGCTGTAACCTGCTGTAAAATAAAAGTGTCCTGTGTCCCTCTTGCAACGGACAACGTGAACAAATATGTTTCATCTGTGTTCGCGCTTCTGTCCCGTTTTTGAAGTGGCCATGCTTTGTCTTGTGGTGTCTTCTAATATTGTATTTTTTACAAACTGCAACAACCTCGTTGCAAATGAGACACGTCGGCTTGGCATTAATAAATGCAGGCAGGATGAATGCATAACTTTTCTTCTTTTCTTCTTTGTAAGTCCTGCATTCGGAATCAACTTTTCTTTTCATGGCTTTTGACAACAACATTTTGCATCGATAGCTAGCAATCTTCAGCTAATGATTTACACGGCATCCAAAACATAAAAACCTGGCAATTGTATACATTAGTTACGGCAGGTTGCTAGGGCAGGTTGCCTGTTTTATGACAGATGCCAGGAGATGCAGCAGTGGGCGTAATGACAGCACATAGAAGCAAATTAATATTTTAAATTAAATTAAATGTATTTTTAAAGTTAAATAACGTTTATTTTTAATATAATAGAAAAACTTTTTCAGTAGGAAAGCATGGTTATGGCCCGCGATGGAATTGTCAGAAAAAAAATTGGCCCGGGTCCAAACTTATTTGCCGACCCCTGGTGTAGATGTTTTTTCTACATTCATGAACTTTGTTTTTAGAAAGCACATGATCACACACTGATTATTATAAAAGCCTTATGACTACATTTGTCAAAGGCTCAGTCAGAATATCTATGCAAACGGTCACTGACACTTCTATATTCCCTTTTATGAGACTTCATAAATAGTAGATGCTGAGTTGCCCAACATACAGACCTGTTACATCACTCTGACATGCAGCCAAGAAAAGAAATGTCTTAGAAGTAAGCCTATATAATACAACTGAGTTTAACATTATACTCTGGAGGAAACGTTCATATGCACAAATAATTTAATCTTGTTTTGAATCATTATACAAGGTAGCAAAAGATTAATATATCAACGTAAATCAAAGCTTTTTTTTTTATGTTGAAATATGATAGAACACTTCAATAAGAATTTTATTATAAGTTTATGTTCATTAATTCATAAAGTGTATTAAATTATGAAAATGAGTTGGCATCTGATTAAATCACTTATAGCCTGCTCTGCAGTGTGGTCTTTGTTTCTCCATCGTCGTGATCAGGTCCAGTGCCACAGGCTCTATTAAATTAGAGTGTGATGTGAGTTTATTGATTGTTGTGGGCTATTAATCTTATACATTCGCCTTCAGTCAAGTCAGAGGTTGGGGTCAGCTGGGTGGGATTAATTACCTATAAGAGGGATATCTGATGTTTCTACTCCAGTGACTTTACCAAACAAAATGCATCTCAGCAGTACTATTCACATGATCTATCCGGACCACATCGCATATGATAGCCTTTGTAACTCAATAGGTAAAATGGAGTGTGCCCTCGTGATTCTGTTTGACATTCACAATTAAACTGTCCAGCAATAGCAGCTTCAGCAATGCAGTGTAGCTTCAGGTTGGAGACATAATTTAAATGTAATGATAATGAAAGTGATCTTAAATAAAATGAAATAAATGTTGTCCAAATTAAATAATCAGATTAAGAAATAAAAAATACCCGGTGCTGTGCAGTGATGCTGGGATGTCAGAGCTCAGGAAATACAGGATTGAAGCAAAATGCAAACAAATCAAGTGGCAGTATGACTTCAGTGCTTTATTAGACGAAAATAGCTCACTGGCAGGTACAGGTAGGCAGACAGGCAGGCATGTAGACAGATAACAGGTAGACAGATAACAGGCAGAGAGGTAGGTAGGCTCAGTTCCAGGTGACAAAAGCTCAGAAGCAAAATCAAAAGCCAAGACAGAAACATAGCAACTCAGGAAAACTGACAAACGAACAAAGGATCTTGGGTGATATACGTACTGGGTGGCTTATCAGGGGATGAAGTGCAGGTTGGGAGATGGGTGGGGAGGATCAGGTGAGGGAAATTAGGTGACTGGAGAGCAGATGGGAGTGGCAGGATCTGGAATTAAAAGAGAAAAGTCAAGGGGCATCTGCTGGACAGGTAAAAAATAATGGAAAAGTAAAGATGTGGCTGAAGAGAGGGACATAGAGGCAGACACTGTGACATAAAATAAGCCAACATCATGTGCGCTATTGCATAATCTCTTACAAGCAGAGCTAATAAAACCGAAAAGTAATGATTACATTTTCATATAAATTTTGCTGCTTTCTTTCTTCATATCAAACAATCATGATTTAGGATCACAAGCTGTTTTTCCAGTTAGTAGCTGTTCCAAGGAAAAATCATTGGGTGCACATGAAGTGAAATACTTTATCGTTTTCTTACAAATATTTTATAAATTCATTTAAAAAACAGTCTCCCACTTGCTAATTTACTACAGCAATATAACCCAGATTTTGCTGTGATTTCATTGCAATTAATAGATAAAAAGATGCCAAAATAACATGATGGCGAGATGGACTTTGTAAGATTTGCTCACACAACAACCACCTGTTGAAATTCTTGTTTTCTGAATGGACTTGGGATAGATGAGTTTTATGCTAACTTCGTAAAGTAAAGCTGAAATCATCAGTCTTTCTCACTTACTTTTCTCCAAGCAGTCTCCTTTTTTTGTCTGGTCTCTGTAGAAATATGAAGTAGAATCACAGAGCTTGAGTGCCCACAGATGACTAACAGTGGATGTCTGCATCCTCCGCTGCGTAGTAAAGATAAATCCACTTTTTAATCCTAAAAGTTTAAAAAATAAACTCTGAACTCTCCTGCTGCCGGTAAACAGCTCCAGATCAGAGCAGAATCTGTCATGACTCCGGGTACTTATTCCTCAAGAAGGTCTGGGTCTGCCTCTGGGTCTCTCCTTTACAGCTCGAGCCTCCGGGCTGCATAGCTGTCTGTTGGCAGGCAGCAGCTCCGTCCCTCCTCTCTACCCGGTCTCTGCTTCTTACTCGCTATGTTAGCCTACCACTTGTACCTCCATTACAAGCCAGTACATTTTGAAGTTAGCTGGTTAGCATGCTGATTTCAATAGATAAATTTGCAACACAGTTTTGAACGTTTAAAAATGAATGAATTATAATTCCGGGAAAATCTTACATATTGCTCCATTACCAAAATCATAACAGTTTATCCTCAGGGGCACGTAAATGGTGGCACCAGCTTCCATTTAGTAGTTATCCAGACCACAAATGTCAACCTCACGGTGGCCATACATGGAAAGACAGGAATGACTAAAGTAATTAGGATACATCATGTGGGATCCATGAATGTCTTTCTTGCATTTTGTAGTAAGTATTTCTGTAAGCGTCATCTTATGATACAAATTTTTCTCGAAACATGGGTTTCATTTACATTTTCAATTAACTTTCAGTTACACAGACTTCTACGAAGTTCAAAACGACTGCACTTTGGAACTAGAAAGTGGTTTTCAAAACTGACATTGCAGTGTGCTTTAGGAACAGACAACAGAGGCTGCATCTAGTATTTTTCTACACATATTAGTGGTGTGGACCAGGATTGCCTGTTCCTATTAGTTCCATTCATTACCCACTGGAGGGAGGCCTAATGTATCTTCTCCCCTGCCACCGTCATAAGCCTTAGATTGGTTCTGGGTGGTCGGTGGACTGCAGCCCGCTGCAGTAGAAGCATATTGAGCTTCTCCACAACTTTACTTGGGGTCATTTCATCAAAGTAGGGGCCTTCTGATTAACTTTCTCTCAGCCTCATTGCTTTGAGTGCCGAACAGATATTTTTCGTGGGGGCTCTACTGTCCCCTGATTCTGTACATTAACATTACTCTGCTTGATGAGACGTTCAGAGAAAAGTTCCAGTCAAAGCAAATTACGTAAACAGTCATTATGGATAGATTTTTATAAAAGTACTTTTACCGAAAAGCATTACAAAATACAGTAAAAGTAAAGTTACAGGTAATATGACATTGCCTAGTACAATAGATAGGTTTATTCATTGGTCAACTGTTTATCTGAATATCAAGGGCTCAGATGGGACACAGAGGCTGAGGATCTGGCCTGCTGGCTCAGGGTTTTTGTATTTTTAGCCAGAAGCTGCTGATGAACTTTTGCTCAGCCTCATTGCTTTGAGAGCCAGACAGATTCTTCTTGGTCAGTCCTCTGTTTCAGGTCTACACATTAGTGTCCCCCCACATGATGAGAAAAAGTCAAAGTGATGAATTTTCTTGAGCTAATATTCCAATATAACTTTCAACAATCTGAGTACAGAATGGATTCAGCAGAGCACTGTGGGTCAGGTCAAGTATTCATATGTTAATCACAATGATTTATGTACATATTGTGTGTAGTATCAAGGACAGACATGTCACATGCTTTGTATCGATTAAAAACAGCTAAAACGTCTATGCAGGTCCATCTAAGTGCTGTCTCAGTTTTGACCTGATATCCTCTACTTGATATCATCATCATATAATGTGTAAGTTAGGATGAAATGTAAAGAAATTGGACCTTCTCTCCAATTGCTTGCAACATTTTAATCATCCACAGAATTGTCATTTACTAAACAATGTCTGTAACACCACCACAAGCAAAGAGAAACAATTTAACTACGTAGCATATTCACTCAGGTAGAAGTACATAAACTAAGGAAAAATCTGAGGTAGTTAACAAAGTCTGGTGGGCAAAACACTCTGCTTCTGAAGCGCTCTTGGTGGAGTTGGAAGCTACGTGGAGAATGGACTAAAACAGTGTTGCAACTGTGATGTAACACAGCCATGCATGGTGGGGTCCTGGCATTCTCTTATTAAAGAAAAAAATATTTAATATCACAGTGGCCTTCATTTTGTAAAACATTCATCTGCATTGGATCTTTTGAGTGGGAAGCCAGTAAGGGATCAGCGACCTGGTGCAGGCCATGGAATAATCACTCCAAACAAAGTTCCCACTGAGAATTAATTTAACTCTACTGACATTAGTTTTAGGATGATATTTTTAGAATTTATTTCAATAAAACACTTCAACATGTAGTAGAAGCATTTCATTTGTGCAACATTAGGTGGCATTCAAATCAACAATTTCTCATTTCAGTCTAAAACTTCATTTTTGAACACATATGCCGAGCACACATTATCCTGCAGGGACAGCATTGGAGTTCCAACCTTTGGAGCTCCATCTGACAGAATAGATCTTCTTGTAACAACATGATATACATCCAAAAACACTTAAACCCCCTGGGCAGCGGGTGTTGCAGGGGTGGGTTACCTTGCTGCAGGGTATCACCATGCTCTTGACAGCAAATGGTGTCAGCTTTAATTGGAACAAGCACAATGTAATGGAGCTTGTCAGATGGCTTCCACTGTGCCTGAGAGGAGGTATGGCTTCTAGGTTTCTTCATGGTTGGAAGGTCAGACAGGGAGGGGGAGATGGAAAGCAAAACGCAAGCAGACAGAAACAGAAAGAAAAAAATGAAACCAGAAGATGATTTGATTTCCCTTCATCATTGCAAATAAACAACAAAACAAAACGTGCATATTCCTCTACAGAGAAAGGGTTATGAGATATTGCAACAAATTCAACAGCCCACAACGGTGGCAGTGTCTTACTCCTCGATTTTATGTGGATAGGTAAAAACACATTTATCTTTTATGGTGTAGGACAACAGTTATCTGCATTTGAAGACAACCAGGCCATTTCACAATTTGGAGATACGAGTATGATTAAACTAAATGTCTGAATACAGTAATGGAACTAAAAAGAAAAAACATCTGCAAAGGCTTATTGTAATGTTGCACTCTCATGCTGGATAACAATGCCTAAACATCTGAAAAATAAATTATGAATTAGGAGAGAAAGGGGAAGAGATGAAAGCATCTAGAGACTAGAAAGAGAGACAGAAAGAAAGAGCTGAAAAGTTAAGTGTGTTGATAGAAGGAAAAAGCTCATGTTTTTGATGCAAAAATCAATCTAGATGGAAAAAAGGTAAAGTGGAGGATAAAATAAAAAAGAAATTGGGATAACCTAATAGATAGAGGAGATGTGCAAAGATAATATTACAATATATGTTTTCTCAAACTGCTGTATCATGTTACTTTCCTGAAATATATTGATAGAAAAAATACATTAGAATACAGTCTTACTAAAACAGTCTCACTGTGTGCCAAACAACTGTGCTCCAGGCGCCACTGCAGGGTAAACAAGTGAAACCTTGTACTGGTTTTTCTTTTATTAAGAAGGAATTTTATTTGGTTTGCTTAACCTAAATTCATGAATATCTTATAAAATATTGGAAGGATCACTGATAGGTGCACAAAACAAATTGTTACCAGAGTACACACCTGTCTCCCATTTGTTGAATGATTTAGAGTTTATATGCACCAACAGATATGTCTGCAAAATTGTTTTGACTTTCATTCTCCGTGTTGTCAATGTAATGATACTATGTTTGATGCAAAAGATTCGCAATGTTTGAAGCAAACTTCAAAAAAATACCTTTTTATATCTGGTGGCCACTTCACACATCGCAACACCTCACTGACCCTGAAAAATAAAATTTTCAGATGAGATTTTGCAATAAGTTCTCCATAGAGAGAAAGTTTAATATTTCTTAAACTGGTTTTAAGGCACAAATATTCTCTCTAAAGCAAGTTTCCTTTACTGCACTTGCACACACTCCTTCCTTTATTGAAAAAACAAAATGCTGCCACACACAGTGCAGTTTGTTTTGACGCCATCTCGTCTGCAACACAATTATTGTCAAATTATTCATCATAAACCTTTATTAGATTCTTAGTTTCTACTGTCAGTAAACTATTAAAAACTTTAAACAGACATAATGCACCGAACTGTGTTTTTTCCTTCTGTTTGAACAGCTGTGTAACTATTATTCCAAGGTCATTTACATTTACAGATACAAAAAGTCTGTCAGGAAGCCTGATCTTCTACATGCCACTTGTATTTTAAGCCAAATAAGTTAAGATTCTCCTCACACGCAACATGCATAAATGATCTTAAGTAATGTGAGCTCAACTTAAGGTTAGAAATAATAGATCAAAGCCAGGAATTCGACTGCATCGATTTCAATTCATGTGTTACTTCTGATGGTAATAACTGATGAGATGGATGCTGCACTGTTGCGTCAGAGGGGTAGTGATGAAAATAGCTGGCAAACGAAGGATCGAGCAAAAAGGATTCCAGTATGACTAAATCATGAACACATGAGGACACAGACAGTTTTGCAAGGGCTGGTGCTGACATGATCAGACTTTGAAATTAATTTGTCATATATTTATGCTTCTGTTAACTATCATTCTGGCTTGACAGATGGGATTATACACAATGATTGGGCCGTCAGGTACACAGTTGTTAAAATTCACAGGTCCCTGTGAAGCTTTGGTGGGGAATACAGTTTTACAGGTGGCCACTGGGTGTCGCTCTTCAGTCTTGCCTTTGAGATTCACAGCACCATGACCACCTCCTAATCATGCAGGATTGCACATTACTGTAAATACTTCATTATAGCTGTTACTTACAGTTACAATGCTGTGGCGCTGTCGAATTCAAACTAACAATCTGTACTGTGTGTGCACACAGCTACATGACACACATCGGAAATACTGTGCTGCTATAATTAAACATGGAAGTTTTTTTGTGTTTTCTACCAAACTGAAATAATAATGCACTTTGACTTGATCAAAGAAATATTAAGTACGAATTTGAATTTTCAACGACAGTGGTGATCTTTTATTCATTCTAAAAAGCTGCTATAGCAGGGTTATTTAAGCATTAATGCAATGGAGATGGAGCTTTGTAAGGCTCTGTATACAGTATCAAGACAGGACAGATGTAAGATAAATGTGAGGCTTATACAGTATCTACCTTTTCAGCACTACTTAAAGCAAAGGGTTGTAAAAATCCATTTATTCCAGGGAACCTAAATGGAGTCAGTGTGTGCCGTTTGCTCCCATCCATCGTTTTTCTCTTCTGCTTCCTTGTTCCCTTGGCAGGAACAGGCGTTTAGCCTCTGTGCCTCCTGTTTTCTGAGCCAGTGACAGCTCGCTCCGCAGCACTGCTGTGGGAATAACTCCCTGCGTGGACCTTAACACCCTGGAGACCTTCCAATGCAGGGCACAGCCAGTTAAGTCAGAAAGGAAGAGGAGAAAGATGTTGTATATACAGTAGATATATATTCTGTGGCTCCCAGGGATGAACCGATAGGCCTAATGCTAACAGCTTGTGCAGAGGTGTGAGTGTTTGGGAGGAGGGACATAAGAGTTTGGGGTAAGAAAGGGGGAAAGCAGAGAAAATATTGAGCGAAATATAGAGTTTTCTGTTGCATCATGCTGTGATGAGTGTCTCAGACTGGTCTCTGATACAGAATGCTAACAGAAGAGGAACCTGCAAATCAAAAAGATCTTGATCATAACAAACCTCCACTCCTCATATATGATTTTATGAAGCATTGTTACTCTGATGGGGGATTGCTTTAAAAGATTCGGGCACGAAAGAGAATAGCTCAAGGTGTGTGGCCCTACTTGTTTTAGTATACTAAAGGAAACTACTTGAAATGTTATTCACTTGTCAGGGAACTGGAGCAGAGTTGCTTCCTTTTTTTTTGACATATGCTCATTTAGGTTCATCAAGGTTGTCGTCTAATGGCATTACTGACGCTAATGCGGGCACTTGAGGCTAGACAGCTGCGTGCTTGGCTGGCTTGAAGCTCAGCAACAGAACAGATTTTTTCTGTGTGTTTGTGTTTTTGCTCATCCTCAGTGGTTCAACATCTCACCTTGATTAGGACGTACAGGTGTACTCCAGGACCCTGTGACATTATTGATCGTGTTGTTACAGTCAATGCATAGATTGATGGTACATTTGTCCCAGTTCTGATTTTGGGCAAAAGGAAAGAAGGTTCAATACCTTACTCGAATCTGTGTTTGCTCAGCAAGCTTACAGTATATTAAGTCTAATAAAGGTCTGTGGAAACTCAAAGTGTTCAATATTATGCAATTGTCTGTTTTCTCATTTAGACTGACACTGCAATCAGTCACAAAACGGGCTCTTCACTGCTCATCTTGACTGACATCCAAAGACTAAGATGAAACGTGGCATTATGAAACAAAAACATCACTGGAGAAAATGCTGCTGTCAAAAATACTATTGATCAAAGCAGGCAAATCAAAATAATTTATGACATCAAGCTGAGTCTTAAAAAACATAATTTCCAGGCAAGGGGTTAATTTTAACAAATTTAAAATACAGTCTGGATCTTTTGCTGCAAAGTCTTACTACTTTATAGCTGGGTACAAAGACAGGGCACTTGGTTGACTGTCTCACAGAAACACAAATCACATATAACATACTCAAAAAATACAGAGAATGAGAATGTACTCAGTGCGGCTGACTATACACAGGAACAATAAAATCACACCACCAAACATAACAGGAAAATGGGCCCATAATTGCACCGTACATCTTCTGTAGCTGTTTGTCCCGTAATGTTTTAGGATGCATTTTAATTATAACCGCGTGGGTAGCACACAGGCGTACAGACGCACTGCAGCCGCCGAGCAGCTTCCACTCAAGCTGTTGGAAATTAAGAGCATTACAAAAGTGCTGGGCTGCAGGTGGGCAGAGCACTTTCATCCCTGTGGGAAAGGGGAGAATTTTGAACTAGAAACCCTCTCTGGTCACAGGCCCGTCTCTATGGCTACCACAGTACACACAGCTAAATGTGTGTGTATGTGGGTACCAGTGTATGTAGTACACGTGTTTGAACGAGCACAGACATGTCCTTCTGCTCATGTGTCAGACTGGTGCTCACCATGTGCTGTATGCGATTTAAGTGGGAGCTGTCAGGAGTGAGTGCACACTGTTCTAATACGACGACATCCTTCTTCTGTCATTTTTCTCACTTCTTATGTTTCCTTTACACTTTCTTCTTTTATTGGCATCTCTCTCTTCTATATTTTCTCTCTGTCCACTAACTCTTCCTTCTTGTGTGTTTGTTTGTCCTTGTCGTATATAATTTTTCCCATCTCATTTTTCAGTGTCGGACAAGTTACTTGACAAGTTGCTCATTATATGTTACTTACTGAAATGCGACAACGTAACATTATTTTCCCTTACTCAGCTCTGTCAAAGTCACCTTCTAACAGCTCCAATGCTGTCACACCCGCACATCACATCTGTATTATACACATGTAGAAAGAGAAAACAAGACATTGTGGTCATGTCTAGATAGTAAACCTGTTTGTTTCTCGTGAGATTTGTTCTTTCTGCACATGGGACAAGTTTGAACTCTCTGCCAGAAATCAGCTGCTTGTGTCCTGTGTGAAACCAAAACTCAGTGTTGACTCATGAATGTATTCCAAAACCTTGATCTCTCAGACTGCGACTGAATACTGATAACAACAAAACAGAAAGTCTAAGTCCAAACTCTGTTTCTTAGCAGTAAAAGCCCTGTGTATGATCCGTTCATCCACCACAGCCACATCCCTATACAGACTTTGTCGCTATTTATAGGTCACCTGACTTCCTGAAGGTTTTGTCAAATTCACCAGTTTTTCCAAACAATTTGGCCCTGGTTTTCTCCTTGTACGACTGCAGATGCACTTTGAACTCAGCAAGACAAGAATATTCTGAAGTGGAAACAATGCACACAAATTTCAAATCTAGGGTTACGCTCTGACATTGTGGTTCAACAAGCAGCCCCTCTATCATTTGGAGGTATTTACTGACCTTCCCATATAGCTCACACTGATCTGTTTTTCCTATTTCTCTCTCCTACTCACAGTCCCTCTCTTTTCTCTTTTTTTCCTCTGTTTTTCTCTCCTTCTCTCCTCCCACTCTCCACTTCTGTCTCTGTCACTTCTTCCGATTATCATCACCATCAATGTCTCTCGCTCTTACCCCTTCACTCCATCTGCCATCCCCCTCCCTTTTGGTCTGTGGTGTTTCTCTATCTCTCTGTCTGTCTTCACCTCTTTTCTGGTCTTCCTGTCTCTCCCTTCTTCTCCATAGACAGTCCTCATTAGCAGCAGCAGCCTCTTTTTTCCCCCTGTTTGCAGCCAATGGGCCATTAGTCTGTTGTGTGCAGGGCAATAAATCGCATCAGGCAGGAACCCAAGCGCCCTGACTTCCTCTCCATGTCGGCCAATCAGGACAATTTGCAATGGTTTGGTGAGCAGTGAAGATTCGAGAAACAGTAGGGCTAGCGCTCTGTCCAGTACGGGGAAAATGCCGTGCCATATAGCCTCAGCAATGCAGTAATGAAGGATTTGTGTTGAGATGATTCTTCTATATATTTTATTAAATCATCAGAGAGGAGATGAATTAATGAGTTAATCTTTGTGTGCAAAATATAGACGTTTTATTGCAATGTACAATAAATATCTTCTCAAATGCAATCCAGTTATTGACTTCATTTACACACAGAAAGTAGAAAAGAGACTTACAGCAAAAGTACAAAACACAAATTGTCTTGTAAATGACAATGAGCAAATGAAAACGATTTCTCCCCTCATGTATTTGGTGTCCTTTTTGGTGCCCAGACAAACTGGTGCTGTGCAAAAATAAACACCAAATTCATATGGACTATATGGATTCCATTTTGAGCTTGATTCATAGTGGGTCCGCAGTATATAATGGTTCAAGTGAACCAATCTCTTACTCTGAGTCTGACGACAGCCTTTTCTGGCTCTGCATACGCATAAAACACCAGGCAAACTACACACTGCCAATAAATGCAAAGGAAGCAAAGCGACCTTAATTTAGTGTTACAAACTCAGTCTACACTGTCTGAGTTACTGTGACAAACTGTGGCTTACTTTTAACCAGTGTGGGCGGTGACTCATGTTTTTCCCTTGGGGGGCTTACCATAACCATAAAAACAACTTCAGTGTGCTAAGATGGTTCATTACTACTGGAAAACCAACCGGTATAGTTGACACTCCTGCGTGCTGGGTCACATAAAGATGAATTTCTTGGCACTAGCTGGTGCTGTGTGTAGTTTACTTATATCAGCTTACAAGATATTTCAGCACTGAAAACTTTTCAAACATGTTTCTATTTCACTACTATTTGGGGCTGCCAGTGTGTGAAGTTATGCAGCTTTAATGATCCTTGTGGGGAAACTGCTGTTGCAGCAGCTAGTAATAACAAGAAAGAAGAAGAGGAAAGAGGAGTAGAGCATAAGATAAGAAAACAGAAAATGGATGTCATGAACACAGCACTTTTGACGTTTCCGACAGTCAGTCATATTAAGTGGAAAATATGTAAATGAAAATTGCCAAAACTGGGTTAGAGTGTTCAGATGAATGGCAAAATAACAGCAGCACACGAGAACTTATTAAAACAAAGAATATGGGCTTCCTTCCTTTGGGTTAGGGTTAGCCTTATCTAAATGTGGCCTATCAACAGTATGTAATTGTAAAAGAGCATAAAAACGTGGGAAAGATTGCAGCATTTATTGAAGGTGTGAAGGAAGATTGTTTGCATTCAGATTAATGTGTCATATGGAAGAGAAACTAACTCTATAATGTGCTTAATTTACACTATCTATATTAAATCTAACATTTAAATAGACACTTTACATGCAGGCACACTCAGTGCATCCCAGGGGAGATAATTAGGTGTCCTCATCTGCAAAAGTTACAGGGCTGTAAAAATTTCAATGCTTACAACGCACACAAAATATTGAAATATTACAGAAAGGATGAAGAAATGATACATACAAGTAGTCTATCTATTTATTATTATTCTCATTTATTTAGTGTCAGCTATATGTTGCTTTTTTTCTGTTCTGTGTATTAGAACTTTTCATTATGTATGTACAATGATCCAGGCACTAAGATTATCTAGCAGCAGAGAACATGTCTGGAATACAAGTTATCTTTTTTTTCAAGGATGGGGACAAACACGCGTACTTTGCTTCTCTGATCATAGGACTGAGCTGACCTTTAAGATTCGGGTAAGACAGCAATTTGAATGTTGCCGAGACACTGCTACAGCGACGGCTTCATTTCCATTCAGACTCCGTTACTCATGCTAAGTTGAATGATGGCATAATTAAGACTGCAGTGGTACAGATTGCAGGCAATGATTAATTAATGGAGTGTGTACAGTATGTGTATATAAATGTGTGTCGTGCATCTGCATGTGGTAGAAATCCCACATGCTTATATAAGTATGCAGGGAAATTGAGTTGAGAGGGTTTGTTTGGGTGGTGCATAGCTGCGCAAATGTGTACGTGGTGTACACACATACGGTATGTCTATATTTGAGCTTTGTGTGTCTGAGCATGTTCTTCAGTGTGAATCTAAGAGAGAGGGAGATGTGAAGCTGTTGTCGGGCATCTGCAGTGAATCACCAACAGCTACAATTACACGACACATCCAAAAAAGTAAATTAAAGTGATGCATCACACATTTAAAAGACTGTCTGTTGGACAATGTGAAGAAAAAGAACATTCATCTGTGTCTGTATTGAAGATAAATGCAGTGTTACAGTGCAGTATACTGTATTTTTATCTGATACTGTAACTCAAAACTGAGATAATGAAGTTAAATGGTGACTAATCTCCCAATAAAATGGCATCTTAACTCCTTAATTTGATTTATTTCCAGTTGAAATTGAGAATGTCAGGAAGGACATAACCTTGGAAGTGTAAAGCAATCGGAAATTGGTTAGGTTGAGAAGGACAGTTTTATTTGAAGGCCAGGACAGAGAGGGCAGCATGGGTCAAAAATCTGTGGTTTTACTGCTGCCATTATTTTAATAAGTCTGGTAGTTTGTCTATGCCATGTACAATTTACATGGAATATACACACACAACATGTAATGCACACTAAGGGTCTATCCACACAGCAAACAGCAGCTTTAAGTGTGCATATATCTTTCTTTTTTTTCTTCAGCACACACGTTCCTGCATGCAATATTTCACTCCCACAGTACAAGGTGGGGAGAAGCCGGGAGTGAGATCTAAAGGACGGGAGATTCTGGGGTCTTGCATTTTGCTCCCTGTGCCTTGTAAAAGGTTATGTGCTTCCCAGTTGCCCAATGTGAAAAAAAACAAAAACAAGCTTTTGTGTGAAGCCATCATACTGTTTACAAGTAGGTGTATGTACAAAGAATGGAGAGGGGAGGATGGAAATGTCAGAGAAATGTCAAATGCCTGCTGGCTCTGTCCGTTGTATTTCTCCATCTGAAATGTTCTCTCCAGGGAAGAGGGTCCCGGCCAGTTTGACTGTGGTGGTCCAAGGTCACGCTTGTTGATGACTCTGAACAAAACCAGCACTAATGTGGTATGAATGGATTAAGTGAGAAATAGGAATGGGTTAAGAGAGGAATTTATAAATTATTGACCGAGGAATGGACAGAGGAATGCTGTAGATGGTTCCAAACAGTGGAGGGAATGATAGAAATAGTGGTTGATAGAACAATGAATCAATTGAATGACGGACAGGCAGATATATTAGCTAAAGAGAAGACTATTTATGAATGCACATAGATATATGAATAATTGGAAGGATATGATTACACAAATGGATAAAGGATGGATTGATGATGAATGATTTAGTGGACAGATAGATTCATGGTTGGATGAATTAATGGTTGACTATAAGTTAAGGGATAAATTAATGGAAAAGTTCACAAATTGATGCATGGTGGATAAATGGACAAATGGATGAGTAGAGAGATTAATTATCATTTGTACATAAATTTCTAAATGATGACCATTTTTTAATAAAAATTGAATAGGGATAAGGATATTTGAAGGAGAAGGATAGACAAGGAGTGGCTAATTGATGGACAGGATGTGACTGTATAAACTGAACACAGACAAATCTATGGACAGATGGAGATGAACAAGTGAATACAGCTGCGTGCTATACGATTGAACTTATTTTTGTCATACACAACCAATGTCACAAATCAAACGCCTCTCCATACACCTCTCTCATCGCCTCCTCCCCTTTCATCGGCGACATCCGGCGGCAGTGAGAAATTGCCTGTCTTCACTCTTTTGATTTGCTTGTTTGTGTGGTGCTAATTTATGGCTTAATCAATTATCCATTAAAGCCTCTTTCACATAAAGACTAGTGATGGTTGTTGCCAGCAATACTGTTGTGCTTAATATGCATTAGCGTGCCTATCATCCCCCACTTCCCCCTTTATCGTTAATGGGCCGAGGCACTGTTCCAGCTTTTATTATGTGTCATGCATCTGTGGATTTTTCCCCCTCTTCTTTCTTAATAGCTTAACTGAGGCACAGTACTCCACTAAATACTATGTGTGAAATCTCCATTGTAAAGTGACAAATCATTTATTTTTGTGCTACCACAACCACTTAAAGTGTTAGCAACAACTTCAGTAATTCTGATTGTTGGTTCAATGTGTGACCGAACTTGTTACAGGCCAAATTATCTACAACACCACAGATGTGATGACTTTTACCCAAAGTGAGTTGTTAAAGTGTTAATGTAAAGTAAAAATGCAGTTAACTTAATACAAAATAACCAAAAAACTGTTTGTTAGGCAAAATGCTTTCTTCTACACAGAAAAACACATAGGCTCCCAATATAGACCCATGAAGACAGATAAGGTAACCAAAAGTGGGTAGGCACAAATGTGCATGTAAAAAAAAAAAAAGACAGTATTTATTTTACTTAAAATATATAAAACAAAGTAATAAATACAAATTAAAATGATCACAAGTAGGTCTAAAAGAAGAAACCATGAAGCCTAAAATGCTATAAAAAATCTAAAAAAAACAAAGCAATAATAATTAAACAATTAAAGTAACATTAGCAGTGACTATCTCCATCCTTGACTGCTCAAAACACATTAAGTAGTTTGGCAGGAATATCTGAGCCCCAAGCTGGAAATCTCCAAACCTGGCAACCTGTAAACATTTTCTGAGGGCACAACTTACAGGATGGTGGTACAACACATTGAATCAGCTCTCGACCAGGAAATGAGGGGAACACCACAGCAGGAGCAGGAGAAGAAGATCAGAGCTTCCGTGAAATATTTATTCCCTGTCTTGACGTGCCAATTAAGTAGGCGTGCAGACTATATTTAACCTGCTGGTTACATGTATTACAAGATCAATTAGCCATGTTGCTGGGTGACAAACATGTTAGCTGTTGCTTTCTGAATTTAGCTCAAAATAACACATTAGTGGAGCATATTAGAGTATATGAATTTGCTTCTTTTTTCTCAAGTAAAAAAAAACAGTGAGTCATATAAGTGATAATACACAGCAAAGTTTTATAAAACAAAGCATCTGATCTATATTTCTATGTCATGTTTGCAAGCTATACTTCGCAGGCTGTCAGGCTAAGGAGTTTCTCCAATCAAGAAAACCAATTCAGAGCCAACCAATTACACAAATCTCTGTCATGTCATGTTTTGCACTTGTTAGACATCCACCTCAAGTGAAGTTTGTAAAGAAAATTGGGCATTGAAGAAATCTCAGTTTGGTAAGCTATCATAACTTGCAAATAGAGTGCCAGAACATTTTGATATTTGTAAAAGTCAATAGCTTTCACCGTGTATGGAATGTTGAATCCACCTCTCATGAAGCCTGCTGTTTTCTATTCTAGCCATCAAATCAGGGAATTAATTACTCCTGGGAAATCAGGTGAATGCTATTAGCTACCTGGTAGGATAGAAGCAGCAGCACTCTTAGTCCTGAGGGCTAGGATTGACAACTACTGTTGTATGACATGCTGTTTGAGTGGATTTATGAAAACTGCTGTGAACATGTAGTAATGTGCAGGGTATTGTATGCTTTGCACTGAAGGGATAGAGAAAGTACCAAAATATTATATTCAAATAATGTCAAGTATGACTTGAAATGTAGTGAAGTACAATACTTGTGATGAAACTTACTGGAGTAAAAGTGATATTAGATATTATATTAGATATTAGACAGTTGCAGTAACAAGCATACATGTAATTTTACTTCCACCATTGCTGTCCCATACACTGTTCTGTAGGCCTATATTTCAATAATGTTTATGTTAATAGATGTTTTACATTTAAATCACCCATGTACTAAATAGGTTCTTTTCAGATAATGGAATATTTACAAAACACGGTCCATTCATACAAAGGAAACATTTTAATGAGTACAACTATTGAAAAGAGATGCCCATAATTCTGAATTTATGTGCACAGCATCAGTCAAGAACAGACATATTTCACCTCTAAGCTGTCACCAGTGTTTACACTCTTGTGAGAATGGACTTAATAATGCACTAAAATATGCCCATTGTTGATTGCCATTGTGCACATAAAGGAGCATTAAATCATGCTTTTGCTAGTGCAGACGTCTTCTATAATATCCATTAGTCTGCACCTTTTTCACATTCATTAGGCTTAGAGTTGAGAGTCTGCCTCACACAGTGGGGCCACAGCTCCGTCAGTTAGCATTTGACTACCTCAGCTGAGGAGCTGTTCATGTTGAGCTAAACCAGTATTTTCAGTGGTTAAACACACAGTTGCCTGACTAGTCCAGGAATCTCTTTACTATTACAACTACACTGCAGGTAAGTGTTCTATGAATTTAATTCAAATTAGTTTATTTGTCACATTTAATCAGAAAAAAACTAACAAAAACAATTATAGTGAAATGTTTTTCCATAAACTCCCACTATACATTCTGAAAAACTAAATAAGTAATAATAATAATAATGATAATAATAATAATAATAATAATAATAATAATAATAATAATAATAATAATAATAATGATAATAATAATAATAATAATAATAATAGTATAATTAAACAATAGCAATGGAATAAATAGTGCTAGAGTGGTGTAAAAATTGTGTAGGTGAAGTAGTCTCTGCTTTGCCTTTGTCATTCCTTCACTGCTTCTTCCTCATGTCCACTATCATTTCTTTAGTCTTGCTAACTTTCAGGAAGAGATTGTTGTCTTGGCACCAATGGGTCAGGTTCTTTACTTCCTTCAGACAGGCCTCTTCATCGTTTTCAATGTGTCATTAGCAAACTTGACGATAGTGTTGGAGCCACACAGGGCATTCTGATAGCTCACCTTTGCAGTCCATATGGAAAGTCTGAGTCCTGAATGCAGTGGCGAGCATTTGATTCCAGTCTGTGGCCCCCATGTCTCTCTACAGCTGTCCTATCAAGTAAAGGCATAAAAAGCCCCCAGAAATATTAATAATTAAATTGTTAATAAAATAATAAAAGTGGCTACACAGTTGTGTGTGTGTGTATAGGGAGTACAGTAGTGACCTTTAAACATAACCCTGGAGTGCTCCGATGTTGAGGATGATGTGTGTCCACCTGCCCTCATCCACCCTCATCGACCTGGGGTCTGCCCGTCAGCAAGTCAAGGATTCACATGTACAATGAGCAATGTTTAATGCTGAACTGTAGTCAATGAACAACAATCTCACATAGCTCTATTTCATGTCTTGGTGGGATAGGATGGTCTGCAGGCTATGTGCTATGGCATCTTCTGTTGATCACTTGCTGGATAGTGAGGAACAGATGTAACGCTGGATCCTTGAATCCCACTGGGAGATAATCTTTCAGGCAGACTGGACACAGAAATGATGGCGGACATTTTGAAGCATGTGGGTATGACTGAGCCAGGGACAGGTTGAATATTGTTGTGAACACCGACGCTAGTTGGTCAGCGCAAAGTTTGAAGACGCGCCCACTGATACCATCTGGTCCTGCTGCCCTCCTGATGTTCACACGCTCCTGACGTCATGCTCAGAAAGAGTGATAGATGTGTGTGCATAGGCATTCAGAGGAATGACACCTGATGGTCTTTTTAAAGCTGCACATACATTTTTAAAAATATTTTCCTTTAACAAAGTGTAAAATAGAAAAGTATGATTTTTTTTTCAGACCAACGTATGTGTGTGTGTGTGTTGTATATTGGTTGAAACTTTGCGCTAATGACACAGAAGGAAATATTTTGACAGCTGTTTAGATGAAAATGTCATACAATTTGATACAGGCATTCATGGAGGATGAAGGATGAATGTGAATGACTACAGTACGTTAAGAAAAATACACTGCTGTCAACAGTTTTTGTAGGGACTATTCTTTGATAGAAGTTGACTTTAATTATATGCCAATCATGATGATCAGAAATATGCATGGAGCAAATAGGTATAGTCAGAAGTATGTTATTCATAACAAGTCATCACAGGTCCCCAATTTTGGACCTGATCCAAAACAGCGCTAATTTTTCAAAAACAGGCTCCAAAAGTGACCTGATCAGTCCAAACAGGTCTGAAATTAAAATAAAATTTAGCCCAGAATACATCATTTTAACATGTGACCTTGGTGGTCTGCTTTGATCTTGCAAGGTATACAGACCGAAGACCTATGGCAATAGAATGGGATCCTACCAGTTGCAATGTAGATCAGGTTTTGGTAAAACTAGAAATCAAATGTAAAGACACCGGGCAAACTGTGAGACAAATCTGACAGGAAGGGAACCACAACAGACATAACGAAAAGACAAAAAAACCTTCCTAAACTCCAAATGGGTTGTTAATGTGAAAAGGCATTGTTGGTCATTGACTCTCAAACTTAAACAGGTGTAATGATCTGTGTTGCGGTAGCATTTGTTCACTCTACAATGTAAACTGACAGGGTTGTAAGAGCAGCAAGAAGACGACTGTAGACCACTACCATACACAGATACACACCCTTTACACTCTAAAGCTCAGCGGAGATACTTTCCCTGTATCTTATTTACTGTATACCATTTGTCTAATGTCTTGTTCTAAGAATTTGACCAGAAAAAGCAATGAAGCAAACTCTTGGAAATGGAGATATAAATTACCAT
Source organism: Miichthys miiuy (assembly GCA_036365135.1). Taxonomy (NCBI): domain Eukaryota; kingdom Metazoa; phylum Chordata; class Actinopteri; family Sciaenidae; genus Miichthys; species Miichthys miiuy. The sequence continues at coordinate 18,266,455 of CM071609.1, read as the reverse complement.
GGAAACACGCCCTTAGTGTGAAACAGGATTCGGAAATTCAACAGTATTTAAATCAGAACATAAAAGAACAGTGAGCATCTGCTGTTTTTAAGATAGTCATGCAGAGCTATAGAGATGATGTGAAGAAAATACACTGTTCAGGTACTGAAAACTATGCACACAATCATTCACTCCAGCCCTAAAATCTAGCACACAAACACCCAAACATCACCATACCCCACAATATGAGCATCTTCCATCGATCATTTGAGGTGAGGCAGAGAGGCTGCTGTCTCCTCCCCTGTGCCAATGTTTTCACTAGATATTCGGATCCAATGGCAGGTTCAGGGAGAGATAGGGTAAGAAGGTTTTAGGAGTGGGTGTATTTGATTGATGGATGGGTTGCAACTATGGGGGCCCCCCAGATCCCCACAATTTCAGCACTTTTCATGGATGATAAAACACAGGTGATAAATAAAAAAAGGGCTTGCGAAGCCCCTGCTTTTTTAATATTGCTGATGTGGTGCTGGGTAATGGAGGCTGGAGAATGACCTGTGTAACCTTACATATCAGCTGGTGTGGGATGATGAGCTTGGGAACATAAACAGTTATTTATCCAGGTGCAGCAGGATGACATGGTGCAGTGAGTCACGAACGTGTGCAACTGAGGCCCAAAAGTCTGCAGGTTTTCACAGCTATTAAATGGCCTACTGCCGCTAGGAGCACAGAACCAGTGAAATCAAATCTTGAAGTGTTGAATGATACACTTGAATCTCGATGGCATGTGGATAGGACCTGCTGCGGTTGGTGTTGGTTCATATGCTGATGTTAGCATTTAGCTTGAAACACTGCCTCATCAAACTACTAGCATGGCTGGAGACTCTTTAAAAATATATATATTTTCTGTTTTTGAAAAACTGCACAAAAGCCTGAATAGAGGTTTCAAAGGTTGTTTAAAGTCTACAGAGCAGACTGTGGCCGTAACATTGTTCTTTCAAGTTGTGTGTCCTTGTCTATCTGCAAGTGTACATGCAGCTTACGTGTGCGTTGGTGAACAGTGGGGGAGAATGCTGCTGAGGCCTTCACACAACAGGGCAAAATGGTTCCTATTATCCTCACTGTGACTGTCCTACAAGTGTCCACCCACACTGTGTGTATGTGTATTACTGCTGGAGGCCTTTAGCCAATAAATCCTCCTCATGTTGGAGACAAAGAGCCCCACCAAGCCACAGCAAGGTCCGGTGATCACCTTGAATGATTCAGAAGCTTATCTTACTCTTGTTTCAGAGCCAGAGAGCAGAATAACATTGCCATTTCCTTTATTTGCTTCATTTCTCATGCCTTTAACTCCCATAGGAAACATAATTACAGACACACAGAAAAGTCATTATGCCAAACAGCTTGCTGCACTGTAGAATTTTCTCCTGTACCTCCCCTAATTTGAGCTAGGTTTCATTTCATTGTCGCTAATGATGATGTAAGGGGAAAACAGAGGAGACACAGCAAGTTAGTTGCTTGTGTGTGTGTGTGTGTGAGGTCTCATACATCAATCTCTTAGCTCCAGGCCCCCCACACACACACACACACACACACACACACACACACACACACACACACACACACACACACACACACACACACACACACAAATGCACAGGAAGCAACTTATAAATATTGGGTACTATGTAATATGTTAGGAGAAAACAAAAGGCAAGAGTGCATTCTGACCATGCTCACTACTCGATGAGACAAAAAGAGGTGAAGTCAGAGACTGAGAGGCTGACATGCTGAAATTTAATTAATTGAGCAGCAGTTGTAGTTGACATGGAAACCCCAAATCTGGTCCCACCATGGCACATAAATTAACTAGATTAATATTAATGGATGTAAAGCATAATTATGGCACCACAAACATTCTTGCACTGTGCAAAAATAAAGCTGAGAGAAAATGAATTAGGACAATGTGCAAGTACAAAAACAAGACGTGAGGGAGATGTGATTCGACTCTACTAAAACCTGCTAATAACGGGAGAGGAGAAGAGCAAAATGAAGAAACATGAAAAGAAATTAAGAAAGAAATTAAAGAAAGACTGTCAGGTAAAAAAAAAAAAAAAAGCTAGTCCTCCTTCTGTCCTGCTGTCCAGTTGTGGCCACTGAGTAGTCATTACTCAGTGGGGTCAGATGCAATCTTTTAATGCCTCCCCTTCCAGTGACCCACAGGTGTACAAACACACATGCTCTTTCTTTCACTCTCTCTCACACACATACATGCACACACAAGAAGGAAGAGAAGGAGAACAGGAAAGGTCACAGGTGCACGGCTTCACATGCAACAATACTCTCCCTGAAAACAACAACGCTGTAGGCCAACACAGGTAACATCTATCAGTTATTCTCTCTCTCTCTCTCTCTCTCACATACACAGGGCAAATTAAGTGAAAAATCATTCAACTGTGATCAGATGCTCTTTCATAGTACAAAAGCTTCTCGTATCTCATTATTTATTAACGTTTTTAAAAGTCCAGGTACACTGATAGCACACCGGTTTGATTTAAAAGTCGATGTTGCGGTGCTCCTTTCCTCCTTTTCCTCCGTCTTGGTTCCCTATCAGGCAATGCCCCAGTCAAAGAATCCTTTTTTTTTGTGTTGCTATGGAAACTGTGTGGGCATCTCTATCAAACAAGATAACAGGAGCAAAAATAAGAATGTGAAAGAGAGAGGTGTGTGTGTGTCAGAGATACAGGTATATGTGTGTGAGGAGGAGGGAGTGAGTGTCGAGTAGGAGAGAGAAATTAACCTAATTAACTTCTGTAGTGGCTGTTGTGTAAGTTGAAGGTATGTGCAAACACCGCTATTGACTCATAATTAATTGTTACTTTCTGCACTCATATTTGTGCACCTGTGCGAGTCTGACATGTTGAAATCACCTTGGTTATGTGTCACATCAGAAACATATCAATAGTGACAAAGTTCAGAACTTTAGGATGTTTCAAAAGCTGGATAGTCACTCAAAAAAAAAGAAAAGAAATAAAAACAAATTTAAAAAAATAATGAAAACCAACGGCCCATGTTTGGCAATATTTCAGTTTTTAAAGCAGAAATACGATAAGAAAAACATTTTTCTTCATTATTGGTTTTGATCATGATGAATGCATCAACTGATAAAAATCGAATTCCTTATTCCCTAACCTGACTTTAATGTATAACAACTTCTGAACTACTGCTTATAAAAAACATCATCACAATAGGTAGTTCACAAAGTGCTCTTCTCATTTCAGGACCCGGATTAAGCCTGTGAAAATATTAAAGACATGACAGGTGCAAGTTTTATAATCCAAAAGTGTTTAGTACATGAATGCATACTAAAGCTAGTTCTTGATGTTAAGCTCATCAAGAGCAGTAATATAAAAGGTTATAATAACAGCACCCTTGTGGTCTGCGTGTGCAGGGTGGCCTGAGGGAGAGCTTCATTCTCAGCTGAATGATTTCCCTAATGGAAACCCAGCTCCTAACTCAGTGACAGAAGTCAATACATGGTATGCGCCCAGCAACACCACAGCCTTCTAGTGGCGATTGAATTGCAGAGGAATGAGTACTTTGCCCATACACACCCTAGCATTAGTTGATGAGGGAGTCATTACTCTGCCTTGAAAAAAAGTCAAACCTACAACTCAGAGCAAAGGCTGTAATCACTGTCTCCTACTCTCAAATGTTTCATGGATTGAAATGATCAACAACCCTATGCTTTGGGACCACTTTGATTCAACACACCCATTGTAACTCATCCGATCAGGTCAGAACAGATAAGTGTCAGAGGTGAGTGACTCCTGCTAGGGACCATGGGCTTTGAAGTCACATCAGACGAAAGTGAGAGAGTGAGGAGAAAGGTCATAGAACGGGATCACAACATAGAGCTCAGGTATCATGCTCTCCATGAGCACTTTGTGATGAGCTTCTCAAAAGTTTGATAAACAAAAAAAACAACATTTTTTAAAAATTAAATGAGGTGAAAACATTGTAAAAATAAGCACTATTAAGTGAGGAGGAGCTTGAGAATGATACAGTTCCATTCCTTCCTAATGTTCGACTGCCTTGGCACATACCAGTGACTTACTAGTCATGAAACATTACCAACATTTGCCTCTTGTGGGCTGCAGGTAATCTGGCATGGGGTGGTGTTGTGGTAGAGTTCATTAGGAGTAATAAAAAACACAACAATCCCTTAAAGAAAACATACCAACTAAATTGTTGGTTAAAATAACCAAAATGCATCCCCTTTGTTAACCTGCCAAGCCCCCTCTCCATCCCCCAGTAGTACAGAATGCAGGGGCAGGGGGCAGTTTAAATTCATGTGTTAGTCTAACTAACTAAAGTTTGTGCAAGTTACACTCTATGGCCTTGACAATGGTTCTGAAATATCCACAACCGAGTGGGTCTTTCAGACCCAACACAACAACGGCAGCACTGCACTGTGAAATCCATTGTTTTCAATGGCTTTCCTAAGCATCGACGGTGCACTGAACCCAGTGATGAGCGGACCACAAATTGCGTTGTGTCTGAAAGGGTCATAACTGTGGTGTGTATTAATAAATCCATGGACCTGTCCGTGGTTCTGAAATAGCAGACAGATTTGCAGTCCTGCCATTCTGTTTCATCTTGGATCTCTAATAATCTGTGGACTTACTATGGACTTACTAAATACTTAATTCTATAAATTCTGTAGAGTATATAGATATATAAAGTAGTGCCACCTTCATGACAAAAGTGACAAGTAGCAACATGTAGTTGCCACAGAGCGAGAGGATCACAGAGAAACACTGCTCCCTGTAGTAGTCATTTAACCCTTAGATGCACAAGTGACTGGACCCTACACTCTTCCATAAGTGGGTCAAAAATGACCCGTGTTAGAATCAATGTGTTTTTATACCACTTTTGTCATTTTGATTAAGAATAATCATTTGTATTATATTTTGTATTATATTTTGGTCCAGACAAGAATGATTTCATGAATGTATTTTTCACTTTAAACATTTTTAAAACATTTTACACAACAGCAATAGAACAATGTCAACATCCATTTTGTGTGTGTGTGTGTGTGTGTGTGTGCTCAACTGCATACCTAGCATCCATGACACTTTGGATGATGAAACATAAAAGGAAGAGAATGTTCTGAATGACAAGCAAACCTATTGATCAATATGTAGCTATATAAATAAATGCACACATGCATGCACGCGCACACACACGCACAATACATACAGTAATGTTAGCTAGCTAAAACTATAAAGTAGGCAAATTTGATGATAGATGATAAGAAACACATACTCTTTCACACAATAGTCATGAATGACACGCACACACACAGACATACAGTAATATTAGCTAGCTTAGTTAGCTAGCTACTGTGAGCTAACTTTAAAGTAGGCTAATTTGTTATTACATGATAATAACACATACTCTTTCACACAGTAGTGATAAATGACATGCATACACATTTCACACAGACAGTCACAGTTGATAAGAATCAAAGGTTCCCATAAAATTCCATAGGAAATGAATGTTAACCTCATGTGAACCTATGGAAGCTTAGGGTAGTAATACAAAAACTACAATTTTGTAAAATGTATAAAAGGTAAGTTAAAAATTTTAATGGCATGATATCAATAACATGTTTTTTGAGGAATACCTGGAATATGAAATGATAGCAACTTTTCATTACGAGGATATTGCAAGAAAACAACCTCACCGGGTCATTTTTGACCCACTTATGCATCTTATGCGAGGGATAATGGTTGGGAAAATGTAAGAAGGGTAAATATTTATGTTTACAGTGCACCTCTCCAAAGGTCATTTCCTGTGAGTGTAACCTAGCACCCTGACAAAACTCCAGGTCACCCTTTGTTTGCTGTCTTTCTTCTCTTTCACTGCGCTTTGATTGAAAATTGATTGATTGCACCTACACACTTTTGTGCCCCTTTAAACCATTTGGAATCCCCAACGTAATATTCCTACCATCATTCAGCAGCATCTGTGCTGCTGAAACGACCTCTGAAGCAAAATATCTTTGGGGATACATGACAGATTTACTTTACAGATTTTCGACTAACTACAGGTCTTAATCATAACTTGATGAAAATGTTTCACTATGATAGTTAAAATTTATGCTATACTCATAGTTTCCAAACCAAGACTAAATTTGAAACCTATGCTGCCTTCGGCAAATCTGTATTCTTTCTTGTGCATGCCTTCATGTGTTTTCTTCTTATGTCTTCGAAGGCAATATTTGAAGGTAAGGTTGTGCAGCAACACAAAATGTTTCATATAGCATCAAAACCAGATTAGGGCATGTGTAAGACTGACTGTTGCAGGATTTCTATTTAAAGTTAGAGCAAAGTTCTAACTGTTTCTCTCTGGTGCGACCCAGCTGTTGTATAGAAGCTGCACAGCAGCTATTAATAAACCAGTGTACCATGTTGGCACCTGAATGTCACAACATGAGAGCACAATATAGGATTCTTATCATCCAGGCAACAGAGAAGGCTACGTGTGTGTTTAATCTTATCTGAATTTGCATGGTTTGTATTGTGCCTGTTTTTACACTATGATTTCAGCTCCCCCTCTGTGATGTCTGTCTGCTAAGAACACAAATAATTGTGTTTAGTGGTGCAGATTGCTATTTTACCACAAACTGAAAAAACACATTATCACAAACAGTGACAGCAATGTGGTTAGAGAGGGAAACTCATATTCTGAAGTAAATTTGAAAATAAATAAATACATAAATAAACAAACTCATTTTTTTCATCACATACCTCTTCTTGTACAAAACTGAAATATCTGGGTAAGCAATGTAAGCATGCAATGTTTGAGTTATCCTGGCCCCATACTAAAAGCATGCTTATATGGTTACTTGCTGCATATTACAACACACTGCAGACAGTGTTAGTATACAGCTCTGTGGTGGTTGACAAAGATTTGTCATTGAGTGCTGTAAGGCAAGTTTAATGAGCTATCTATATCGCTGACCTACAGTGACTGTGCTGCTTTCTGCCTTTGGTTGGCTCATTAGCCATACAATTTGATGTATGTTTTCAGCTCAGGATGATGCACAAATACTTTCCGGAAAACTTCCGATGGAATGATGTGATGTTTGACGATCAGGCACACACTAACATAAACCTAATTTGACCATCTTAAGTTTATCCTAAAAATGAATCTTATGCAAAAACCCAATCCTATGTTTTGGTGGGCAAATCACAATATTCTTGCTCATAACTATATCCATATTTTGATGGTATGTTAGATGGTAGGAAGGTAAGGAAGATGTACAGTCTAGAGGGATGTATTTTATCTAGATATTCTAGCTGTTTTTAAAAAATGGTTGATAATTATACATTTAGTTTTTATTAAGGCAGCAATAAATGAACTAATTCTTTTGTATTCAAGTTGCTCATTTGTTTTTATTATATCTACATTGGAGTATTACCACTTTTTCAAACAGTATATATACTTTTGTGATGACACATGGATAGGTTGTTTATATTTCTGAGTAGGTCCACTTTTTATCACAATCGGTCTGATTGGTTGATAGGTAGAGTGTACTTAATCACACGACATGGTCAAACTGTCCATCTAGTCTCCAAACAGAAGCTATTTATTATTATCACCACTTAATAATTATTACTTAATTATTCATTATTATCAGGAGTGATTATTCCCTATTTTTAATAAGTAAAAGTTATTTTAGTTACCTAAACACACATTAGGCACATGAGTGTTTATACATGGCTAAGATGGCATGCTAGGAATATCCCAACACAAAGACTGTGACATTACCTGAGAAAAATAGACCTTTTAACTTTTATCAAATCAGCCCAAAGACCATGAGCTTTGGTCAGTTTGTAAAACGTGTTTTTTAAGTTCACTGCACATTTGGGTATGCTGTCTAGTAAGGAAATAGTTTCCATCAGGCAAGTGATGCTGATAAACAACCGTGACATAAATCAAATATAGTTAGGCTTCAAATGGGAGGTCTTGCTAACCACTAGACCACACTTTAACCCAGGGCAATTTAATGTAGTGAGCCAGACAGCATTCATGCTACATTAAAAGTTATTTTCCTCACACTGATATCAAAAGGAAATATTCAAGAAAATATTTCTCACAGGGGTGTCCTCAGTTGGCATTTTCTCTCAGAGAAGACAAGCAACTGGACGGCGCCTGCTCTCTCTCGTCCGTCTTTGACTATCTTTCTCTTTAGTCTTTGTGGTTGCGTTTCCTTTTCAGGCCCTGTCATCTCACACATTTCTATTGTTATTCTGATTATTAGTGTAGCACTAATAAAAACAGTGCTTACCTGCAGGGTTTATAACTATAATACAGGCCTTTACGTGATGTTTGAATAAAGAGCCTTTACCATACTTGGACAGGGTCACCTTTACTCTGAACACATTGCAGGATGAGGAGTTTATTTACATTTATTCAATTTATTGATTTTTCTGCATTTAAATAAATTCTTGGTTTACTATGGTCAAACACACAACTAAGACATTTACTCCTGTCTACAAATATCAAAATTTTCTTTTCAAATAACATTATATTCTGTTTGATAATCACAACAGCTGCTCCAATCAAATGGACGAACTCATTTTTTCAGTCTGTTTATATTTTATTCAAATCATTAGAGGGGGGATTATTTTTGCTGTTTTAAATTAACAGCAGACTTCCAGTTAACTTGTCACGGCACAGACATGCTGTAGTTCAAGCACAATTTCAATTTGGCTTAGCTCTTACTGCTACAGAGATCAACATGACAAACTGTGTACTGTGTGTTTTAAGCTTTAATTATAGGACCACAACCTAGCAACCCAAATGCCATGTCTGCTTCCACCACAACTTGCAAAGTCCTGTCTGGTGCTTTTAATGATGACAGAAGAGGCACACACTCCATAAAACATTAACAGTCATCTGGGACATTAGTGTCACAACTATGCAGTAGAGATGTTTCTTGAATAATGAAAACTCAGGTGAATCCCCTTTGACATCATTTATCACTGGATATAAGCCCCCACTTTAAAATGCCCAACGCATAAATAGACATGTTTACAGCCTATATAACTCACCCATTCAACCTATATTGAGACTTAAAGTTATGCATAATTAACAGCGTGGCCGCTTTGATTGACAGCTGGGTGCTGTAACAGATGGCTTCTTTGAGCAACTACGCTTCATTCAGCCCACCTCAGCTCCACCCACGATACACCTCTTTGGCCATTTTTAGATTTCTGAGCTTGACATGTGGCTCTTTAGAAACCTATGGGCGATGTCATGGATACGTCTAAATTTATACAGTCTATGTGGATATCTATAGATCTATATCAGATATTGCATTTTTTTTCAGTGCTCCACCTTCAACCATTTTATGAAACTTGTGTCTATAATATTTCTTTTAAACAAAAGAAACAATCTGTCAGTGCACTAAAAGGTTTACCTGTTAACCTGCTAACTACTGTCTTGAAACAATAAAGAATAAAGCAAGTTGCTGCACTGCAATAGCAAAAAAGTGCGTAGAAGTGAAAAAAGTCTCACTAAAGTGGCAGATGTTGTCACTTGTTTTATGAAAATAAAACTGAATCAATCATGATGCAATGACATCCATGACGAGGAGCAGGCATGGCGTGGAATAAACTTTGAACCTTCAAATAATGGAGACATTTTGAAAAAAATTTAGCAACTCAGAGAGGTGTTTCAAGTATGATGTAAGTTTGGCGTGTTTCACATTGCAGGCTTGAGTGTTATATTTCACCAGCTTGTTTGTCACATCTCTCACCTCTTCTTGAACCGATATCATGACGCCCTTTTAGTGGCTTGTGACATGTAATAAATTGAAGTGAAACATGTCATGTTTAAAGGCCTCCACCATGTCGATCTAGTTTTGTTCTTTATCTCAACAGCAGACGGCAGACTGGGAGCTGCTGTGTGGCATCGCTGTGACAGGCAGTCTTGCCAGTGAGCTAGTGCCATCCAGACTCATTATCCCCCCCCAACCTACTTTGCCACTTTGACGAATGTCTCTGTCTTGTGTCTTCCATTTCAGAGGCAGCCCCTGAGTTGTCTAACTCATCAGCCAATAAACACACAAGTCAGTTATGAAGCTGTTGTCGATGGATTGTCACTGCATTTCTGATGAATTGGCAAGTGTTATCAAGTCTTCTCATTCTTGGGGTTATTATTATGGAGTGAGGATAAGGGACAGAAGTACTGATGATGGTATTTGTTATGTTGTAAAAAAAAAAAAAAAAAAAGTAAAACAGATCTAAACCAAGGGAGCAGTTGATGTTCGAAAACATTACATTTAGGTTCATCATTACATCTTGTTATTCTTATCAGCCAAGGATTTATGATTATCACATTCATCCAAGTACATGTTATCTCTGCTGATGGGTCTCTTGTTTGAAAGGACATTAATGGTTAAACAAATTTCTCCAGTGTTTTTTTTTTTTTTCTTTTCAGTTCTTGACATTCCTGTGAAGTTGACAAATTTGCAAATTTCATGATGTTGTGATATCTGCTTTGTGCCACACACCCCCTTGCTAGGCATCCTGTTTCCATGGTCACAGCTTAAGGGACCACAGACTTCCTTAGATAACTAAGAAGAGCGCCGACTACATGAAACATGACAATTACTTGCCTATACGCTGTCTTATTTGCCTTATATTAATAAATTCATTTTTGTTGTCTCACTACCTGCATTCACTTTATCATCCAGCTGTAAATAATAAAAAAATAAAGTCATGTGTATATTTGCAGTGCTGGAAATGGTCACGTGTTACATATACACGTATCAATATGCATGTATATTTGATATTTTATGTATGAGATTAATCACTCATGTAATAGGATTAAAAATAAACATTACATTTCAGGGAAATATATGGGTGTCATCACAGATGCTGTTTTCAATCACTCAATGTATTTTTTTAATCAGCGCATATAAAAAACCAATACATTGAGTTAACTCCTCCTAGCAACGGCTACCACAGCTCTGTGACTAAAAATTATGTTGACAGGATGGATGTGTCACTTTCTAGTGATGGGTTGGGGCAAAATAAAATAAAGTAATGCCCCCTCCCAACAGGAAATCAGCTAACATGAACACAATGTCAGGCAGAAAGAATTAAATTAATTAATGTTAGTCTGATAATCATACTACCAGGGTACACTTCACCTGAGAGCTAATTATACATCTATATGCTATAAACTTTGGAGTAGAAGGTATACAGACTACCACTATTGCCATTTGAAACATCATTCTGAGCATCAATTAGTTCTCTAGTTACCACGGGAGTTGGCATAGCAACCATTAAGGCATGGCACAACAAGAAATGACAGAATAAAAATAGTGTACAATTCATTTCACCAAACTGCATCTTCATTTAAGTGTTAATCCTTTCTTCTAACTAGCGCTAATCAGTAAGTGAGTACTCTGACATCATGTCAGAGGTAGCGTGCCAAGAAAAAGAGTTAGCACACACATTTACCACAGTTTGTGCTCAGGTGTCCGTGCGCACAGCAATCTCCCAACTGTGTGAAATCTACTTTTCAAAATGGAGCCGGAATCTTTTTTTCTTCCGGCAAAACCTCAAACAGCAACTGCGTGTCTGTGGAAGAGCTTCATTCTTAGTGCTTCACACAAAAACTTTGCCTCATTTCCTGCTCACTCAGTTTTACTGCCACTTTTCTTCCAAGTCCAAACTCATCATATTTGCTCCATTCTTCCTTTTTTTTACCTTCTTTCCTTGTTTCTTCTACTTTCTTCTGAGGTGAAGGTAGGTAGTTATTGTCTATTTTTAGCCTGAGCTGCATTGCCTTTTAGCTTTAGACTCTTTTGCTCATGCATGTCTTCTTCTTTTTTTTTTTTGCTCATGCACAATGATCTTTTAGCTCTTTCTTGTTCACTGATATTCCTCAGGGGATAAAGCTACAGCAGTTGGAGGAGTTTGGCAAAAAACTTTTCTTAACTACGACTAAGGCATGTGTTCGGAAAGTTACAGCAAAGGATAAGAACTCTGTGCTGGGATATCATCTCACGGGGGTGTCTGTCACGTATGCAGGAATTGGTGTTAGATACTTGCTGAGTCGCTCAATGTGTCTGAGTGCCATGTGCTGTGTGTTATGTTTGAGAGGATTTTGAGAATATGCCCAGATGGTGCTGTCTTCCCTTTCTTTCTGAAAGCAACTGGTGGCTTCAAGATAGGTTTCAAGTGATACAGCACTAACCACATTTGCTTTTAACATCAACCTGAGCCTCGCAGCAGAGTGGCCCTGAGGTTATAGAGACAATTTCACACCAGGAAGGTCACTCTGGATAAGAGAAGATAACCCCAATATCTGAAACATAAACTACTTCAATTTTACAGCATGTAAGTGGAAATGCATAACACGTAAATGGGAGAAGGCAAATGTTAAAAGAGGAATGCAACTTTAGGCAGCAAAAACTGCAAAATAATAGCCAATATTTGACCAGTCCACTATCTCATGCAAGAAGTATGTCAAAAGAAAAGCCAGCTTCAAAAGAGAACTCTATCCTTTCCTTTTCTCTGCTCCAGTTTTGTTCTGACAAACTATTACATGGGGTTCTCCACAGAAGTCACTGGACAATTCTGACTTCCAAGAGCAGAACTAATGGGTTTGTCTGAGGGACCTACACGGTTTCATCATTATTTAAAAAAATAATGTTATCATCAGTAGTGGATTGGATATTGTATTGCAACACAAAATTCTGTTTGTTCATAATTGGTCAGGCATGATTATTATTTTTCCCAAAAGGTATGAGTTGACCAGTACAGTATACTCAATACTAAACAGTAACTTTCATAATCTATATCCACTGACATAAGTACAAAAGAATGGTATTTGCTTGAGTTATGTTCTGTCTGCAAGCCTTGCCACCAATACAACACATGCAGCAAGAAAGTCACTTTCAATGGACATTAGTGTGATGGCTTTGTCACTCCTGTATATAATTGAGTGCAAACTAGTTTTGACAAAACAAGCTTAGAGAATGATCGCTCCCACTGGCATTAGGAATATACTGTATGTAGGGCGATGTCAACATTTAGGAATACAAATTGTAAAATTTATCTTTGTCTTAGTTTGAGTAGTTTAAGAGCAGATGTATTTGTTTTTTTTGGCTACATATAAACTCCCCAAACTATTGGCTTCTTCAACAAAGCTTCCCTTTAAGTCCATGTGATATGTCTCCTGCGGCCATAGTGCCAAAGTACAGATCTCTTCCACAGACATAGAGATGAATGTGTTATAAAAAATGAACCACTTCTGAACATCTTGATATGAGCTATATCTTCCATCCAGCTCAGCCAACAGTCTGTCTATTATAAGTGTGAACACTGATGCAGAAAACTTGCCCGGCCTGACAGTTCACACTCTGGTTCTGTGGATCCAGACAGCTGCTTTCGTCTTCTGACTCGTTGTGTGTCAGCTTTATAGAACTGACAAACTGTCGGAGATATGTTCTTTGCGGCTTCCTCAAAAGTGTCAAATTGACAGTGAAGAACTGACACATAATCTCTCAGTGACCGGGCGAGGTCTACATTACACAGGTCAATTTCAGTTGCTTGTAGTCCAGTAGTCACTCTGTGAAATCTTATAAAATTGTATTTCACATGTTGCACAGTTCATGCATCATTCAGTATTGTCATGTTTTGATTGTCACTCTTTGATCAGCTTCATAATACCCATTATCAGGATGTCCAAAGGTCTGACTGTGACTACGCAAAGGCTGACCACGCTAAGCCAAAAGTGTCACATTGTAATTCCAATACTTCCATTCACCATTAAATTGCTTCTTGAACTCAACAATGCAATATTCTGCATGTTTCAATCACTGAATACGTTTTTAAATGATGATTATGAATGTTAAATGGATGGAAAGTAACATAGCCAATCCCTTGTTTCACCATTGCTTAACCTGTGACTGAAATATGTTTTGGGAAAAAAAAAAAAAGGTCTTGCTTATACTGCTGCTCCCACGCAGACATGTCAGCATCTCTGTGGGCCCACTGTGGCCCAATAAACATGAACAGTGTCATCAGTGTCAGATTCTCCCCATTAATCGGGGCGGCTGTTGTATGGAAAATGTAATCTTCTGCTTATAGCAGCTCAGTGTCAGTATCTTTGGCGCCGGTCCTGTCATCACATTGCTGGGGCAGAGGTGGAGGCAGAAGCTGCCCTTCGGTTTGTTGAACAGCGAGTGACCCTGCTGTGAATGTAGTTGTTTCCATTATTTCTGAGCCTACAGTATATCCAGCCCTGGTTGTCTGGTAATTGCTCTTCTTCACAATTGGCATTTTCTGATATGATGATCTGCTTGTCGGCTTAAGGCAACATGCAAAATTAACACTGGCAGTCCCATGACTTGTATCTACTGCTTTTTTGTTTTTGAAAAATCCTGCTAACTCTTTTTTCGGTGACTCCTGGTTTTGCTTTTTAGAATCAATTTCATGTATACGAAATTCCTCCAGAGTTGGGTTTGTTGTTTTTTTTTTTTCCATTTAAGAGGTTGCCAGAGCTCATTAGATCAACACTATAACACCAAACACATTCAGAGGCTCTTTAACACTGAGGCCTCCTGGGCTTCAGCCCAGAAAAACCTGTGCATTAAATAGGCATAGCCTGCACCGTGCGTATTCACACATTTTGAAGGTCACACAAAGCAGACCAAAGTGATATGCCCCTGTGCTTTGATAATTTTAGCTTAATACACAGAACATTGTTATCTCTCCCCTCTCACCTGTAAGGAGTGACACTAGATCTAGTTTTGATTTTACATCATATTTTATATCATGGACAATACACTGAACCCCAGATTGCTCTCTGTGGTGAAACCAGCACCTTCCATGGTGGCTCACAGCCATACATGTGTAAATATGTGTGTCTGAGCTTTGGATTAAAGCTTTATAAATGCAGAAATGTATTATTCTATCTATTACTGCTAAAATATGGATTATAAAACCACCAATCATATACTGTGTTTGTATGATTTTTATAAGAATAAATGTTTTTACTTTACTTACAAATCCAATTCATAGGTAAGCATGCATCAGCTGAAATGTGTGTATTTATACGTTCTTATGCAGACCTTTGTCACATGTCATTTTTCAATTTCTCTCCTAAATTGCCTGTCTTGCTCCTTTGTTCAATGTCCATAAAGAAAAACAAGAAAGGAAAATTTAGCCATCAGTGTTACATGACTGAGGGTTACATCAACAAGTGGCTATTGAGGGACAGGATGAGAAGAAGAGACTTATGGATCCCTCCTTCTGGCAACAGCTCCATTAATCACACCCCGATCGATGCCTGTACAGGAAACAGGGTCTACCCAGTACTTCCCACTAACAAATAACACAATAGATGT
This sequence comes from Miichthys miiuy, assembly GCA_036365135.1. Lineage (NCBI taxonomy): Eukaryota > Metazoa > Chordata > Actinopteri > Sciaenidae > Miichthys > Miichthys miiuy. The sequence continues at coordinate 18,251,040 of CM071609.1, read as the reverse complement.
TTCCCTTTTCCATCTCTCACTTGTTGTATCTTTGACCCAATGTGTCTCTAAATGTTTTTTTACTCTGTGCTGAACACCCAAGTGTTGAATGCCTTATTGTTTCACAGGAAGTACTGAAGAGAATCTCTCACTGTGACCAAGAAAAGCCATTAGTCCAGAGTGGAACAATGTATATTATATAACATTGAACCAGTGGTGTGACCTTTCTTGATATTTTGCACCTGCATATATTTCTGCATGCCATTGCAACTGTTAGGGAAGATTCTTTGGATCAGGGCATCAAGTAAAGCCTTAAAATGCACACACACAAAAAAGTACATTTTGTGAAGAATGGAGATATCGCAAACATCATAATTGAACTTGTGAAACAAATTTACACTCATAAATACAGTGCCATTGTTTCAGAGTTTCAGTTTCATAGCTCTATAATAGTGCCATTGTACCATAACACTAATAATAGTGCCTCTTTTCTGCTGATTATATCTTATCCTTTGTGGTGTTGTGGATTGTCTTGCTTCCCTTCAACTCAGATAAATGTAATGGGTCCCAGAGCTGGCCAATGAGCCATGAAGCACGCCTGATTAATTGAAAAATCTAAAGAGATAAAGACCATACTGCTGCTAAAGCGAAGAGCACAAAAGGTAATGAAGAGACACAGGCAGCAGTGCTGCAAAACTAAGAGGTAAAGAAAGAAAGACAAAGCACTAATACAAAGTATTACTGAGGGTAGAGGTTAGATGTGTGCATTTAAATGTTCACCTACATGAAACAAATGCATATAAGAAGTCAGTTTATAGTTGGCTAAATGCAAGTGGCTGCTGCCGCAGAAAATTCAGACTCATTGGTGTTGTTGTTGTTACATTTGCTGAGACATTATATAGATTTCGTTGAAATGTACAGCTCAGGGTAGTTACATACCGGTGTGTTAACCCAAGGACATGACATAAACGTATAGCACATAACAAGAAACTGCTCAAAGATAATATCTAGAATAGATCTAAAGTGAGTGATGCCTTTAGGGCAACTTCACTTTTGCCATCAAATGTTGCATAATCTAGTTGCAAAGTCAGGCAAAAGGTACAAAGGTCTCTCAATCATAGGCGTGTTTTGGGTGTAACCTAAATTAAAGCAATCAGTGTCATCTCCCATTCCCTTTAAAAGCCAGGTGTGCCTGCACCTGGCACATTGCTATTTGAACAGCAGATTCGGCAAGTTGGAGCAGTGAACGGTTTTCTGCTGAGGAAACAGAGCTGCTTGTGCGCTTATCCCACCAGGCTGTAGCAGACATTCGTAATCTCTTGTCAGACATTTTAGAGAACAATGCTAGCTGTCCCAGTGCACTCACACCTCCAGTATAACTCAGAGTGGTCACTTGCAAAGAAAAGTAGAGCAGTTGTGACTTTTACAGCAGTGAGAGTGAATAGGGACAGCTGGCATTAGTCTCCAAATCGATTACAGATGTCTGTTCCAGCCTGGTAAGATACGTAAAGTCTGCAGCTGCACAAGTTAGCAATGCGCCAACAATGTGCCTTGACCACACCTTTTTAAAAGATGCCAACATGCCAATGAGTGCACAGATTGACACAAGTACATCAACATTGGTGCTGCATTGGTCAGAAACTAGCAATGAAACTTTGCACTGGGTGTAAGATACAGCCCTAAGAGTCTACAGTCTACAATGCTCTAATACCTACAGTGAAGAAGAAACCAAAGTATTGGAAGAACTTAATTTTGACCTGACTTTGGTTATTGATGAAAATTAAGGAGATGAGAGGATTTTCACAAAGACCAAATGTCTCAATCAAAGTGCTTGCTTACAGTCTGGTAAGAAATTCCACCCTCTACAAGTGTCAGCTTGCTGGTGGCACTACAGGAAAAGTAAGCTGGTCTCCAAAGTCAGTAAGATTCATCCTGTGATTTTATGGTAATACATTTCCATTGCCATTCCTAGAGCCATGCTCCTTTTGTAGCTGGAAATCCAATGTCCGTACCAACCCATATGCCGAAAAAATTATAATGGAATGGAATGCAATATTTATACATGAAAATTACAGTATGGTGTTGTTAATGTTGTGTGTATGTATGTGGCTTGTGTGTGGAATCCAAACCCGATCATTTCCTCTTTTACTTTCTTTCAAAACACATCAACATAAAATCATTTTCTGCCTTCTTCCACAGCAGCATTCAAATGTGCCTGCTATAGACCGGTCCACCGTGCTCACTACAGTGTCGGAGCTCAATGGCAACTCCCAAACAAACGACAGCTTGGCTTGTGTGAGTATGTACACATAAATTGTTGAGGTGAGGTAGTGTGTAGGTGATGGAAAGATAGTTGTTGTGGTTAAATGTTAATAAACAGTAAGCTCTGAATGTTGATGGTATTAACCCAGGCATCCAGTGTGAATGGAAATGTTACACACTCATCCACCACCCTGCACCCTTTGCCGCATATTCTTTACAGTATTCCCCCTGAATTGACACTGAATGTTGGCACTGTGGGTTATGTGCTGCAAATATGTCTAATATGATTCTAATTCCCCTTTGGATGAAAGATGGAGAGATGGGGGATTTGATGAGCCTTCCACCTGCCTTGGTTTAGATTTTTTCCAGTGGTAGGCACCCCACCGTGTAGCAACTTGTCTCTCACATGGATTTAAAGACAGATAGCATGTGGAAACCCTGGTGATTTTACCGTGGCCTAACACCCACTTCCCTCCCCTCATCTCCATGTACTTTATCACCTCATTAGCGCACAGCCCTGGAGGATTCTTCAAGGTGTCGTAGGAGTAACATATCCAGATGGATGTTTCTAACACTGCCATTTTATTTGTTCCATGCTGTTTACATCCTACATGCACTGTAGTGGTACTCCTGGTACTACAGCCATCTGAGACACAATATGATTTACAATACAGTATGTTGCTACACTTACCCCTGGAACATTTGAATGCAGGTTGTGTCAAAAGAAAAGTCATATGGTTTCTAAAAAAAAAACAAAAAACTGTCTCCCATGCCCCACTGTGACTTTTGAATCCTCTCTTAGGAGAATCTGCCCCTTCTACTTATATTCAAACACAACAAAACACCGGGGGACCGGAGTTAAGAAGCTGTGTACAGAGCAGTAGTTTGACAGCAGGAACTGTCAGATGGCATCTTTATTATGTTCCATGAGGAGTCCTCGAGGACCGCACAAGCATCTGTTTCCTCTCTTTGCTGCCACTACAGTGATATTGAAATCAGGCAAATTCACCCATTTGACAGAAAAGGACATGATTTAGAGAAACAATGCAGCCCAGACAAATGTATTTCAGGAGAGAAAGTGGTTGGAAGTGCATTTTAAGTGTGTTGTTGGAGCGCTGAGATGTATGCATTTAGCTTTGCTGTTACATAAGTACATTTACTAAAGTACTGTACTCAAGTACACTTATTTTAAATACAAAAGTTGCTTACAAAACTTGTTGCTGCTGGGAGCTTTGGGGCGCTATAATTTAATACTCTGAAATGGGCCATATAAAGGGAAGAATGGGTATGTCTATTTTTGTTGCTTTAAGTACATTTCACTGGAAACACAGGTTACAAGTTCTGCGTTCGAAATTGTACTTTTTAAATAGTGGTATTATTACTTTTACTTAAGTAAACAATCCGAGAACTTTCTCTACTGATCTGAACTGACAAAAAAAAAAAAAAAAAAAACAGGGCTAGAAAAATGAAGCTTGTGTATGAAATAACAGCAAAGAATATAATTATTATTAGTTTCCAAATTTAAATTGCTGTTTTATTTAATACTTTCTTAGACTGCATGTAATTTATTATATTAATAAATGCCCATAGAGTTTAACTTGCCCTCTGTATTAAGGTATACTGTCTTAGATTTATCACAAATCTCTTTACTTTGAGTCCCTCAGAAGATTCTCAGAATGAAGGTTCAGTGTAGGAGGAGATGTGGGCTCGTAGGGTTTTAAATTGAACGAAATAATATCCATACATGTGACTCAAAGGGCACCTGCTCTTGGGTTCCTGCTGGGAGTGTTTTCCCAGCAGTTGGTTGAAAATCAGGGCTGAAAACGGAGCAGGGGCCCAGTGGGGGTCCACATCTGGAGTTTGCGAACATGAAGGCCAAGAACTGAGGCTTCAGGGCCTAATTTAGCAGCTGTGGGGGTGAAGAAGCTGTGGGCAAGAAGAATGAAGCACTACCTGCTGTGATTCACTAAAAAATGAAGTATTTCATTTCAAAACACCATATAAAAAAGCTTTAAATATTTTAGTATTGCATGACATATTATCAGTTTATTAGACTAAATCAACTGATAGATTTTACTTTGGTAAACTAGATGTACAACTTTATATCTGTAATTATTTTTGTAGAAACAAACAAATTATACCTGTTTACTGAGGGTGTGAAAATTATGAATATTATAAAGTGTGATGGGAAACACAAATACTTGTCCTCACATCTACCCTTCCACCCACTCTACACACACACACGCACTTTATAGTGTTCAACTGCAGCATTATGAAGTTCTCTCCCTTGAACATACTTGCTGGATTCAGACAATATTTATAACGCAACAGAGAAAGAACCATATCCACACTTTAGATTGCTATCTTTTGTACTTGAGGAATTCCTTTTATACTTTGGAAGAAATTGTCAAGGTAGCTGTCTGAAACTAAATTATTTTATATTTTTTTCTAAGTATTGCGACTTGCCTGTTCTGCAGGGGAAAAGAAGTTATAGATTTTTCTCATATTGCGTTTATGGACAAACAGCGACAACATCAAAACAAACAAATACAACTTGGAGCTACTACTGCCAGACAACTACTTCAGAATTGATTTGATGTTCTGTACGCTGTAAAAGACTCAGGCTGAACAATATGAATTTTAGTGTTTCTATTTTATGAAGTTCAACAAAAAGAAAATGCACAACAAGCCTTTTTGTTTTTGTTGGTTAAAGTTGTACATGGTTTAGGTTCACATTTTAGACATATTTCAGACTGATGTTTATATTCAGCCCAACATTAAATGAGTAAAGAAGAGATTTGGGGTTTGCTGCCTTGCTTAAGGCCCTAAGTCCAGTTATAACAGAACTAGGATTAGCAGATAGCAGATGGATGGCTGTCCTCTTGTGAATTCGATATGATAAATAAATGATGACGCACTGCAAAAGAAATTCCAGTATCAACAATGTTGTCTACCTAAATTACTTCAAGTGTGATTTAGAATATTGCATATACATAACAAAAGTGACCTTTGAGTATACTGTGATTTTCAACAAGATGGTGGCTCAAATGGCTGTCTTGGTGTGTTGGTCTACGTCTTATTTAATTTTATTTCTTAATTCTGTTTTTACTTTGGTACCTGGAGCTCATGAAGATCAGGGAAAAAACAAAAACACCATTTATTTCCCACTTTCTCCTTCCATCAGTGGAATTACTATTCTGGTCAAAAGGTGCACTCACCTTTGCTCATGTTGTGAAACACCGGAGCAAAGGGAAACGGTCTGGTACACTTGTGCAACTTCATTAGTGTGGACTTTGCACACCATTACCAGGAATATTATATATCTAACGTGTGTTCACTGACCAACAAACTGGATGAACTTCTGCTACTGTTGGGGAAAACAAAGACTTTTCTTCCTCTTCTGTTTTATTTTTAACAGAGACATGTTGCTTGATACTGGAGTCTGCACTGCAGCTGGCAGGCTTCCAACTCTATAGAGGAGATTACACCAAAACAAAGGGTGGAGGAATCTGTTCTTATACTAACAGTGGTTGGTGTAACTATGTGACAGTGATCCAGCAACACTGTTCTTCTGAACTGGAATCATTTTTAATAACTGTAAACCTTTTTACTCCCCCTGTGAGTTTGTTTCATTCATTCTGTTTGGTGTTTACATTCCACCACAGGCCAATTTGCGGGATCCACAGCACATGCTTATATTGTAACCAGATATTGTGTGTGAAGCAGAAAAACCTGGACTCCTTGGTTATTGCCCTCTGTGACTTTAAAAAAAGGTAATCTCAGTCATAAACATCCCAAATACAGTTTACTAAATGGATAAGTGGACTAAGTGGATCACAGACTTTCTGTCTGTGCAGGAGTCATGTTTCCCCATGCTCCTTCCTGTCAATCATTACCCACCAGGGCTGTGTCCTTTCCCTACCAAAAGCTGCACCTCTGTCATCAGTCCATCAAACTTCTGACGTTTGCAAATGACATCACCCTCATTGGACACTCACCTGCCTCCATCACCCTGTGTGACTCCCCAATTGACCCTGTGGAGTCTTCTGCTTAATGAGACCCATCATCTCCCAGGACCTCAAATGGGAACATCTCCCTAGCCAAGAAAGCACAACAGAGGATGTGGCAGGTTACATAGTTCAACTTCTGGTTGGATGCTGTGGTCCATCAAAACACAAACCTCACATAAATTTTCTTCCCAACTATATCTGGTCTCATCAACAAAGGCCGGAGCCCCCTCAGACACCGATTTTCACTTCATACACCAGACCCTACAAATTAACGTAAGGTCTACTGACTCAATGCATTATATTGACAAACACCTTTTGAGAACAACTTTTGGATTTCTACATTTTGATGAATACCTTGCTCACTTAAATATCCTGTATGCTGTGAACTTTTGCAGACTTTCTTAATGTTTGTTATGCACCAAAACACCAAGACAACTTAAATGTTGCTGCAAAGTTCTAGATGTGTAGGATGATGTTTATAGCCATCTGCCCACAACTGTTCTCTGCAGCAATAAAACAATTATCTGTATAAATTCAGACAAAATGCCATTGAAGTCCAATCCTCTTCCTCTAACAACATGAAAATATTCTCTCCCGTCACTTTCCCACCATTAAGAAGAAGGCTGACATTATTTAAAGCTTTCGTTCCTGCTTATTCCTCTCCCCTTGATGAAACGTGTATCTTCAAAAGCAAAGGGCCCAAATGGACTTCTAACTTGAACCCTTTGTCACTCTTTCAGTTCAGTGTTGCAGACTTTCTTACATCTATCATCAGCTCCTCTCTTACATCTGGCTGTGTGCCAGATGTGTTCATGTAGGTAATAATAACTTGAGCAAGAATAACTCCTCAAGCAAACCTTTTGACACTACTAATGTGGAGAATGCAGACCACAGACAAGTATCATTGCTTTAATTCCTTTCCAAGTTAAGTTCAGAAATACACAAACCTACTTGACCTGTCTGCTCAAATTGCCCCATCTCTTTCCCCACCACGTATATCGGTCCTCCATGGCTCAGTCCTTCTCTGACCTCTCACTTCCGCTCAGTTATTGGTGCATGCAATAACTTCAGTGGCTATCCTTCCATGGTCAACAAATCTCTGAGAAACCTTGACCCCTAAACATTTGTCCTTTACTACCCAATTAAAACCAACCTGCCACGCCACCCCACAGCCTTATTGTGATACTCTACAATAACATATCCATCCCCTACAATAGTCCCACAGCAATTTACAAAATCTGTTGAATAAAAGATGGTCTGAGCACAGACTATCTGCAGCTCCTGGTTCAAGTCCTTGACATTTCCCAGTGCTGGCCTCCCTGAATTCACATTTTGACTCTTCAGTCACCCAGATCATTGCAACCTGGCACATCTTCAACTGCTTTAAACTCTCATTCAACCCTTATGCGACTAGTTCCAAGTCACAACACATTTTTTTTTTATCCTAGAAACCAATAGCATAGTGCTACCTCTAGACACTGATGGCTCTGCCTGAGAGGAGCAGAGTTGTCAACTAATCACCACCTAGTGACGAGTTGGATCAGATGGTGGTGAAGGCTGCTGGATAGACCTGGAGAACCCAAATGTATAGTAAGGGTGAACATCTGGCAGAGGCTCCTGTCCATGGGGTCTTTCAAAGCATCCATTATAGAAGTGGCTGGTAGGAGTGAGAGCTGTTTCCAGATTCTCAGAGGCTGTTGGACACTTGCCAAGTTTAACTCTCAAACAATGTTTGTAATATTCAGGGACAGTATCTCAAGGCACAGCTGGGGTGAGGACAGTGTCCGATTTGGGAACCTCAGAACTGAGGGCTGTTTGCAGCTGAGTGTGAAGCAGCCGTGATAAGAGTTAGCACCTTCAAGTCTGAGGCTATGTTTTTTTGTTGTTTTTTTAGCAGAAAAAAAAGGTGAATGCTCCCTCAGGGTTAACAAAGGAGTTTAGGTGTCTTGTTCACAAGTGTAAAATGTAGTGTGTTATGGACAGGTGAATTAGTGCAGCATTAGCATTAATTTGGACGTTGTACGTTGTTGATTTTCCAGTCAGTCGTGAGCTTTGGGTAGTGTCCAAAGAATGCAATTGATACAAATGGCCAAAATTTCTTCCATAGAGTGGCTGGGCTCAGTGTTAGAGAAAGGGTCAAGAGTAGACCTGCTGTTCATTTGCATTGAAAGGAACCAGCTAAAGGTGTTTCAGGAAGGAAGGAAGGCAAACAGGAAGCATCCTGATCAGATTCCTCCTGGGTGCCTTCCTTTGGAGGTTTGCCAAGCACATTCAACTGGTAGGAGACCTGCTAAACCTGCTGCCACCATGACATGATAAGCGAATGAGGATTATTCTGAGATTTGTGGGGGCACCACAAAGCAATAGGCTTAGGGCACCAAATTGGCTAGCAGCAGCCCTGACTACTACTACTACTGTTGCATATACTTATGCCACCGCTGCCTCTATAACTGTTCACTGATCCTATTATGTGGAACTCATGTTTATCATTACACAATTTCAGCAGTCACTACTGATTTGCACTGTTTTCTTGTGTATACTTAGTAATCCTATAGCTGGATTCAACCATCATCAGAGCTATGTCAGTTACCTTGATTATAAAGCCTTAGCAACTAAAAAGTTGCTTGGAGCGCCTGTTGCTAAGCTCAATCATCAAGGCTTGATATTGCTTTCTATATAAATAGGTTTATCTCTGTGGAGGTCAAACGGCTTCATTCAGCTTAGAGAATACAAAATCAGAACCTCATTTATCATTAGAGGAGCAATACATTTAGAAGATTTACATTTTAGTCATTTAACTGGCTGCCTGGGACTTCAATGATTAAGCCAGTTGAGGTTTTATGTCTTTCTGAAGGATATATGAACAGATTTCAGAAGGTTAGTTGGTTAGTAAAGCTCTCAGGTGGCTCTTTGTGTTAATGTACTTGGTAAACATTTTCATTGACTACATTAATGTATATCAAGTCTACTAATCCTTATTGTACTTGGTACCTGGAGAGCAAACTGAATAAAAATCAACCCACTCCCCTAATCTTATGTTATAATATTCATAAACTGATGGTCACACTTGATCTTGATACAATACAATAATACAATATATATATATATATATATATATATATATATATATATATATATATATATATCTTCATGGTTCAGCTTTCTTTAAGCATAAGGATAGTCTGAAACCTTTTTCAGTAATGGTAAAATGCCAAAATGTTTCTCTTCATTTTCTTCACTTTCTCTTTTTACCAGTCAATTACACTACCAGGATTCATCTTCACCTTGACTCATGAGCTGTTATGATCTATAAATAGGTTTATCTCCACCAGGGTCAAGCTGCAAGGTTCCCTTTTGATCTTGCAAGCAGTAGTTTGTTTTATAATTGGATGTCTTATCATTGCTTTCCTTCTCATATGAAAGTAGCTTTATATCATGTGTAAACTTGCAAACATCACACCAGTGGACCCTACAGCAGTTCTGATTGGCTCTTTTGTAATCAAACCACCATCTGGAGGCTTCCTAATGGGCTTAATGAGTACTGCCTTGCATTGCATACATGCATGCAAACTCAAATATATACACACTGTTCTTTGTGCCCAGCTGTCTCACTGTCACTGTGCTCCATAATAAAAGTCCATGCATTGTGAATAAAATCATCTCTTAGTTGTAATTAACCACGTAGCCTCATTTGATATCCCACCGTTCAAAGTTCCAACAATATGCATACATTATAATAACCTGTGTGAAAACTGCAGCTACAGTTCGTAACCAGTATCAGTAACAGTAATTTAGCATTATTCAGGTAAAATGACTTCTACTGGCTGCAACATGGCCTCCACTCAGGCTTTTGTCCTTCAGAGTCTGTAGTCACTGAAGAGGACATGCTTTTTTCACCGTCCCAACTCCAAGGGTCTAAGGTGGAGCCCAGAAATAATCATCTCAGTGGCCTTTTGTGCACTCAGCAAGGCAAGATGGGGAGTTCATTTGCCGTGAAAATTTATACCTCCCTTTTCCTTGGCTCCTGGTGTTCTCCCTTCCCCACCACACACATAGCAGTATGGGTATTCTTCTTTCTGTGGCCAGCAGCTGCCACCCCTGACACACCACATGTTTTATTGCCCACTAAAGCATAATGCTCCACTCCTTTTTGATATTGAATTATTTATTTATTTTCCTGTGCTGCCTGTGAGCTTCTATGAACGATTGGGTGCCTTGAGCCTGCTGCGACATGATCTCGGGGGGTATTAAATATATTGCCGGTATTTGTTTCCCACCTCTAAGTGGATTGGACGACACTGCAGACAAATACTCATCCTCCAAAGTAGAAGAGCCTCGACAACAAAACAAGTATGTCCTCCGTTCCATAATCCTTATTGCATCCAGCTGTCTGGTGGGGGTAAAATGGAGGAATAGAAGACTGTTATTATCAGACTCAGATTGTTTTGTGTTTGCTCAGTATGGATTTTGCACAAGACTCTAATACTATGTATGACACAGTTTAAATACATTTTACAGTCAGATATCTTATTTCACACCTATCGGAAGCAACATGCAGAGCATTCAAAGGGAAGGGTCTATTTTCTGTTCAAACACACTTAATAAAATGTACAATTTTGGAAACCGAAGAAAGACTGAAAAAGATTTGTCAAGGAATCATTTTCTCACCTAACCTTGGTAATAAAATATTAGCAGGTATATACTGAGACTGAATGGTCATTTTATTACTTGTCCATTAATCTTTAGTTAAGTCTGAAGCAGCATTAGTAATGTAAAGCACATTTACAGAGAAATATGTGCTGCCTATGCAAAGTAATCTTACTGCTTAAGTAAGTGTTAACACACATGGAGGTAACCTAATGAAGGATGGCATAAAAAGAGCTGTCTCCTTGGCTGTTGTTTTGCTGCATCATGATGCCTCATGCGGCCTTATTATTGTTATTACAGCTCTTTAGAAAGACTGATGAAAGAAACCCTCCATGAGAAAATACATTGTCTGGCTAGTGGAACAGAGACTATATCTTTAAAAGAGAGCAGGACTTTGGCTCTCTGCTCATGAGAGCAACACCAGACCTATTAATTACTTCACAAAATTTGAGTGGGTGTTGGTTCAGAGGACTGGAACCAAGCTAAGTAATTAATTTAATGCTTTATTAATGGAGTTTGGGCAGAGGAGGTCTGGTGTATAGAAATAAAGCATAGTTCTGTCAAATTCAAGATCACAAGGCACTTAATGCTATTTAATGCAGAGAGCAATATTATAAAAGTGTAAACATGCAAAGCTTATCGAATGGGTTACTGCGATTTCAAATAACACAAAGTTACTTTGGTTTGTAACTGCACTGCTACTTACTAAACTCCAACTGCAATGAAGACTGAAGATGCTGAAGATGCAGTTGAAAGCTTGTAAGCTGACCTTGCAGCAGGATTATTTGAGAAAGATTTCAAGGTCATGGTCAATTTTCATGCTCAAAATCAGTATTATTCTCAGCGCAACTTAAATGAGAATACTCAGTTGTCAGGTCACTGATAAGTTGGAAACCCATACATAAAGGACAAGTGTCTTTTTTAAAGCCCCCTCTGGGTGGCTTTAATTTAGGTTGATTTTTGAACATTCATTAGGCTGTATCACTGTAGTAGTGTGGGACTGAGAAGTAGAGGAGTCTATATTTTATCCACGATTCAAGGCCGGAGTGTCTTGACAAAATTGTACGACTTTATTGGAAATGATGACTGACAAAATCCTGTACCGAGTACTAATGTGGAACAGAAGTTCTGAACGACGGCAGTATCTCTCTCACACTAACGTCATCTCCATATCTCTGACTTTCTTATTACTAACCCTCATACGTTCTCTCTCATTCACTCTTTGAAGCTGTAACAAAAGAGAAAAATTGAGAGAGTTATCACAGTTTTTGCATAACCAGCCCATCAGTCTTGTACAAAATCATGTTTATTCATTTTGCCCTCAGGGGAGACGGGTAAAGGGAGATGATTAAATTCTAATTTGACCTCTATCATAATTTAGCTGAGCCTATTATGATGTCAATCATTTGAACTTAATACTGCAGTGAGGAGAGAGCGACTGTAGCGAAGGGAAAGGGGATTATAGACAGTTTGGGGACCACACAGTCACTGTATCAAATTGGTTTTATCCAGCCACATGTAATTTTTTCCCCGGAGAGAACAGAGCTTGTTCAAATGTTCGATGTGTGAAGTGAACATGGGGCATCAAAGGAATGATGGACTTGACTATAGCTAGTGAAGGTTGCTTTTCAGTGTGTAAAATTGTGCTACATCGGGGGAAATGATTTGCTTATTACAAGGGTGAGTCACAGATGTGACAAGCTCCACACGACGCAAATCTTAGGAAAGGAAAAACAAGTATCTGGTATGCTCTGTACATTTATTCTTAATAGGTGCATAACCTTAAAATGTATCGCTAAGGACCAGAAAACCAATTAGGCACATTTGGTACTTTTTTTGTAATCAATATCAGTACTTTCATCTGCAATATGTAGCAGATCTCACATTCAGAGAATGGACGCTGTGTTCTTTGAACATCTCCAAAGTTCTTTTCAGCTTCTGGACTTTGACATTTTTACCAAGATAGCAAAAAATACAAGCTTCTGTCCTTTTCTGTTCATCAGAGACAGAATGTAATCCCGACAAGAAGCTAAGCCAAAAAGCAAGGAACTTCCGACTCGACAGATACTGGTTTTAAAGGTGAACTGCAGCAATTCAGGATTGCACTTTCTTCAGTGACAATGGTGATTCAGTATCTGTTCAAGTACTGGACATCTCTAGTTACAGGGTCTGGAGTCAGATTTGTTTTGACCCCTCACTGCCTATGCTTGAAAGGTGACTATTATCTTCAAGTTTGCTTGTAATTAGGCTGAATGAGGCATTTACATATGTCCAACAAAGTAAACTAATAGAACTGATGTTTGGGCCGAAAAAGAGTGATGACCACACCCAAGTATAAACCAAATAGTAATGGGTGTGCCACTGCAGGCTATTTATGGGACAGTATCATACAGTATCTCGAGACTGTAGTCAATAGTCTAAATAGGTGCAATAGGTGCCTTATCTGCTGTTGTTGTATCATTGTTGCCAGTTTATTATGTACATGTAGCTAAGGTTATATACTGACAGGTGATGTTTATATCAGTGAAGATAGACTAAATAACAGAAACACCTCTCTCTATAATGCTTTACAGTTACAGTAACACCATAAAATCATAGCACTGCATAATAACATCATGAACTGCAGCCTCCAAAAAAGTTGAATCAACATCTCTCTAAAACAGTTCAACAAAAACTGAACATCACAACCTTCATGAACAGACAATTTATTGCCCCTTTATTTATTGATATTATGACTGATGTAATAGGCTGCATTAGCTGTATCTAGGTGTACTGAGTATACGCTGTGCATCTAACATGTGCAGTATTGATCGCATTTAGTCTCCGTCTATTGCACCTCTGCTGATCTGTGCAGAACAGCAGGTCTCTTTTGATGCTGCTTATTGATGGCTGAGGATCCTCAGTGCTGTTAACAAGGTTATGTCTTGCTGCCTGGGAAATCTCTCTCTGTGTTTTCTGTGTTTACCGTGTTGTAGGATTGGCTGTTGTGCGTCTGTGTAGTGGGCGGTATGATGTTAATGTTGCTGGCTGTGTTTGATTGTTCTGATGTTTCAGAAAAGAGGGTTTGACTGGAGTGCGTATATGTGTTTACTACAGTACAAGATTGTAGTGACATTTAGTTGAACTAAAACATACTATACTGTGTGTGTGTTTATGTAACTACACACATAGTATATACACACACACTATATGGTATACTGCATCTGCGTGTTTAGCCCAGACACGTATTTCTTTTCATCAGAGGCTCAAAGGCTAGTGAACCACGGGGATCCACTCAGTGGGTGAAATCACTCTTTGGAAGGAGGGGGAGGCCTACTTGGGGTTATCTCCTGGAGAGACCGGAGTATGCTATGGGGATAATGCCACAATGCATGTGATTTAGTTCCTCTCTCTGAAAGGAAGAAGATATATATATATATATTATTATATTTATATATATATTATATTTAGTTGAAGGCATATATATATATATATATATATATATATATATATATATATATATATATATATTTTTTTTTTAGTTATTTCAAAGACCTAGCAAAAATCAAGCTTTTCATTCCCCTGCAAATGACTTTGTCAGTTAATGCCTCTACAAGTGAGATATCAACCACAAATGGACTGAAGGGCTGGTTACCTGTTTGATTTGGTACAAGAACCTGCAAAAATCAAGCTTTTCATTCCCCCCCTTTTAAGCCGGGCTTAAAAGGGGGGAAAGAAGTGACACAAACCCTTAAGAACTTCAATCCATCACTGCTTTGATTCCCTGTTCTCTACTTCTTCTTCTTGGTGTCACTTCTTTTTGGTGTTATTTTGTGACAATCTTTTGTTTATGCAAAGCTGCTGACTTTTGTTTTTCTTTTGTATAATGAGTCATTAAGAGTTAGTTGAAGGCAGTTTTCACCATATATAGCTGTGTTTTCTTGGTTTTTCACAAGGTTTTATTATTGCACGTACTGCCTTGGGTTCATACTGGAATTACTATAGTTATGATGATACACTTTCTGTATCATTCTTGACATGTACTGGTTCTTCTGTGCTTATGAACAGCATTGGAAATCTACAACCTGAGCAAGTGTGGACAGTTCCAAAACAGCAATATAGCCCTACAAGGAGCATTTAAAACTGGGTCAGAACCAATGCGTGTTTGGGCACCCAAAGCATGCTTTAGTCACATTTAATTGGAAAAGGTTATGGAAAGAAATAGTGCTGCAGATAAAGAATTATACAGAAACATGAATGTCAACAAATCCTGATTGCTTCATCTGCCTCTGCGCAACTCTTTATCACCAGGTTGACAGCGCAATGAGGAAAAAGACATAATCATATTTACGTAGGTACATTGCTTGTGGGATTCCTCAGTTATGATTTTAGGTAAATGAAATTTAACAGTTGAGCTCATTTGTTTTTGCCAATTCATGTTGCACAGTCATGTTACAGTGATAAATAAATTTCCCTAGTAGCAAGAAGGTAAGAAAAAAGAAAAGCTTTCTCAAGGTATAAAGAATTTCACAGCTACAGTCAAGTGTGGCTAGAACAGTGTCACTTCTAAATGATGTGCCGCACAATATGTACGACACAAACCCAATGTTAAAACACCTCTGTCTGTATATAGAATTTTGAAGATGAGAAAACAGAATAAATCAAGGTGGTAGATACACCATATTAAGTAAGTAAATTCATTAAATTCAGTTACTTACTGGTAAATAACATACAGTAGAGAATCTTCATGAACCAGCAATATCAAAAACTTCCCACTGGAAATAAAGATACTTTACTTTAGCAATGCACTCACTAAAGCTAATGGGAGTGACTGGCTTATAGACAATATCTTTTGGGGTCACCAACAACCACCAGCTAACATGACATGCTGAGATACAGTATTTTGTAGCCACTGGATTGATAACTCTAGATGACCCTGTATGGACCATATCTGTAGAAAAAAAACATCAGGGCACACTTTCCACTCTTTATTTCCTCTGTGGAAACAAAACAATTAACACAAGCCAGCCAAAAATGCTGTAGGTTATTGATTTATCTGTCTAATCAAAGACTTGGGGAAAACAAAATCTCCAGGTTCAGGACAAGTATTTTCTCTGGAACAATTTGAAGATATGTGAGGACAATTCGAGAAACTCAAACACCTAAGTGTTTTACTACAGTAAAAAGACAAATAACTGCTGACATTGAATGATTGTTGATCAGAAACACCACAGCAACAGTTAAAACATAGATGGAAAAAAGTCAAGAATCATAAATCAAATGAAGAGAGATCCACATTATAGCATGATAGGAGGGAGGCTGTTTGTGATGTTGTCGGCTGGAGGTTGGAGAAAACCTAATGGCTGATGATCACTCATTGATCCTTCAGTTCTCCAGCAGCCACATCCCTTAGGCTCATTTCTGACCTCGCCCTCTTTCTCTTTCCTTTCCTCCCCCTTTTGTCCACAGCGCCTCCCAACATCCCACAAGGTCTCATTGATCCGCGTCCTTCAAGGGCACAGTGGTCGTGTGGTTGGAGGCATCCTGCGATATGGACTCTTAGACGGTCGAAAAAGATGATTGCTGTGGACCACTTACTGTAGAGAGTCAGCAGGGACAATGATCAGGGGACTACGGTGCAGTACAAGTCAAAGATTGAGGGCTTACTCATTACCCTGTTATTCCAATTTGTAGATACATTTCTCTCCATAGCGTCGCCCTGAAACATAAGAGGAGGTCTTCTCTTCTGCCAATAACATGAAAGAAGGAAAGAAAAAAACAAAACAGAAGAAATATACTTTGAAAGAAATTTCCCCACATACAGAGTTAGACATCCATCTGCCCTGCTCTCTCTCGTAGTGACTTATGTTGTGCCTTCTATTAAGACAAGGTTTAATTCATTGTTTCTGAGAATACCAAAACATTGAACACTATATATAAGCACATGGATGATTAAATGGTCATACAACTAAAGGTTCCCATGTTCAGAGAGATAAGCTCCTTGTGTTTTGATCTTCACTGGCACTTTTGACAGAAATTCTACAGTGTTATTGATGCAATTGTGGTCAGGGTGGAAAATTAGATAAAAAAGAATTTAGAATTCTTGAAGCCATTGATTTAAAACAAGACTATCAAGACACATTGTCCATCTTATATATATATATATATATATATATATATATATATATATATATATATATATATATATATATATATATATATATATATATATATATGAACTGCAAATGACTTTGTCAGTTAATGCCTCTACAAGTGAGATATCAACCACAAATGGACTGAAGGGCTGGTTACCTGTTTGATTTGGTACAAGAACCTGTAACAAAACCTAGGCTCTGTGCAAGTTGGAGGAAACAGTCTTTATGTATGATTTATCCAGTCCTGAGAAGAGCCCTAAGCAGCCAAAAATAATAAGAGAAAGCAGGGTCATTAATGAGAAACATTACGAATACATATAAAAAAAAAAAAATCTGATTATATTATCAGAACAGTCAACATAGCCATTCTTGACATGTAACTGTGCATGGCAGATCTTCATTAATCATAAATTACATGCATGGAGACTGTCATTCTGTCACCAGTCTGCCACATATGAATGTGCATGCTTTTTGCTCCATATCATGATTATGATTTCTTAAAGTAAAACAGAAGCATGGCATCAATAATGCACTCTGCTGATAGTAACCAGTGGGTAAATTACTCAGACGGCAGCGATGTGGGTTACATCACTGCCCTCTCGTCTTCTCCCCTCACTCCTCCTTCCCCACTGTAACTTTCTCCCTCCCCTCTCATCCATCCCCTCTGTATAATGCTCTGTATAATATCTCCTTTGATTGAAATCACTGTTATTTCTGGAGCAACCATCAGGGATGCAGGTATGTAGGTCTCTGATTACATTACTTTAAGAAGAGGGAGATTTATGTCTTTTCATTATTAAAGAGAAAGCATTTAATCAATAATTATTGGAGGGAGAATTTATGGCATGCACAGTCGGTTGAATATCTTTGGGGCCAATGTTATTAACTGTGACAAGGCCTGTGGCTGCTGAGGGCTTGGATCTGGGCCCGCCGTGTGAAGACAGGCAGTGGAAAGCAATCACTCTGTCTACCTGGGTGGATGGAGACTTACAATCTCTGCCAGCTGCTGCCATGAAAGACGCTCATGCCACCTTAAATCTTAAACAGGATTCAAGCACTAAGTCTGTGGCATTTCATTAAAAAAGAAAAACACATGCAAACATACGTGCGCCTACTCTTACAGGACTGACTGCTTCTTGCTTCACCCAACAGCATAAAGCTGCAATACTGCCAAGTGTAAGCTGTGTACTTGTCCCTGAAATCATCACAGGCATCCAGGAATCTCCCTGAAGAAACGACTTGGTAATTTTTTTTTTCTTATGTTTATTTTTTATTTCTCACACACAATTATGTTTGGACATACCCAAGGGCCACCCTAACTTCTTCCTCCCCTACCTCTGTAAAGTTTTATTTGATTGATTTTCAGCAATTTCATCTTGTAAATCCACCATCTCTCTCATGCTTGGCTTACTGCGTTGATGTCCGCCCTTGCTGTCGACACTGTCTCAGCTAAGAGATGTATGAATGAAGGAGGGGCTGAAGGGAGAGGAAAATAAAAAATAAAAACTCTGATAGGGAAGGGAGGGAAGCCAGTCCTGTAAGAGGCTTAAGAGCCTCCTGGAAGCTGTCGTTTGGCTTGGGACCGAGTGCTGTTGTGGAATTGAGTTACTCCTTTATCTGCTTTCGGCTTTGTGATTCCAGGCAAAAGTCTGACCACTGCTGCTCTGCTTGGTTGGCTGTGTTGCGTACACACAAAGTACACACGTACACACAACCACAGGCTTAAGACCCTCTCACACACGACTGACTCCATCTTTAATTTCTCAGTTTGAAGTTTTTAGTTGCTGTTTGGAGGCAACAACAACAGGAAGCATCAAACAGGCTGAATTTGTTCATTTCTCTGTGCTGGGGATGATGTTTGCACATCTCAAGACCGGTTTTCTACAAGTTTCTCAAACCAACGTTCATCCTCATAACTAGGATTATTGTTGTGTTCACTGATGTGGCAGGTCCAATACTTATCACCCTTCTTCACTACAGCACATGTTTGATTTGTAGAAAAAAAGTGATTTTTTCTCAGTGATTTTAAAACAAAGTGGAAAACCTTTTTTCCTTTTAATGTCAGAAAGAAGTAGTGCACGTTTTCTGGATTTATGTAAACAATTCATACACTGATTAGACATGTACCTTGTTGTCTGTGTACAAAAACGTGTCATGTCTGACGTGACATATCAAATGCTTTTAGTGTCAGTAAGGTTAGTAATTGCAGGCAGGCAGTTCCGAGTTCAGAAACAATCCTTTCTACTTATGGCAATGATACCATAAGGCCGTATTAAGATCAAGGTGAGAGGGTGCTGGTGGTGGTTTATTTGTGCTGAACGTAACCGCTATGAAACAATCAGAAAACAGCTTTTTATTAAGCCGTCTTTCTCGATACTGCTGCTCCCTCACTCTCATTCAGTGTCTCTCAAACCATCAGTCTCAAACCAAAGGAAACTTCTTGTCACTATTTTGCTGCGTAATCTGTGAGCCAGACACAGACGTGGAAGCTGGCACATGAAATAAACACAGCTACAACACAACAGGCAGAGAGTATCATAGTTTCGTCCATGAACTCAACCAGCTGCAGCTGTACTTGCAATCTCCACCACCGCAGCCAAAACTCATTACCTCCACTCAAATTTGGTCTGAATACAGCCTAATGTGTACTGCGCTTTTGTTCTTATATTGAACTTTTAAAGTTGTATTCATGTAACAAGCTTCATTATCATGTTTAGAAGACAGGACTGACCTAATTTAATCCTCTTAGTGTTATCAACAATTTCAACGAACAGATCAAAACAATTTACTTTTGCAACATCTTTGGGGGGCATTGGCACTAAACTGTATTAAGTGCTAAAACATTATCTTTCACTATGACAGCATTTCATTTTACAAAGCAAATTAATTTTCCATCATGACAGTTGCGGGGTGACCTGCCTTATTAATGTCTTCTTTTAAGATTATTACACCTGAAACAATGAAACTATAATTACAAATCAAATTAATTGTCACTTTATAATGAAAAACACAATATTCAATATCAACAGATACTAAACTGATTTGTACAGGATGATCACTTTAATGTTGCGATGAAAAATAAAATAAAATATATAACTCAATATTTAATGAACTGAACAGATGAATAGATGTGTATGATTCAGCTTGAATGTCACAGGTACCAAACAGACAGACCTGCCAGTGAGTCAGAATCCAAGGGGAGGTAGATTCATAGTCATTCATGCTTGAATAAAATGCTAATTTTGCCCAAATGTGCTAAAATGCTCAATGACAGAAAGCCAAATTGTGCACTGAATGAATGCTCTGATGAATACTATACTACAAGTTCTCTTATCCTGTCAAGACTGCTCTGTGTTTGACTTTGAACTTTAAAATGACATCCATCATATTGTCAAAATCATCACTTTACAGTCACCATTGTGTCTCTGTTTCCTCAGGACGCGCACAGTGAGCTGGCCCATGAAGACACAGTTATGTCCTCTTACAAGTCCTGCGAACATTTGTGTTTAATCAAGTAGTGACAGAACAAAGACGCCCAAGCTCGAGTTCAAAGCTCTGCTCCTTCTTTAGATCCTCACTGATAAAATCAGGTTCAGTTTTCATGGTGTCAGGCTCTGTATATATAGTTTTTTCTGGATAAATGTCAACCCATGACCTTTTTTGAAGTAATTTACTCTCCACAGAATGCAGCACCTGCCTTTGTGTGGCTGTGTTCACTGGTGAGGTGGTCCTTTGCTGCCATCCTTTACATTTCCCACTTTACATACACTCGTGTTGCTGTAGTAGAAGCAGGTGAATAGAAATATGCATACAATTTTATCCCACTAGTTCCAGCACTTACAGTTATTTGATCTCATGCTGATCTCCACAATTATCTACAGCATAAAGACATTAGTTAATAAGCCTCGATTCAACTGCTGACATTACAAAACAGATCACATGCTGCATTTGGAGTGAAGGAGCTTAGATGTAGTTGACCAGATACACTCAGCTTATGTTTGCCTTTTCATTATTCCTCTCATTAGTTTGTAGATGAAGAGGAAAGAGGAAGATGGACCACTACAGTTTAGATTTAATGGCTGCACTGCATTGTGTGCCCTGCTGCTAATGTTAACGTAGGATGGTGTTACGAAAAACGTTAACATGTAGCAGTTTTAAAAATCTATATTAATTTATTCATGGAAAGATTTTTAAACAAATGCAGTTTTTTCAAAAGCTCTCCTTCTGTTACTTACAACCGCAGTCTTGTACCGTTGGTCCTAAACTGCTGGTGGCTGAAAGCTTTGCTTAAGAGTAACACAACAATGGTTGTTGTGAAATTTTCCTTGTGCAAACACGGACCTGTTCAGATTGGTTGATTTAAAGGAGCACTGTGTAATCCCTGGACCCATGTTCCAAAACAACAACAACAAAATAAATAAAAATAAAAATAGGGGCAGCATTTCACCTCCTCCTATCCTCTTCAGTAAGCAAACCTTGCAATATCCTCAAAACATGTAGCAAACTTTCCAAACTCTCATAACAATAATGCCAAGTGGTAATGACTCATCATTTGTGTTTATTTGCGACAACCGACGGCTGTACCCTATTACTATCATTACAATGGTATGAACACAAAATACACAGATTTAGCTGTGATCTGATAGATCATGATGATGATTTGTACAAAGTATATTTCAGATCTACCAATATGCAGTATGACGATAAGCAAACAATTTTTGAAATGCTGGTTTCATCAGTCGCTGAACAACCAGGGCTAAGCTAACTTCGATCATAGTAAAGTATAAAACTGACAGCTGGAACATACATATTCTCAGGATTTACCAGGTAGTCAAACTTCCTTGCATACTTTTCTTTTTTTGTCTGGTTTCTGTGTAAATAAATATCATGAAGCTCTGAATACCCACAGATGCCGCCAATAATAAAAGTGGATGGTCTTCACCTCAGCTGTTGCAGACAGATAGGTTGAGAAGCGAAGGTTGAGAAGTGAAGGTGAAGATAAATCCACTTTTTATCTCAAAAGTTTAAAAAATAAACTCTGAGCTCTCCTCTATCTGGTAAACGGATGTGGATAATGACTCGGGGTTTATTCCTCAAGAAGCTCCAGCTCTACGCCTGGGTCTCTCCTCTAAAGCTCACCCTTAGCTGCCTGTCAGCTAGCAGCAGCATCTCTGTCCTTTGCACCGCTCAGTTCTCTACTTGTTCCTCTTGGCATTGGGTCGAGGACAGGCTACAGCTACAGTGACTCACTATTGCCTCTCGAGGCACAAGTGGTTTTACAACACAGTAGGAAACCAAGTTGGACAACATGCTAATTTCAGTAGATATCTCTACAAGAGAATAATTAGATATTTGATATAATGTTGTATTTATCACATTGGTAATGTTCATTTTATGTAGTTCATTCTTTGAATATTTAAACATTTATGAATCATTATATAACTGGTCTAACAAATTGCTTCTTTATTTCCACAATAACATAGAAGTACTCACCCCCTGCATCTTAAGATGATACATTTTAAGTGTTAAGATTAAAAACAAAGAGAAATTAGAAATGTTTGAATTTGAATTAACACAATATGCACAGTGTGACAACATTTAGACTACAGACATCAGAATAAATGCAAGTCTGGATGATCTGCAGACAAATGAAGGTCATTTAAATGAGGAGCAATCTTGGAACCCATCGGCTATTGTCTGATGATGGTTTAGTCTCTGGGGGCAATGGTCAATGTCTCAGGGCTCCTGGTATAGCCAGTGGATATCTGGGGAAAGATATCATGTTTTGTGTGCTGGTCATTACAGTTAGATTAACAACTTGAGACGCAGTAATGCCATCCAATGACATTATGAGAGACGACATCTACAACTGGATTGTTTCAGAAGAAGCTAGTTTACAAAGCTAAAATAAAGCTAAGTCACTGTCAGACAATAACCAATGTGTTCTGAGGTTGCATTCTGCCTCTTGTTCTCCATATCAACTGTTCACCTGCATACAACCGAAGCCTGCAACCAAACAGTAATGTAGCAGATACCAAAATGTTGTTGCTTCTCCACAGATTCTGCATTCATATGCAGATATCTGTTTCCAGAGATTAAATGAGGTATGAATAAAGACAACCTCAGTAGTCTGAGCCTGGGCACACACTCAAACACACTTTTCAAATCCTATCTAATTTTGAAAAGGGTGATAAGGCTGCTTCTCTAGACTACCACATGGCATTGTAGTACAGCATATCCTCCATGTGCTCCTGTAGAAGCATGGCGGGAGGCCCATCGGAGTGTTACATG
Source organism: Miichthys miiuy (assembly GCA_036365135.1). Classification (NCBI taxonomy): domain Eukaryota; kingdom Metazoa; phylum Chordata; class Actinopteri; family Sciaenidae; genus Miichthys; species Miichthys miiuy. Next base: position 18,227,717 of record CM071609.1, on the reverse strand, counting down.
GTTGGTTTGGCTCTCCATGCTGCCACCTGTTTAGGCAGCCGTGAGTTCAGTCAAATGAGGGTCTGAGTGAGCCGAGCGTTGGGAATGAGCAGCATTTCACCGAAGCACCCTTCACGCTAAAATCACCACCATCATCATCACAGGTGAGAGGTACTCAGACACATACTCACTTGTGTAGACACTTGTGGATGTGCTTATACAGTAAAACATGATTGCCTCTCCACCAATGAATGTGTGGTTCTTCTCTAATTGATAGAAAAGAAGTCATGTTTTTAACCATGTTTTTATTTGGATATATCGTGTGAGTATCCAGTGTGGGTTTGGTGCACCTCATTAGAAAACAGTGAGGTTGATTAAAACACACCACTGTCCCTATTTTTACCTGCTGGACCTGGAAGGGAAGGTAAGCAAATGCTAAACCAGGATCTCTCGTAACCAGTCATTTGTGAACTTGCAGCAATGTTGGAAAAACAACTTCAGAACATTGTTGCACACTCAAGGACAAGCTGGCTTCATCTGTGTTTCAGCCATTGTAGTGCAAACAAAGCTTATATAGGCTCTGTTCAACCAATCATCCATTCATTTAGCTGATCTCAGTCAGGTGTGGGTTATACTTGGCCACACCCACCTATTACATCAATGTATAAACACTTTACCTGCTTGTTCACAACACTTGTCAGTTACAGCCTCCTTGCTGATGCTGAAAAGCAAAAAATACACATGTCCATTAGAGATGTCAAACTTGGACCCTTTTACGGACTCAAATCTTTCTTAGTCACTCACTAAACATATCTGGATCTTACGAGTCATTTGAGTCATTCGAGTCAGTATGTCCATAAACATATAAATTCTACCAGTGAAATAGAAGCCCCACTGTCTACAACTACAAATAGACCATTATTATTAATGACATATAATGTTGCTATCTATCATCGTCTTACATTTGACTGGGGTCTTTTCAACGACACAACTTACGAAAAAAACTTTACTACAGTGTGCAGGAAGCCAGCCTATATTAAACATTCTATAATCCACTGCAAGCTTTGTTGTTCAGTCCTGTATTTATGTATACATGATGACTCTGACATTGAAATATGCCATATTTGTCCTCAGCTGAACCTGTGCCTTCATGACCTTCTGATTTTTTGTAGCTGATCTCCTCACCTTGCCTACAGAGGGCAATCAGAATCACAATTTATGGCCGAACCTCCTCCTCTGTCTGAGTGACCTCATTAAATCCAGAAGGTCATCAGTCAAGAGGTCATCAAATATTCTGCTGCTACTAGGGCAGACTGACATCAATAGGCAGGGATTCCCCAAACACCTATTTTCTCTTTAGCTGATTAAAAATGACACCATACCTTTTCATCATGTGCGGCTCTTCAAGCGATTTGATTACATGGTGTTTAATATTGTTCAGTTAATATAATGTGATAGGGGAAATCAGCAAGGGAAAGATAAATGAAAAGCCTTCAATCTCAAATGGGGTTAAATATCATCTGAAAAATGTACCATCTGCCTTTAAAATGACTGCCGGAATGAAAGCAAGGCATGAGTGAAGCTCATTTTGTCTCAGGGCCTCTTGTTTAAAAAAATAGATGCAAGGTGCATGGTGAAAAGATTTGGCTGTAAACACAATGATGAATATGAATATGAATATGAATATGAATATGAATATGAATATGAATATGAATATGCCGTTATGAAATGAGATAATCTGCCATTGTACTATATTGTGTTTTAACCTTAAAGCTACATAAGAAAATAACCTTGCTTAGAAAATAAGCATTCCATTGTGGATTACTTTTATTAATAAATGTCCATTTTAAAACTAACACAAGCTCATTTCATCAAAACATTTAAATCTGGTGCTCTTAACACGTCTGGTAGCTCTTAAAGTGCAGCACACAAGCAGTGATAGATTTCCCACTTTTGTTGGACATAAGGAGATGAAGCTCTGATTAATGAGCACAAGCAGTGATATCCACTGTAGCTGAACAAGGAAAAGAGCTCTCCTACAAAACATCAAACTTTATCAACAAGAAAGAGAAAAACGACATCACCTACTGATCGGACTGACATGTGATTGACAGATGTGTCTCTGGATTGTGCAGTGCAATCATCACAGCAACAGATTTGTGTCTGAAGAAACAAAAATCACCAATGTTTTTGAATAAAGACTGATTGATACATTTCAAACAGACTTTTATTCCCATTATTGAATATGTCTTAATTGTTTTGTGACATTCAACCTGTCAAGTGCCAGTGAAAATATTAATACTCCAACTGATGAGAAAAGAAGATGGGGCGTTGCAGAGATAATTCCAGCTGATTTTACTCTCAGTCATCAGTAGAGGGCACTGTGAGCTTTTTGGTCAGTTTGCCCCACCCACCCTGCCTTATCCCCCCAACCCACCCTGCCACCCCCAGCACAATCCTGCAAGTGGACCAACGCGCTGCCTGGCCTGCTGTCTGTTGGTGTAGGAGATTTAAACAAAGAGGGTTAATATCAATCAGTGTGTGTGTAAACACACTCATAACTCACTTGAGTAATGAAGCGGGAGTGAGTCAGCCTTTTTTCCTGTACGGGGATAATGGGGTGTGTGTGTGCGTGCGTGTGTGTGTGTGTGTGTGTGTGAAGGGGAGGAATGTGAGAGATGAGGGTAGCCTACGATAAGTGTATAGCCATGCTGTGTGCTGTACAAAGAAGGAAAGAAAGAAAGAAAGAAAGAAAGAAAGAAAGAAAGAAAGAAAGAAAGAGGAGATTGGCAAATGGCCTCTCAGAGTCTGGATCTGTTTAGTACTTAGATAGCAAATAAATATAGTGTGTGTGAAGCTCTAGTAAAAGTCAGTGATACTTTGCCTAATTAACAGTCAAATACTGCCTCATTTTTTGAACTTTTAAGAAAAAGCGGTTGCATTTTAAATCAAAGACTAGCTCAAAAGTTTGGCTTGGGAAATAGTTTTTCTCATCAGTGATCTCAATGAGAGTTTCATCATCATTTTAGAGGAAATGGTGTAATAATTAGGCACTGAAAAAAAATTCACTCTATTTATAAAAATAGAGAAAAAAGAGAATTAATAAAATACCTCTTTTACATAAAATACCCTTCAGCAGGTTTACCTCATTTGAAGCCCATTAGGTCAACCAATAAGCATCCAGCATTGTGATTGACTTAAGTTTCATTAATGCTTTCTCGCTTGACCTGTGCGCTTGTCTATGGACAGAAATAACACATTTTATATTAGAGTGTCGTGGGGTGTAATTGTCTAATACAGCTAGAAATTATTAATGTCATGGGCAACATCAAGGACTGACCACACAGCATGGAGAGTTCATCACCATGGTGATATTCGCCACATTACAACACCGTCTAAGCAGTGAACAAACATGGAGGGTGGAGAGGAGATCGTAAGAAAAAAGAAAGAAAATATCATACTTTATATGACTCACTAATGAGTGACACTACAGCAGACGAGCCAGAACTGGCAGGGTGGAAGAGAGTGAGTGATCACTGCACTTAATCATTTCTGTGTCTTTCTACTTACTGTCAGTTAGGTATAAATGTGGAACAAATGATCTTTTTTTTTTTCAGAGAGAACTGTCAAGAGTTCTGAGCTACCAAGAATATATAGAGTGAGCTACAGCTTTTAAATGAATTCCATAAATACCTATCCAACTAAACCACCTGCTTCTGCAAAACATTTTCGAGGACCATTTGTATCACAATCTCTTAGTCATGCCATACATGAAAATAAAACCATTAAAACTTAATGACACAGGGCCATTAGCAACAGCAGACTTGTGCTATCAGCTTGTGCAACAACTACACACCGTATGCCCCTGTAGAAGCCATTAGTCAATCTGATTCCAATTTGTTGTGTTTTATTTATGAGTTTGCTTGTGAAACACTACACTACCCACAAGCTTTAGTGAGTTCTCACTTGTTGGAAATAGTTGTTACCATAGAAACGTCCAAGTTGGCGGACCACAATAATAAACACCAGCGTGCTAGCAACCTTTGCTGGCCACTGCCACTCCACCATGGTTTTACTGTCAGACATGGTGCCTTTTTTTTTTTTTTTTTTTGAGAAGGTGAAAGATAAAAGATCATTAAATCTCATTAAATATCAGTAATTAATGAATGTTTCTGCCCTGTATTTATAATTTAATTCTGGCACCAGGGATTAAGAGGGTCGGCACGTTTCAACTCTTCTGGAGACTCATGGGAGTTTGAATTGATCTCCTTAAAGACGTGATCCTTTTCAACTGGAACAGATTACCTACAGTGTAGACTATGTACATCTGTAATCCATCATCTAGCTTGTCACCAGCGAGATCATCCCACTGAACATTAGTCTCGCTTTACGTACATTAGGTAAATACCATAAACATATTTGTCTGCAAAGTCAACCATATCATGATGGGATCTTGAGCAGTATAAAGCAATTCCTACCATCACTAAGACGCATTTTGAGCGACCGACAAAGAATGAGAGCAATATCAGATTTATACACTGTATTTTGTAATTTACTGTGTAATCACACAACTGATTATAAAAATGCACATTAGACACACACATCCAGCACACACACTCCTGGCTTGTGTGGGAAGGTGGATCTGCTGGGCATCCTGTTCATCTCACTGTACATTCAATTACAGTCGCACACACAAATTACATCAAGAATACCAGCCAGCATAAGCCGCCTGCCGCCTCCGCATGAGAACACACTCCTCCTCATGCCCCCATCTCGCTTTCATTTCCTTCCTCTTCTCTGTCTCTTCTTTGGCGTTTCTGCAGTCGAATGTTGGACTTGTCTGAGAACAACTTGCACTCGGTTTCCAAAACGATACTTTTTGATCTCTGCAACAGACTCAAAGTAGAAAACACATAAATGGAGAAAACAGCCGCAATGAAGCAGCCTCGTGTCTTTAAACACCCACTGCTGACACGTGCTGATAAATCCTGTTCTCTTCTTCTGCCATACAAATACACACACACACTGGCGCGGCTCATATGCCTGATGCACACACATGCATGAATACGTATACATTCACCCAGATGCATGCACACACACACACACACACACACAGTGCTAACACCCACTCTGTGCTCGTCAAACACACGCACACACATATTCTCCTGACACAGAACGAGGTTGTACTCAGCGTGTGTTCTCTCCATCGTTCTTGCTCTTTCTGTCTCTCTCCAGGGTACGCATGATAGCGACTGATGTAGCCAGCAATTTATATCGCTGAAGGAGGCATATGAAAAATACAGATGATATCCCACCAAGGGGGTTTCAAAAGTGGAGGAACAGCGGCTGTGAAGGGTATGAGGAGGGGATGAGTGGGGTAGGGGGTCCTGAGAGCTCAATGTAAAGCTCTTGTGTCATTCAACCCGAAACTCAAGAGACATTTTTAGACCACTTTAAACAGAAGCTCTCTCGGCATTTTCCAGCATCCTGCTCAACCAGACACTGTATTGTATTCAGTTAAAGTTGAAGTAAACCATGCAGTGATTCGAGGTGGGGATTAAAAAGGGAGGCTTTTTCTCTGTTGACAAGCATTTGTCTTTTGTGAGCAAGTAGCTGAATACCCCTCAGCTCCAGGGACCCAGATCTGTTGAAACCTCTGACCTCTCTGCAGTGCGTGGGCAAGAGAAAAGAAACAAATTTGTACTTTGCATGTTGACAACAAAACAAGAATAACAGACTGTGACAACCTCTGATGTTCTCATATTGTACAGGGTTGACTTGATGGGGGAAACACAGTAGGATTAACATTAGAGCGGCTTTGAAATGATGGGTAAGTAGTGCCTCTCCTAAAATATCTGTACTGTCGTGTCCAAGTTGTGTACATTTGATCTGTATGTAGGCTCTCTGTCGATACCCATTACCAACAAATCCACCAAATTAAATGATAGAATACGTTGTACTTACCCCCTCTGCCTTTTCCCGCCAGTCTTACAGGATCCTTTTCAATATTTGCATATTATTTATAGTTTTTCTAAAGCTTCTTATCCTCTAGTTATGTGGTTATATTCTTTACATTTAACTTTATCCAATATCACTTTTAATAACAAGAGGTTTGATCAAATGAACATCAATTAAAACTCAATTCAATTTATAGCAATTCAACTTTCTCCAGGCTTTGTACCATAAAAATGACTAGGATGAACATTTATGGACAGAGAGGGTTATGAACCTGTTCACCAGTAACCAGAATTTACACAATAACACCCACAACTGATGCAGTTTGAAATTGAGATTTTTGATCCTATCAACATTGGCCAAGTTACAAAAACTGATTGTAATGTTATTGTAGTTCTTCTCCGTGTATATTGACTTTGGCATATAAGATTGGTGTGATGCTCCTCTAATTGATTCAAATATGTGTCACATCAGCTACCTATTTGGGGCTTAACATGGACTTAAGAGCTAATATTGTACATCAACATGCTGTATAAAATTGTTTTAATCGTATGTAACTGAAAGTATTTTTCTCTCTCTCTCTCTCTCTCTCTCTCTTTCTTCTTGTCTATGTGTGTGTAAGTGTTTATGTGTCTGTAGGTGTAGGTGTTTTGGAAAATGCCAGTATATTGATTGTAATGACTCTTACTGTAGGTGGTTATTTATTTACTTTTAGAGAAGAACATAATAGAATGATATGGTGATGCTTTCCTATGCTTTACCATTTTCCAAGTACAGTTATTAACAAACTAATACTGACTAAAACATAGGGGTACACTTAAGTCTACTGACTCTTTATCCTAACTATTGATCCCGGATTCCTTCTCCTTGAACATGAATCTTGAACAGCCCTTAAAGTAATTTATCCCTATTTGGGATGGAAAGAGCTCCAGGTTGGGAAAGGCCATTTAATGAAACACACTGTGGTTAAATGAGAGCCATGTTAGGAAAGCTAGGAAACAACAATTTAGATACTGATTTTATTAAAGCCACACTTTGTTTCTGATTTTCATCAAATAAAACACCTTTTTACAGATTTTTTTCCCCCTGCTGTGGCTATCCAATGTATTTTCATTTAGTAATTATGGATATATTAGTTTTTGCAAGTAGTGTCCGAGTTTGACAATCCTTTGCTGGATTCAGATCTACCTAAGCATGAGACATTCACAAATAACCAAAGAATGCAATCCATACTTTTTTCAATTTTATCTCATTGATAACAGTCTCACTGTTCACTCTTTGTTCTCTTTACAACATGTCAGAGCTGTATTAAATTACTGCTGAGGCAAATCGCACCTCCTGCTGTTGCTGCTTCACCGGTGACAAAGCTGCTGCTCAACAAGACTTTGCTGTAGCATAAAACTCCACTTGCTGTTACCACGGTAACCAAAGGTGGCACCAAATCAACCAAGACTGGAATGTTAATAATTACAACTAAATAAAGTAAAGCAAGTTCACATTGAAGACAAGAGTCATGTCTGTATTACATAATGGAGACGAATTCCTGACAACAGGTTTATAAAACCAGTCTGTAAAAGCAAGGGTCTAAACTTACTTTTACAGATGTAAATCTATTAATGTTATTTGTTAAAATGTTTTCTGAATGCTGTCTCTGTCATTCCCACTCTGTGCCCTGTATGCCAGTTTCTGTACCTTTGTAACTTTGTGCTCCAGGTATGATCACAAGATTGCAAGAAGTACATAATGCTTTATAGCACCACCAACTATTTATCTGTTTGGTGGTGTTTGGTGAAACTGGATGATATTTTTTGATATTGAATGTTTTCTAGTTTTTCCTTCTGATATCCTCTGGCTTCTCCGCCTCAACTCACTGATTTACAGAGTTTCCTGATGGACAGTAAAGTAACACTGCTGTTAGGTAATGTTAGCTCGTTCTACTAGCTGGACTGCCTAGACTGTGAACTCAAAGCACCGGGGGATTGTTAGTCTTTGTACCACAGGTATTTTAGACCACCAGGAACAGAAGGTTTTCAGATCCGGGGCATAGCCCAGTTCTGACATGGAGGAGCAGCCTCTATGGACAAAATAGCAGAGGCAGAAAAAAAACCCAAGTGGACCTGAGCTCCGACGTGGACGATGGTCATTGGAATCACAAGGCCAAGCATGAAATGTTGTTCAGTTTTCTGGGAAGGGATGAAAGGACAGTATTGTAGGTGGGGGATAGATGGTGTCTGAGGCCTCCTCCTCTGTTGAGTGATGGTTTCTCTACTTTTACATAGATAGCCTCCTTCACTCCTCTTTCGAACCATGTGTCTTCCCTGTCCAAGATGCAAACATCATTGTCACTTAAAGAGTGCGGTTTTCTTACACCTTAAGGACAAGAGACAGAATCTTAGACCTCCTGTTTTGAGCCACACGCTTGTTGAGTGGTTGTTTGGTTTCCCTGATGTATAGGTCTGTGCACTCCTCACTGCACTGGACAGCCTACACCAGATTGCTTTTCTGGGTGTGAGGCGTATGGTCTTTGGGGTGTAGTGTGTTGCTGGGTTTGAAGAACACCAGGATTCTTTGCTTGTTGAAGATCCTCCTGAGTTTTTCCGATATACCAGATAGGTAGGGGATAACAATATTATTCCATCTATCCTTCTTCCTTCTTCTATCCCTCAAACAGCCCACTTTGGGTATCCACAAACTTTGAATGAATTTCTTCCATTTTGGATAGGGAAGACAGGTGGTTTGAAATGTCAATTTCTACACAATATTTTAAGGCAATAGTGTGTGTCATACTCTTGAAAAGATGGTTCATTGTCAGTTTGGATCCTTTAATATAAAATGTTACAATACATGTTGCCTTCGTGGGACCATTTTAGTTTGAACATAATATGCTTAATTAAGATTTATGTGAATGTGTTTCCACTGATATATCCTACACTTTTTTAGGATACCTTTAACATTATTTATTACATTATAAACTTTCTTTGGAAACTTTTTACATCATAGCAGTGCTGTTCTACTTTCTCCCTACACTGCAAACCTCAGCCTGGTGCTGAGGCAGATCCAGTCAGAGGAGAAATGCTGCAGTACACACTTCATTATAATCTACTACAAAGTCATTCCATTATTTACAATCAATACACAATTATCCCACAGGCAGGGGGAATATCTTGTTTATGTCCAATAATTTTTTCTCTAATGGTTCCAGTTGACCTGTGGCTGGGCTGTGGAAAGAAGAGGTGAATGTCAAGGGTTGATAGACTCACAGCCCACTTTGTGGCACAACAATGGGGGTGGGAGGTGGTAGATTTTGTGGCCGTAGCAAAAGAGTTTTAACGGTACAAGTCTTTAATGCTAATTATCTTCTTTCTCTGATTTAAAATATTTATGTATGAATTATTTATAATATTAATGTGATGCAATAAAATAATATTAAGATGGACATTTAACAGTTAATATGCAATAATTCATATATGAGAGTTCAATGTTTAAAACATCAAATAGGCATGAGTAGACATCCAAAAAATCCATATGACAAACATTTCCTTATCCAGCAAGGAACAAGGTCAACCTCACGTGTAGAAGCGATTCTGTGTTGGATAGTTACGTTTCAAGTCTAAGTGGATCACTGTTTTCTTTCCCTCTGGTTAGTGCAGTGGTAAGCCATCCAATATTCCCATAAGGTCCAGGCTCTTCCAGTGGTGGCTTCCAGTAGGGGAGAAAAAGCCCCCTGAGTCTTTAACCCCACCACTTCTCTCGTCTCCAATTGGCATCTGGTCTAAAAAAAGTCATCTCCCATCTTTATTGATTAGGATACCCTGGGGAAGGCTGACTGTAACATCGGATATGAGGCATCTGCTTGTGGATTGTGTCTGCCTGTCAACACTTTAAATTGCCACTGGGGCCAAACTAGCAACATTCGAGCTATTCAATATGTCAGATGCAGTTAAAGACAGCGGGTGGCATTATCAATGAGATGGTGAGTAACCAAAGCAGCACCCCATTTTGGGGGGACACAAACAGGAAGTGGAGCAATTTGATTTCCATATTGATAGTTTCTGAAATGAGAAACTGCGGATGGAAATTGATGCTATGCACCATGTCGAGCTGAGGCTTGTTGGCAGCTTTTAGTGGGGGCAGGGTTGGAGAGTTAAAAAAACACAATCACCTGAGTTTTTTATTTCTATTCCACATTACACCAGTAGTCCTCGACTTGCCTTAGGCATTCACAATGTTCCACATTTCCTCTGTGGAGCACTGACTGGAAAAAAAAGCTGTTCCCCGATCATGTCATTTGACACTGGAATAATGACACATTGTTATAAGTGAAGCAACATTACCATTTCTCTGCTGTTAAGTGACTAAGTCTATGGTCCGAGACAAAGCGAGGGCAGAGTCATACAAATGTAACCAGGAACCACTATGACAAGGGACTGAAAGAAAGAAAATTATGAAAAGAGATTACATTATTATAATGTGGGCATATAAAAGGGTAGGGGACAAGAATAAATGGAAATTCAGCTGAGTCAGAGGAACGCAGATAAATGCCAATGTAAAGACTTTTATTTTAATGAGATATGGAAGGGGTGATCGGATGAAATAAGAGATCAATGCGACCAAGAAATAAATGATTACACACCAATGCAAACAGTATAAAATGGTACATTTTTGGCTATAGTTCATAATATACCATTCATTTCTAAAGAAGTTTAAAATAAAGGTACGTAGATGCCAAAAATGTAGAAAAAAAATAACTGGAGAAACTCATAAACTCATAGCTATTCTTTAAAAAGTGACAACAAAAGAATGTGATTTTAGATGAAAAGCCCTTTATGAACCAAGATAGTTACTTATGAACTAATTTATCTGTAGAGACATAGACAACGTTAATTATGTGCCTTCTTTTAGCGATTTAGCAATTCAGAGCAGTGTGAAATATGTCAAAGTAATCTATTTCTCTTGGACTTGGTTTTATTCATGTTTTCTATATGAAATTATTTCCTTATACTACCCTGTCTGTGGTGTAACATGTTTCTTAATTGTATTCACACTTTTGTCTTTTGAAGAAACAGAATCCATTAGTTTTTTTCGCGAGGGTATGTTATGTTTGTTTTCTCATCGTGCTATAGTGACAAATATTTACCATGTCTCTATTTTGTCATTGTTACTATTCACACAATTTCTAAATTACGCATATTTCACACAAAGAATTATGCAAACATTAAAACAGACTAGACACTGAAGTTTACAATTCATCAGTAGACTTTAAAATCCATATTAAATATAATTTAAAATTGTCATATCTAAGTGGTGATTCAGGTTATTCAGTATGACACAAATTCATCTGTTGTTCCTGGAAAGATAACCAGCATTTTTCAACCTAGATCCTTTTTTGTGTCTATTCTATGTGTCAATTTTTGTGTTATTATTGTATTAAGCAAGAGCCCTGCAGCCAGCTAAAGTGGAACTGGGCTACAATGTAATGCTTATGGGCATTTCTGCACTGTCAAACTATGTCCACTAAAAGTGCTTGTTTTTGCTAATGATAGGTTCCGATTATTATTATAATTGTCTGACAACATTATGGGAAGGACCCAACAGTAAAAGGGTAAGTTCTTTTTTGTTGAATGCTGTTCAAAGCATCGCTGTGTTCAAAGCCCCCACTTCACTGACAAATACATAAATTTTACCTCATGACACTTGATTCAAGCTCAACGGACACAAAACTCACCAAACCCTTTGTCTTTCTGCTGCTCCAACAATCACCAACTCTGTGCGCTTGTTTGTCTCTCCTATCAATGTGAATGCTGTGCTGTCTCTTTGCTTGTATGGTCTGTCCTTTCCCAGGTTTCCATGGTTACAGGTCTTGTGGCTCACGGCAGGTCCAAGAGAGGCATAAAGTCAGGAGAGGAGCGAGAGGGAGGTCTGGTATCAGTCAGCACCCACCTCACGAGTTGCAGTGTGGTCAGCCAGGGTACCAGACAAAAACCCAGCAAGAAAACCACCTTGGTGTTGTTGGAAAAAGGGCAGACTGGATGCTACAGTGTCTCACTAAGGGCTCTTGAGGTACAAAGTGGTATTACAAAATAGGATGTACCAAGGTTAGCTGGTTAGCATTACAACTTCAACTTCTCTGCAAGACAATACCTAGATTTGTTTGACATCGAAACTGTTATTTCTTCACATTCTGTTGTAAATTTTCATAATTTTTTGAATGTTTGAAACTAAATTCTACGATTACATATTTCCCCTTTAATTTGGCAATTCCCAGCGGGGCCATATATGCATTACCTGCTTACATTACTAAAAGCACAAGGTGGTCTCAGTAAAAGGACCACATACTGTTTGATAAATGTGAGCCTCAGTGAAGAGAAGGTGGATCCTTAATGCTACAAGCTGTAGAGAAACACAGGGGGGATTTATGTCTGTGGCTCTCTCTCACTGGACCAAAAGTCCAGACTCCCGGAGCTTTCTGTCTCTGACCCTCACAAGTCAGCGTACGTCCTCTCATCTGGAATTATTCATGTTTCCACAAACAGGGCTGAAGCTTTAATCAAATGCCTGCTACCCTTCATGCTGTCGACCTCTCTGCAGCGCAGCCGTCACAGCAGGGTAGGTAGGTCAATCGCTTCTGCCACCACTGTTTCCTCTGAGGAGCATTTCCACCGCATGAGATGGCCATTAAAGCGATTTGAATCAGTGCTGGCAGAGTGGACGTTGCTTGCCGCTTGCCTTGATAACCCACAATGTAATGATTAATGTGCGAGGGTAGTAGTGGTCTTAAGTTTGGGAAAAACACAAGTGACTGGAAGGCCAGTGGTTCAATACCAAAGAGTGACTGGGGAAATCTGGTCAAGGAAAAAATGAGTTACAGTCACCCCTCTTTTAACAAAAACTGTAGATGCCCCAAAGCGGAGTGCTTAGGCCACATCTTCCGAGGGTAGAGCTGCTCAACGGCCAGCACCATAAAGGATGCTTGTGTTATTGTATGAATTAAATAGCACCATGCTGAAACTGAACATGTTTTCACATTGGATAATTAGTGAAGCTGGATAAATTGTTACAAGTCTGTTGGAATTCATGCTGTATAGTATGACTTTGATTTAACAGCTTTGAAAAGTAGAGACTAATTTCACAAAATCCTTTCTGAGCGCCTGTAGCTCTAACGAATGTGTGATTGATGACCTCGGCGGTTGCTATTGTAGAGAGGCTGAAAAGACATCAACATAAACAGCTGTGCATTACAATAGAAATGGACTAAAATCTGCATGAATTGTCAAAGTGCTAATTTAATTATCAAGGTGCTTTCACCACGTGATATATCATCTAAGACCTGAGGTTGTCTGGTAACCCCTGTCAAAATGGCACCAAATCCTAGTCAAATTATATGCAAAATAAATTAAATTAGAACATATTTTTGTTTTACATGCTGAATTATCTTTAATTAGAACACATTGGTGTTAACACAGCAAAGCTACAACTGGAAGCATTGATACAGATAAAGTTAACCAGCTGTACTTCACAACAGCCAATTTTTAGCAAGACAGGGCCAACAAGCCTTAAACATAACACGTCAGCTAAAAGATGAAAAATTATGACAACTGAAATTATTCAGTGGCCAAGTGCTCAATCAGTTTTACAAGCAGTAAGAAACATGTTCAGGCCCTCTTAGGCAGAGCAAGGAGAGAAGGGATATTACAGTAAAAGCTTTTATTTAGTCAGGCATGCAATTGATAATTGCCTTCTCTGAATGATTATAAAAATCACACACCACTTGATCTAGTATAGCAAATGTTCATGCCAAAAAATTCTTAAGGTATGATGGCCATATTGAGTCTATAGATATTGGATGTCTAAGTGAGGGTTGATTTTTAGAGCAAAAGTTGGTTTTACAAGCATAAGACTTTCAACAAGCTTCTCACAGTTCAAACTCATTGCCAAAAATTGAACATTACTAACTCCTTTTTGTTTCCTTTGTTGTATGAATGAATATTCAGATAACCCCCTGATTTTGCAGATTGATGGAGAATATAGAACAAAAAGACATCTAAAACATTCTTTTCCAGGATGCGCCCATTTTTATCCAGGTAAGATCTACCTAGATATGTCTTGTTTTAAAGGGACATTAAATACTCTATGACCTTAATTGTGAGCCCTATGTATGCCATGGCCACATTAGTGGATGTTATAGAGATGCTTTGCAATAGACAGTTGGTGTTTTTGTTTTTTTTTCATTTCAAGCATCACATGGTCACAGTTTGGATGGACGCTGCTGTGCTGCAGTGTTTTACATTAACCTTTAGTAATACCCTTTAATCTGATTACAAGGCCTTACAATAGCTCGATAAATCAGAGTACACCAGAGTGTATTATCAAATTTCTCTAGATAAAGTCGTCCTTATGACTGACCCAATGACAGGGCGTCTCTATGTCTGCCATTTATTACTTGTTAGTTGTCCGTGAAATTCCTATATTATACAAGTGTAATCAGAACCTATGGTTACTGGTTATGATCTTATCCTTTTTTTCAGTATTTCAAAAGTGTTTTGGAATCAAACAAGTTTTTTTTTTTTTTTACAGGAATTGCAGCCTGCATGGGTTGTTGGCCCATTTGTATATTTATCTCCAGTTTACCTGTGTGGTAACAACATGGTTTCCAAAAAAATGAGTAATACAACTGAATAATGACCCTGTTAAACTAGTAAAAATAGATTTTGGAAAGGTAATACCTACTGATAATCCGATTCTATGTCACTGAATTACAAATTTTTTCTCCATCCTTCATTTCTGTCCATTTGAACTGCTTTCACAGAATATTTAATTCAAACTGGAAACCTTTTTTGTCTCATGGTCAGCTTTTTACACCTTCATTCAATGCCTGTGTGCCATTCTCAAGTGTGGCATCATTTATCTCCTTGGTATCTTTATAGGATGACTTACTGTGCAACACCAGCGTCATTTCATTTCACGACTGAACAGATGCTGATACTGACTCTTAAGCTGGCACAATATAGAGTAGATCTAGATAAGACTTCACCACACGATGCAGTTCTGTATTATACCACACTGATGTGTGCTAATCCCACCTGTCACTGTTAAGGTTCCATTTATTATCATACCTTCCAGCTCCTCTTTTATTCCCTGTCGAAGTGAAGGATCTAACTCTTATTCATGTCTTTTCACACCCAATTAACTCATGGTGGCAGAATGTGCCCTGTTGACCATACTATGCTACCCTGAGATATTTCTTACCTCAGTGCCGCATGACAAGAATAGAACTGTTGCCAACTGCAGTTACCCTGGCAATTCTTGCCAACACACAGTAAACACTGACACTCTGTGCAGAATAGATCCCCAAGAATGCAATCATACAGTATATCATCTTTCTATTTCAAAGCGCATTATCGCAAATGCATACTAAACATCCCATTATTATTAACATGCACCAAGCATTATACCACAGCCACTGCACAATAAACTTTATATTACATTTTAACACAGCATCTGTTCAGTCAGTCCTGTCAAAATGTGAAAACGCAGCATCCAATAAATGTCATGTAACTTTTCCATTCCCCATCATCACAAACATATCTACTATATCTTCTATATCTATATTTTCCACATGGTTCTGCAAGCATTGCTTTACTTAGTTGATAATCTTTTGTCTTCATACCACATGATTGTAAAGATAACATACACTGACGGTGCATCTGTACAGAAGCCATCCCCGACAATGCAAGCATACTGTGTTTACATAATTCATCCTTTCCTCACATGTCTATCTATCCACCCTTTCCTCACATGTTTATCTTAGAACACAAAATACCAAACATGATTAGAATGAAGGCATGTTCTTTCTCATGTCGATTAAACAGAGTGTGTAATTGACCCAGAGCAAATATTGCATTTTCTTTTGTGCAGTCGTTCGTGACAACACACAAACATCTGACACGCACCTCTTCCTCTGTCATTTCATATTATGAGATCACTTACAGTGATATTTCAGACAGATGGGGTTGGCTTCTTAGATCTTGGTCGCTAATACCCTCTTAATTTATCTTAATATAGTTGACTGTCTGCACTGTACCTGCAGCATTTGGTGTCCAGCAATGGTAGTTAGTGTCAATGGGTCTTCCAGGACCACTGGTGCCAGGTAAATATGATTTACTGGAGATACTACACAGAGAAGACAGAGCCATCTGTATTCCCCGTGTGCCTCACATACAGTATGAGTGAGCTATGAACAGGAAAGTAATGCCTTCTCCACTGCCTTTTGCTCGTTCAGCTGTTTTCACGTGTGGACAATTGAGGCAGATGAATAAAGGCTGGTTTTCATTTGTGTGTGTGTATGAGAGAGGGTTGTAAGGGCACAACCATTTAATCAGTGGAGATGATTCTGTTGTTGTCCCATAAATTCATATATTACTAGGAAAGACTCCGTTACAGTGAAAAAGGTTAAACATGGATAAATATACAGAAAACATTTAGATATAATGCAGTTAATGAAAAACATTAAGTAGCATAACTGTTAATTAAAATGAATCAATTATTTCTTTCCTTGATAAAAAGCTTTTGTCACATATGTGCATGGTAGTTTGGTAGACATTTAGCTCCTTGAAACAAACTGATTTTAAAAGATGTAATTAATCTGAGATTTCAACGCAAATGTGGGGATACAGTTGGAGGCATATGAAGGCTTCAAAATCACAGTCACATACCAGCAAGTGTGGTATGAATAATGAGCAGAAGAATAGAGAAACCTTGGTAGGTTAGAGTTGTTTCACCCTAATTTAGCACTACTTTTAGAAAACTCTGCAATTATTTAAAATTCATTCTACTGGACAAAAACCAACAGGGGAAAGTAAATTTGTATGTTCAAACTGTAATACCATGACAAAAAAAAAAAAAAAAAAATCTATGAAGCATTCACAAGCATACATCACTTCTCTCTCTAAGTGGACGTGAAGAGGAGATAAAGTAAGGGTCTTCTCTCCTTTCTCTATTATCAAGGAGACCACTTAATTTCTTTTGGTGATTTAAAACAGCACCTTTCTCTTTTAGTTTTTTAGTTCTTCAATGTCTTTGTGTGACTATTCTCATCTTCTAGCAACTACCTTTAAAGTGGCATTATGTAGAATTACCCCAGAGTGCAATACCACCCTAAATATGGACAGCTGTACATGTGTATTTGTTATAATTATACTACTTGAAAAACTAGTGAGTTAACAACATTGCTAGCTATCAGCTAGACATCCAAGAGGTGAAACAACACAATACATAGCAGCCAGCTAAAACTTACTAGTTCTAGTAAGGTCTAAACTGTGGTACAAACTCTGTGGATCACTGATAGTTGATGCGGAGCAGTGGAGGATATAAGAAGGGGAAAAAAAAACAGAAAACATTTTCTCTATAAAATATGATTCAGTTTCACCAAAATAACTGATATAGTTTGTGGTGTGTGACTTCGTGCCGTAAAATGATACATACTTCATTGTAAACTATTGTGCAGAAACAGGTGTATGGGGAGCCGAGTGGGAATGATAGGGACACCATTCACCTGATTACAAGTTAATTAGTTTAATGGTGGGCTGAACATCTGTTTAATGCCAATTTAATAGAATCAAAACCCCATTCAAAGTCAAAAATACATCTAAGGCAGAGTTTTTAGCCTTCAATCCACTGGTACAATATAACTGAATAAGAAGAAGAGAATTAAATGAGCAGGAAACAGAGTGGCCTCTCAGACCAGTACTTCAGATGACAGTGACCATTCAGCTTCATTAAGTAGTATCGACACATTTGTTCCAAACTTAATCTCCTAGCAACAGCAGTGCTACTTGGCCTTTTAGACAGTGTCGATGGGATTTCATGGCTGGTCACCTCCAGCAATAGCATGGCAAACCACAAAGAATTAACACCATGTACACCAAGTACCTCAGTCAATGATTTTTGAAGTGTAATTTCTCTCTATTGGCCCTGACAACCTAGACACAAGAAGATAAAAAGCTCTACTTCCATGTAGACACTATGCAAAGCACATCTTTGCAAGAGGGAAGTGGCCCTCTGGCACAGTAAGTGTTTTAGTACCAATCTGGAATTTTGGTGACCAACCGTAACCTTAAACACAGAGGAGAAAAGACACAGTATGTGACAGTCTTGTAGATAATCCAGCTGCTCACTGGGGATGTTCCTGATGACTATTTCACCATTGATTAACCATAAATTTAACTAAGGTGGTTTGTTACACTATCTACATTTAAATGTCAGTAAATGTGGCAGGATACTACTAAAATAAGGAACATATGGACGGCATCTAACCGACAATGACAATTTCATGAATGATTATGAGAAAATTAAGCTGCTCTTTGTGTTATTTGATAAATTGGGAGATCACTCTTGTGGCTTCTTGACTGCTGTGGGATAACCTCATGCCTTTCGTTATTTTATTATTGTTATGACTATAACTTCACTTCCAAGGCTTGGATGGGTATGAAGCACCTGCTCTTCCAAGGACATTAATAATATTATATAACCTGTACCACTAATAACTGGTGGCCATAAAAGAATAGTTACAGGATATACCCATGTTTCTTTGTTGAAGAACATTGACGATAACATTATTCAAATAGTATTTATTATAAATATTGATTATTTATTGTTATTATTATCGTTATTTATAAGCCCAGTGTAGAACTGGTGTATTGATTGACTGCTGTACAAAAAGAACCAAAAATGAGTCAGAAAACAGTGACCATGTGCAATGGTCTATAGAGCACAGTGTTGGGTAGTAATTGGCCAAGTGTACCAATTTACTACCTTCAAACTATAAACCTCAGACTTCATGGCAGAATGATCAAAGCCACCACTTTCTCGTTTCCTCCACTCTTTTTTCGTCTGCGTGCAGCTTTTCCACACAGACTTTCATCTTTCAATTCAGATTTTCATCCCTTCTCTGCTTTCAACTGTCTGCTTCTCTGCTCATGCATCAAACAAGAATGAAAATCATAACATTGTATATCAGAGGAGCTGTCATTGCGTAAATAATGATGTTACTGTGGCAATAATTAATATTGTTCACACCTTATGATCTGTAGTACAATGTGATTGCTATAGATTGATGGGTCTGCATCGAGTAATGTACTCATGAAAAATTCACTGTACTCATAAAGGACACAATCAGATTGGAAGTAATAAATTTAAGTAAAAAGTTCCCCCACCTTTCTGTACAGGGCAGACACAAAATGCTTAACATAGATGAAGTCAGCAAGAAAGGCTTACTAGCTTCAACTTTTCAAATGGAATGCAGAATTTACATAAAAACAGGATTTCCTAAATGCTGTAGACTATTTCAGAAAGCCAACTTTGTATCAAAGTGTGTGGGTTTGTAGGTCGTAGTACAGTACTGTATGTCTTTTCCCTGTCAGTAACACAAAAGTTGACAGTATCTCCTATCAATGCCAGCTCTTAGTTGTCATTCAACTGAACCTCTTACTCAAAGGCTCAAGTCTTAGACACTATTTTGAGTGCTTAGAGTAGTGTCAAATACAGGGTTTTGTTGTTTAGCCTAGTTGTTTACAGTTGCATCTTATCTGTTTTATCATTTCTTCACACTTGCTAAAACTGATCACTGTGATTGGAATAATTTTACACAGTATATAAAAATTCAGAACTGGCTAAACTGAACCTATGAAGAATTTCATCATATAGTATATACAAAAATAATTAAAATAATTTTAATGGAACCTTTTCATTTGTGGTCATGAGTAATGTCATATAAGATACAAGAATAAGCACCAATCTGTTTATAAAGCCCAAATGACCACCTTAAGTCATGGCTGTAATGATTGAAAGGTATATGGAACATGTGAATTAAAATTTTATTGGTGGCTGAACACTTGGGAGATTCAATTTATGATCCAATATAGGCTTCAGATGCAATTGTAATTAGCCTGCTGATACATTTAATCTAATCTTCAGTCTCTTAATCTCTAATTGTGTTGGAGGCTTTGGCAGGGTTTCAATTCATATTTAAGATATAATTTAGATAACATACTCACCACAAAGCTAAAAATAAACCCATAATTATACATTATGAAGGAGCCTTTTTCACCAAGGTATTGCAGTAGCAAATCCTATAGAGTAAGTGTGGGTTATTGTTTCCACTCATGTTCTGTTGAGTTTGGATGTAAGAACATCCAGATAAAGTAACTGCATTTATCTGCATTATGATAAACAGGATAATTTCAGCAGGATAACCTCATATTAACCTGGATTACTGATGGCCTCGCTGATGACATAGTGATCACTGGATCACTATTCCATATATGTTGATATAGGTGCACACACTGTAAAATGAAAAAGAGGTCATACATCTTCCTACCTCCCTCCCTCTCTAACCCCTCTTCTGACATTCATCTCCTCCCCAGGCTGAGAGACCCACCAAGCAGGGCGAAAAGCCATTATCGTCAGCCTTTCTTCATCTTAACTATGATGCTTAGGCAAGCATCAGCATTAATCAGGAAAAGAGAGGGAGGGTGGCAGAGAGCATAGCAACAAAGAGATCAGACCTGAGAATACACAGAAGGGGCCACCAAGTGGACCACAAATCACCCTCTTATCTCCACGAGATGAAAGACTTGTTTTCCCTCAGCCAGTAAACACAATTATGCATCTGAACATACTCTCAGAAGATCATTCAATAACAAATCTTCTCCATCTCTAATTATGCCTAATATAAGCAGATAAGAGCTATGCCCAAGCAGTCTGGTAATCCGTTACCTGAGAGTGCGTACACCACTCAAAAATCAAAATCTAATCTACAATCATTGTGGAAGATTTTTTTTGATAACACTGATACTGAGACATAGTAACAACAAAGATGGTGTACACTGACTCTCATGGTGGGTTTTTATATGGCTTCAGTGCATAATTACATTAGAGTATGACACTTTACACAAATGTTTTTCTGCAAACTGAGATTGCATTGCAGAGAACAGACAAATGTTTGGAAAAGACAGAGTTGCTGTTGGAGCAATGGTGAATGTCAATGCAGCAATGGTTCGATGAAAAAATTGTAATACCAAACAGTATATTATGATGAACTGGCCCCAACCTCCTTAATCAGTTCAGTTTCTTCTATTTGTTTTCCTTAAATGAAATGCCTGTCTTCTTAACCCCCTACAAGCTAAACCTTATCTTACACCACAGTCCTGTCTTTACGTTGTGGTCAAAATGTAAAATAATGTGCATAAAATAAGAGTACCTCAGGGCTCTGTTCTTGGCCCTTGGTTTTCCCACTTTATATTTCACCTTCCGCAAAATTAGTCATGGAATTAATTTACACCTCTATGCTGATGATAATCAGCTATATGTGCATGTAATAGCAGATAACAATTCGCAGGTTATTAATATAGAGGTCTACGTGGCTGCTGTAAAAACAAAAACCCCTTAATTATCATAACAAATGCATGTGTATATAACAAGATACCAATTTCTATTTAGCAATTGGTGTTTTAATTCCTGCTTTATAATTACTGGCTCATTCTTCAGGTCCTTGGCTACCAGCTGACTATTAACCTCCAGTTGTATGCATACAGGTGTCTTGTACAAGTACCTTTCACTATCGCACTGTTGATTTGCTTGTGCCAGTGCCATTTGCTGCAGCTTCCTCCACAACCTCAGCAATCTCCTTAAACATAAGTATATCAAGTATAAGTATATATATCAATTAAGTGAGTGTCTGACTTAGAAGTGGCTATAATGTTTGGCTTTAAGATTTTAGGATTTTGTTCTTGTGATTAAACCTGGTATTGTGACAACACAAGACATGCTATGGATAGAGACTGTAAATTCCCTATACAGTCTGAAGCAATGAACTGGAGTGTCTAGCAATGCACTGAGCCAAGTTATCATGAGATAGACCACGTGGGATGTTATGCACAGCACATGAGCAAAAAGGCTACAAGTTAAGATATGGTCTTGGCTGCTTTAGCACATACTACAAATCTTGACAAGTGCAATGATGTGTTTTCTTACACTCTTTTTGAAAGATAGTTTGTCGTGAAGTGGGGTGAGATCATTTGAACATTCGCCACTTTGAACACTTCGAACACCACTTCGCTGTCTCTCCCATGCGAATTCCATTGTGTTTGGTTGGGGCAGGTTAAGCATTCCTCCGATCTCCCTCCCATCTCTCTTGCTCCATGACTCACCCTCTACTATGCTACTACAGTTCCAACATGGTCTGACTTCACCATTTGAGCTTCCATTAAGACTGAACTGTGAAGAAACTGGGGGCTAACTGAGACTCCAGGGCATCTATTTCATCCTCTCTGCATGTACCATTGAGAAACCAAGCCTCTGGGGAGAGCAGACGGCTCCTGTTTCATAGTGTAATCTCTGCTCATATGTGAGGGCAAGCAAACTACCCACTTCTCCATCCCCCCCTCGAATGAACAGGCTGAAATGTAGGAGGCGTGCTTGGCTCACAGCATGTACTTTGAAAACCATTCCTTGATACTCAAGTGGTCAATGGAGTGACTCCAGGAGGATAGATGAGAGAAATTGTCTTCCTGGTGCAAGTCTAAAGTAAAGTGCTGATGCACTGACAAATGTGCATGACCTAAAACAATAACTCAATAAATTCTCACATAGCAAGAGTCTTACGTACATCTCACTGTTGCACTTGAGCAACTTTCTGTCATAGCTGTGACAGTAATTCCTTTTTCACAAAGCAGTTCTAATTTCTGAAATTAATAGTAAAGTAAAATGTGTCTGTTACACATAGATATCAGGCTGCCACAGAATATTGATAATGGTCTTAATGATAATTTGTAGGTAGAGAAAATAGGTATATAACCATTAGGTGAGGTGGAAATAGTAGAAATAGGCTGCTCATGGATGAGAGGAGAATGATTGAAGGGTGCCCAGGGTTTCAAAATTACAGTGGACTGCACTTACATAGACATGTGAATACCTCCAAATGATCCATTGCCCATAATGTGTACTTGCACACTTACATTTTGTGCACTGGTGCCTCGTAATCTTCCATTTGATAAAAGGGTTATTCACATCTTGTGTTTGCCACCTCTCTTGGGGTTAGCGACCAGCTGTAGTCCATGAATTTCCAGGGGAATGCATGTTTCACTTTTTTCATTTTATGTAGAGAAACATGGTTCTCTCATACCCATTGCCGTTTCTCTGTTCTGTGTCCCTTGAGATTTAATGAGGTTTGCTGTGCGAGGCAGCTGGACCGAGGCTTCGATCTTGTTAACTTTGTCCATCATTCAGTATTCTATAGAATAGGTTACTGCTGAAAATCAATGAGTCAGCCTTACAACTCAACATTGTGATTTAATGTGTTCCATAGCTTTATTGATCTTTTCTTCTCTCTCTCTGCCCCCCCCCCACACTTTGTATCCTCATAGCCACATACATGTAAAGAGACGTGAACCAGATGTGGAGATCCCTTCTTAAGTTATGAGTCTAACAGTGTGTGTTGTTTCCTCTGTACATTCTGGAGAGTCAGTAGAAGCAAACATAAAAAATGACCTGTTGAATCGATATATCACCCCAGTGTTGACAGTTTCCAGTGGTGAGGTGTATAAATAGAGGTTATGAAGCTGACGGTGTACATGGGGCAAAGGGCATAAGGAACATTTGGTCCCCTGTGGGAATCTGTCCTCCCGCTTCTCCATCATTACTCAATGTGTCACCCACCACCTCGTACTTTGACATTCAGACATGTGCATCAGTTTCTTTTTCAGCAGACTTCTTTCAACTGATGACAAACAACCTCAAATGACGCTCATAATAAGACATGGTGAAAATTCATAGATGCAACATAAATGTCATTTTATGTGCACTGTAATTCAAAGCTCTCTGCAGTGAAATGAGTGAAGACACTTTAATCATTAGACTGGCTAACCAATGAAAGTGTGAGTATCACATTTCACCCATTGAGCAACAGCTGTTCAGTGCACAGCAGCACTCCTTTCAGGTGCTAATTAAAGTGGGAAGGATCTGTATAAAAATGATGGAGCAGAGGGCTTTCAGATGACGTAACACATTCAGTGGTATCTATGTTGGAGGTTGTTGCTTTTTTGAGAAACAACCGCTGATAACACAGGAAATACTGTCTAAATATTTCAGTAGACCTGTTAAACTTGTGTGTTGTTAGTGACTGGAAACAAATAATTTAGACAGTTTGTGCTAGAAATGCCAAGGCTAAACACGACACTGTCTAACAGCAAACTAAACATAAAGGTCCAATGTGTAAGATTTATCAAATATGACAGAAATGGAATATAAAATCTATAGAGTTTGGCACCAGAAGCGTTCTAGTTACTTTTTGGAGACGACTCCACAAAATGTTTCAACAGCCTGTGTGTTTTTCACAGCCTCCATAGGTTCTCCTAAACATGTGGAAGTGGAGGATGAGGCAAGGCAATTTTAAATGTAAATAAATTGCATTTAAAATTGTGATTATCAGCATTACAACATGTATGTGAATCATGGACCAATGATATTGACCATAAATTGCTAATATCCCTGGTTCAGTTCAAAGGACATTTGTTGCATACCCCCCCCATGTTTTCCTGTACACTGTATTCCACTTATTCCATGTGTATTTACTGTACATTGGACAGACTGCTGGCCATCACTAATAGTTTAAAACTGATATGTTTGGCTATCAACTAATAAATGAAAGATAAATTGTGTGCACATGGATACAGCGTGATCTTTGTTCTGTGAGCTGTGTGGAAAAAGCACCCATTGAATGTTCTCCCTCACAACCAGGGGTGTTTGTGTGTGCATACACTATATGTGTACTGGTGGGATGGTGTGGGGGGGTGCTTTGCTGATGCAAGTTGGCGTCAGCGTTTCAGACCTTTTTTTTTCCATTGGAGCTGGAGACAGAGGAGCTCCCTCAGCTCCTCTCTTTCCATTAATCCCCCACTCTCCTGAAGGAGTGGAACAGGTGAATATTTCACGCTGACTGCCCAGAGAGAGGGATGAGGCATACGGGTGACGCTAGACTATATTTATAATGGATGGGTGGCGGGGTCTGAGCTTGTCTCATAGAGGGTAAAGAATGTTCTCAAGGGGATTCCTCTCTATGCTCATATTCATCTAGCACCGTCTTTGCTATGATGGTCACTCTGGACAGTTCTTATTTGTGGAACAGACATGATGCCACCACCGCCTGACAGTTTTTGTCAGAGGAAACAGGTCATTTTTTAGGTCCAGTCCACTCTGCTGTAAGTCATTAAGTGAAACAGTTATTGCTGGAGTGGGAAATTAATACCAACCAGCGGCTGGCTGTTAGAAGCTGGTCAGTATTTTTCTGTTTGTCTGTTTTTCACCTTGGCAGCCAGCCTATTATAATTTGGAGGACTTGTTTTATTTTAAAAATCTTGTTACTTGCTCAGTACTTGCACAATTTAAACAGTCACCTTTGCTTTGGGGAAACGTGTTTTTATTTATTTATTTTTTTCATTAACTTCACTATGTGTGCAAAAACTAAGGAAATATTACATTATTTACTCACATATACAATCATAACAAGACATTGTAAGCACAGACTAGTATTCCCTTTAAATAGCATGGTTTTAGACCACATTAAGTTTTAAAAAGACACAAGAATTTTCCTGTTTTCTCTTATTTACTCTTTTTTATTGACGATAGGTGCTGTGATAGTTTTTTATTTTATAAATAAAGATTCACCACGAGGATTCTCCTTTAGCTATTCTGTCTTTGGTGTGCTCATAAAATAAGAAGTATCATTGAAAGTGGAGGTCTGCAGTGGTTTTTGGTTTCACACTGGGCTCTTGTAGTGTTTTGTGTATTTGTGTGTTTTTGCGTTTTTCATCTCAGTGTGATCTGTATGTACATGCGCTTGTGTGTCATCATGTCTGGATGTGTGTATGTGTGAGTAGGGGTAATGGTGGGAAGGGTCGTCTTTCATTGGTGGAAGTTTAAATATATTCAGGCTTTGGTCTAAGAGCCAACATGCCAGTGCACAATGTCACAAAGGAGTTTTTGATGGAAAGGAAAGGGAGAAGGAAAAGAAACGAGTGGTTTTGGGTCAAAGCATTGGATATCCTTTCAAGCCTGAACACTCCACTGGGCGTTTCAGCAAATGTCAAAGTCACTTCTGGCTGTGGACAGACAGCCTAATGGACCACAGCACCAAGAGCGTGGGAGGGCGGTGTAGGAGGAGAAGATGGAAACCAAAGGCAAACAAAAAAAAAAAAAAAAAAAGAAAAATGGTACAGTATATGCAACTTTGCCACATCCAAAGCATCCACAGTTAAGACTAAAGAAATTCATGACTTGCCAAGACAATTCTCACCACCTTTCACTCTGTGCTTTGGCAGCTCCTGTGGTTTATTTTTCTTTTTTTTCATGCTCTGCTTTGTTGTTGAGACACAGGAAGAAATGGCTCATGAATAGGAGTACAGCCCCAGCTGTCTCTGCTCTCACTGACAAACATTGGACGCACTTGGAAATGCACAAAAGCTTGAAGGATGATGGTGATGAGCTGAAGGCCTTATTTTGGCTCATATTTCTAGCCACGCAGTGTTTTGACATGAGAAAAACAAGCCAGAAATTAAAGCATGATCAGGATGCATGCCATGAGAGTGCTTGAGAGGAAATTGTTGATGAATACTTTTCTTTGCAAACATATGACAGTTGCACTATAGGAGTATTTTCTCACTTGTCAAATTAAATCCCCATATAATACTACTACATGTGTATGCCAGCTATCTTTGTATACTACATTTGTCCACAATGTATGCATATGAACTGCCAACACATTGTCACTCCCAACTCATCAATATGGCAGCTTGGTCAGTGGCCCTGCACAAACTATGACGCTGTAGCTACCCATCTAATGTCAGTTTTGCACGTGCAGGGCTCTCTGTGAGTTAACAATAATAAGTTAGACTTTCAAAATACATGTGAAATGGATTCAAATACACAATGTACATTACATAATGCAAGTTTAAAAGAAGTCAGTGTTGACTTTTGGTGTCCCACTGGACACAAACAGCACTCTCCTGGGTCAAAGTCCTGTGTTTGTTGTTTGACCCATTCCACCCCAACCTCCTCCATGTGCAGATTTTCTTGCTCTTTATACTACATCACAGGACTTCAACAACACATCAAAACATAACATCAGCGGCCGTGATGATGCTAATGGGAGAACCTACAGCATATTTCGAAGCATAGGGCCAAAATCATAGAATCGAAGTTATAGTGGCACAGCTAGAAAACACAAGCATGCTCCATGGATAAAATCTTGAATCATGAAGTTTGATTTCAGTCTGATCTTGCAACATTTTGACCCAATCAGCTGATCTGCAGCGTGATAAAGTACGTTTGACTTATAGCTAGGAATATGGAAGTTTTACTAAAAGGCTGCATGGCAGTGAAGAGAATATATTTTTTTAAATAGTGTACGCCTAAAGAAATGTAAAAATTTTGGAGGTGGGCTATTCTTATATGGTTAAAATAGTATTTTTCTTTCACTCCGTTCACAGTAGTGTATAGCTCTGCTTCTGTGTCACGACCCCTGTCTGCCTCTCCATATTGGGGGGGGACTTTGTATCTCATATAATCCAATCCAAAAAATTGACCTGACAGTTAAGTCTTTGAAAAGACAAAATAATAACAATAATAATACAATGAATTCAATAAACTGGTGGTTATGCTACATATATCTGGGTATATATTATATTTATCTCTGATGTGAGTAACCTCAGTAGGAACCCTGCAGCAGGAGCCAAATAGAGATAGAACCTACTTCAAGCTTTCAGCTTAAGAGGACAACTTGCCAAAAGAAAAGGGATAGACTGTTTGCACAACTTCCAATTACCGCAGCCTGTCTAATCTGTAATTATATATTCACTCAACAAAGAGGTGTAGCAGCCATAAACAGCGCCCATCTGTTTATGAAAAGCAGTCGCTTGAAGAGCACTGTTCCACCTGGCCGCTGTTTACAGTGCTGTCAACAACACTGTGCGCACATCGTCTCAATTTACCCTGACGTCACTGTTGTTGCCCTCCAACTCCCCTCAACAGTCACACACACACACACACACACACGGCTCCCGTTAATTGTGATATACCACTGTGTGTGCTGTGAGGGGCTGTTAAGCATTGTGCTGACTGTGTATATCTGCAAAAAAATATCTTTCTTTTTCTGTATGTGAGGTAATGGCAAGGAGGAGCTCCCATAACCCCTTTGTACTTTTTGCATAAGAAAAAAAATGTCAAGCTCAGTATGCACTCAAAATATTATATTAATGAACAATAAAGCTGTATACGTTATCATATTTTTACTTCTGATCCCAAGAA
This sequence comes from Miichthys miiuy, assembly GCA_036365135.1. Lineage (NCBI taxonomy): Eukaryota > Metazoa > Chordata > Actinopteri > Sciaenidae > Miichthys > Miichthys miiuy. Next base: position 18,199,427 of record CM071609.1, on the reverse strand, counting down.
GTCCCTACATTTATATAGCAAGATTTATTTTAATGCATTGACCTCTTTAACCCCAGAACCTTATTTTAAATTCTAGTTGAGATCCTAGAGTTTCCAAAGATACCAAATATACCAGGGTACATTTTAGAGAAATTTGCATGAACTGACACACAAGACATGTAGAAGATTACCATTTGATGGAGAAAAGCAGCCATGAAAGTCTTGGGATTGAATATTTCCCTTGATTTATGAAGAAAAGATATGCAATTCTGTCAGACAATATAGGATAAAATGAGTTTTCCAACCTTAAAGCTACATAAAGGGGTAATTATATTAGACAGTCTATTGCTTACTGCTTCTGTCAAATTTATGGCAGAATCATAGATGGCAGCTATATTTGTTGCATGGGTGTATATTTCAGGGCAGAAATCCAAGGATCTGGAGTCTGAGAAACCATAAATAAAGAAAGGGATATCTGCTTTTGTGTAATAAAATAATCTACCAGTAAAAAAAAAAAAAAACACTCCTCTTGACAAGATTTGGTTACACGGTCTCAAAAATGTACATTAAGCTCAATGTCAAACACTTAAGGTGTGAGCCATCACACCTTGAGTGAGCTGAATCACAGTCAGGCCAGTTTGTAGATAAGGCATCTATCCTTCAGATACACAGCGATGACTTTGTCTGCCTGTCTGATTGTTGCGCAGGGGCCCGGCTTTGATGGCTTTGGCTGGAGGGATAAGAAAAGGCCAAAGTGATGGAAATCTGGAATCTGTTTTTGCCAACACTGTCTCTGGATATTGATTTTGTCTGGAAATCTTCAAAGAGGAAGCATTTATGTCTGAAGCGCAAGACAGTAGAGAGGTGCAGAGAGCCTATCGAGAGAGTTGGAGTGCAACTAATGTAGATTTGGCTCAGTCAGATGGCTTGTCATTGGCAGGAGAGGGTTGCCAGTTCAGGAAACACTTTTATGGATGAGGGAGGTGATGGGTAGATTTATTGATCTGGCACACTTACATAACCTAGAGACAGGAGCACTTGGTTTCACAGAAAAAGTGATGTGGGTTTACTATAAAAAAATGTCACAACTTATAAATGATATGTATGTTTAAATAAAGATTTCAAGATATGTGACATGTTATTCCCCCATTTAAAAATCAATTGAAAACCTTTTTTGATAAATCCGTAAAGATGAGTGGATGCTCAAATTAACAGTCATCCTTTACTTGAACTTTAAATTCAAGGCAACAGTGTTCCTGCTTAAGAGTAGATCTACTGATACAGGTTATGTGCAGCGTAACGTCACACATAACTTTGCTTTTGTACGCAATTAAAGTATAATACTATTTTAGCTAACTAGGCGGCAGATGGGTTGCTTTTGCTCCATGTAGCACACGTTGCCTCAATATCAGCCTGAGAAGGTTCACATGATCACAGGAAGAGTATCTGAGAATAAGATTTTCCTGCCAAGTTGGCCAACATAATCGAAATTCTTCTGACATGGCAAAACACTCCCATCTGGTACTTTAAACTGGATAAAAACAAATATTAAGAAGCACGCACAATCGGTCAATCACATTTCAAACTGATGCTTGCAGCCATGACAACAACAGGATCATGCTTTAAGATTTCATACAGACTCTGTAAGAAAAGATGAAAGCCAGGGCCATTTATCATGTCTTTGAGTGGTTCTGTCTTTGCGGGGGACAGGAAACGTGTCCTGTGACATTTGGCCACATCATCATGAATTATTAGCGCCTTCTGAGAGGACACAGGATTTATCACCACTTCTGTCCCAACACCCTCTGATGCCACACCAAGCAGGACTTGTGAGTCTCCTCCAGGCGAGCTGTGACAGCCTGTACAGGGCAGGAAAACTAAGCATTAACATTTTACCATGAGTTAGATTATGTTAAAAACCAAATAAAACATTAAATATTACAGTTATACAGCCTATAATAAAATTCTATTCAGTTTCATCACTTAAATCCATCTTATATGCTGTGCATGTACAGATTTGAATAGTAGAGAAGGACTGTAATAATCAGAGCTGCAATTTGGCTTTTGACAGTAGACTGCAGCAGTCAGCACAAATTACATCAGATGAAAATATGGCGACAATGTCAGACAGTTCACCATTTTATCACAGCCAACCTAAATACGTCGCTGGTGTAAGGTACCAAAATGGAAACAGTTTCCATATGACAGGCAACTGCCCAACACATCAAAACTTATGACAATCTATTTTTATTATATACAGTAGATTGTGTTGATACAAAGTGTTTTAATATGCCGATTAACAGCAGGTTTCTTCCTATGATTTATCCAGTCTTCACTAGGATGATGTGATTTTTGTACATTCAACTCTAACAAAGGTTGTCAGTATTTGGCTCTTGACCAGGGTTCATTTTGGATGGTGTAAAGTAGAACTGTAGATTGTGTAAGGGAACGCGCAGGAGGTAAGGTGTGTGGGTTAGGGTGAGTAATTATCTGACTCTCGTCATCTCTCCAGGGAAGATTACTGGCCAAGGTTTTGAACTGGCAACAGGAGCAGCACAGGTGATTTGGTAAGTTTAACCCCCCTGAGTATAATTCGGTGTGGAGCTGCATGGTGCCTGAAGAAAAGAAGCTTAGTCCACTCCACGTAATGACAGAGAAGTGTCTTGCTCAAGGACACTTTGACAGAAACAGATGGTTGTTGATGTTCACTGGGAACGAACTTGACACCTGCATGTTATATTACTTTACGCTTGTGCTTTCAGCATGTAGTGTCAACCAGTTACTATTTTTAATGTAAAGCTTCATAATATAAAGCCTGTACTGCTTTTGTAAACCAGTGATGGTGTTTTCTCCTTTTGCTACATAGCTTTAGTAATCAAAGCCTTGGCCTCAGCAAAATCAACAAGGGACTCAGCCTTTCAGATGGGGACATCCACTCCCCTGGATGTAATCTGCTCAGATAAACCTGCAGAGGCCATTTTACAGTTACAGTCGGAGGAGAGATAATCCTACCTGGTGTCACATCAGAGAAGGGGAAGGCTGCTGAGGTTATCTGTGCAATAATGATCGCCTGTACAGCCTGGTCTACTCTACCCTGTCACTGTGTAGTGAAACACCAACTTCTGCTCTTTCTTTCCTCTTTCTCTCATTCTACTTTGTGTGTATAGCTCTGTCTCTCACAGCTACTCACTGCCTGGAATAAAAGCTTTCTTGCTACTGCTCGTCCCGTTTCAATATTTTGTGTGAATGTTTGCTGTAAGTATTTGATTTTTGTATTTGATATAAGTATTAAATAGGAATGTATCCGCATTTGTATGCGTTTTGTGGATGGGTTGCAGGATAGACCACCCTGCAGCAAAAGGTCACAGATGACAACAAACTACACTCAGAGACAGAGTCTCTAGATGTCAAGAGAATTACAAGGACTGACTTGAACCTAAAAGGCTGGGGTCAAAAGAGTTTTCCAAGCTTGCAAAGGTGAATGACATTGACTGACCTATATAGAATGTTCGCATAATGGGTTCAAATGACAAAAAGCTACAGTTGATAAGCAAACATTTAGCCACAAAACCATCCATGTAATTTAAACATTTTCCTGCCAGGACTCTAGATTTCTATGGATTGTCGTTTTAACGTTATGTCCTATCATTTTTTTTTCTAGGTAAGAATAATCCCATAGTGCCATAAGTTACTGTTGCTATCTGCCCTGCTCTCCTTGGCTGCCCTTGCACTTACTCTGCTCTGTGGCATGGTGACAAGTTGTGCCAGGGTGCTGGGTGAAGCTGGGAGAAGTAATGAAAACAAATGGTTGTCATTATGAGCATTTCAGATCATACTGCACAGACTTCATAACAAAGCCCGACAAGGAGTTTTCTATCATGGCCGACATAGTATAGAGGGAAGATACTCCATCTATGCTTCTCCTTTTTCATATTACGAGACCGACTTACGGTTCAACTGTTCCCAAAGGTAAAATGTGTCAGATATGGTACTATATAGCTCAGTGGGTACAGCATTATAGTAAGACTGCAAGGGTTTGAAAGTTATTTCCCACTGGGCCCACCAATGCTAAAAACGTACATGGTCTGTTACTAGAGGTTCTTAGATATAAGTTTTCATCAAATGTCAGTGGATGTGTGATTGTTTTCATTTACAGCCACACCATATTTAAAGAATCAGTCACAGAAACTGTTCTGCGTATTGATAACATTCGGTTAAACAATGGACTGACAAAATGACAAAAACAAAACATGGTAAAATGAAGCATTTCATTGAGTGTAAAATATAAAACCTACGCAGAGGGAGCAGATAGAAAGATGAAAACACAGCTGTCAACACTCATCAAGCATCAGTGTATACAGTTGCAGAAGCTATTGCTACTTTTCTATAGATGGTGACATTAACATGTCTGAATTACTGCTGCTCACAGCTTTGAGTGCTAGCATTGAGTTAAACACACTTCCTATGAAATTTGAAGGCAGCACTTGACCTGTGAAATTTATACTGCAAACAATTATGTAACTTGGACGTGGACAACAAATTAGCAGTTACAGAAGAGATTAACAAAAGTATTAGACAAATTGGATGTCAGATTAATTGCATTGACCCTTCATTCCAGGAAGAAACAAAGCATCAGTAAAAGAAGCATATAGTAAATGGTAAATGGACTGTACTTATATAGCGCCTTTCTAGTCTTCCGACCACTGAGCGCTTTTACAGGACATATCTCATTCACCCATTCACACACATTCACACACTGATGGCATTGGCTGCCATGCAAGGTGCCAACTGGTCATCAGTTTGAGGACCTAACCATTCATACACATTCACACACCAATGGCACAGCCTTCGGGAGCAATTTGGGGTTCAGTATCTTTCCCAAGGACACTTCGACATGCAGACTGGAGGGGATCGAACCACCGATTCTGATTAGTGGACGACACACTCTACCTCCAAGCCACAGCCCCCCCATAGATGGTACAACACAGAGTAAACACACACATATAGCAGACTAACATGACTAACAGGTGAAAAGCAGATAAAAAATTGCTGTTTACATTTGATGGTGACATATCTGACAGCAGGCTGAATGTAACACTGTCACTTAAACTGCTATAGAACTTTGCCAGTACGGGTTGCTACTAGCAACAGCACACCCAGCTGAAACCAATGCCTGGTGGGAGAATAGGTGCAGTAACTTTTCTTGCTGACAGGTGGGACAGATTGGACGGGAACTGCATTTCCAGAACTGCAGGTCTGACTCTGTGTGTTCTTCTTGAGAACACAGTGTTGTTAAGAAAAAAATATGTCATTTGTCTTTCACTTTTTATTTGTGTAACTTCTTACTGCTGAATGCTGAAGCTTCCGAATGTTGCAGCGGTTGTATACTGCACTTGTGTAGCTGCTTTTGGTGATTGTGATTTATAACAGCTGTTTCCTGAATTGGGTCATTGGGAATCCTTTTTACCAAACTGAGAATTCTTATTCAAAATTAGATGAATGAAACTGAAATGGAAGAGGTGGAATTTAATTTTGACCTGGACCAATGCAATGACCAACTCAGATTGTTCATGCTCTACTCTTGCCCTTTTTATACAAGGTATTCCTCACTTCACCATGACTACTTAGTCTAAAAGTAACCAGACACCACCACTCTACTCTTCTCTCTTACTAACACTTAACCTTAACCTCACTAGAAACCACATTTTTTGTGCTATGGTGAGACTACATGGGGCTCTCCAACCTCTGAGATCACTGCCACCCTATGTTCTTGTCATACACATTGTACATTAAAATACATTTCTTCTCCGCAAGTAGAGTACAGTATCCATTTTATCTCCACTGTGCAAACCAGTGTTTGTTTTTTTCTTCTCTCAGTGCAAACATCTTAAAGATGTGCAGTTGTTCTTCTCCTGAAGCTTGGCTGTCACTTCCTACACAGAACAAGTCATACTTGTTCACCCTTTGATGTGGGAGTGCTGACTCATATTCCTCCTCCGCTGGTGTATATCTGTAACATCAAGTCTTCATGTGTACTTTGACTGTACGGTTTACATCCTCACCCTCGTCTCACACCCCACCTTGGACAAGAAGTTGTCTCTGTCCCTCTGTGGTTCATTATATAGAAGCCATCATTTTTTCTCCCCCTTACATACACAGCAAGCAGATAAAGAGGAAGATCTAACTTAGTTGGGGCGGTTTAGGTGGCAGTGACAGCAGAGAGTGCCTTGCGTACAAGTAGGAGAGAGACCAGTTATCTTTCTGTCAGCTTTGCTTAAGGGCAATATTTAAATCTTATCCTACTTCCGAGTTGCTTTGTGAGCAGCACTGTTGTGGCATGCACCACGCAGAAGGTAGAGAGGCGTATTATAATAAACAGCAAAGTAAACTACTCACTAATTAGGATGGATTGCCCACTGCCCTCCCTTTCCCACACACTCTCTCATTCACTGTCCTGAAATGATTCAGGGATAGAATCTAATGGCTGTGCTTCTGTTTCATGTGGTTTCAGGAAGGAATATGGAGGTATCTTTTCTTCCCTCTGGCTGAGAGGCTGAGAGACTGACAGGATTGGGTGAATCTTGGTACCCGCATCCAGTAACTTTATTTCAACGAATTGTGTGCACATAGTGAACTCGAGCTAAATTTAAACACACAGTTCCTGACAGCTCCGCACAGCAGTCGCATTATCCATGATGTGCTCAGGAACGGGGCAAGGAACCGGCAAAGTGTTGTACCTTGAGTTTTGCTCGACTCTTCCTGCCTCAACCCACCATGCCTACACCCACACGTACTACCTCATTTTGTTGTTTACATTGACACACTCCTGGCTCTCCCACCTCTGCCCCAAAAATAGAAAACTAAAGCCGTTAGTGGTCCCCACCATTAACCTTGTTATTCCTCAACCTCTCCTTTATCTCCCTTTTTCTCTCACATACACACAGATGCCTTTTTACTAGAAGGCTGCTGGGGGAAATAGAAATGTTCCTCTTTATTGAGCTGTGGCTTTGTAGGATGTCTGAGGAAATGGCACTTTCAGATCTGCTCTGAGCTGCAATGCAGAGCTGTTTGCCTGGAGAAAGTGACCCTGTGGTAACTGTTTGTACCCAGTGCTACATCAAGATGTGCTGTAAAGTCACCATCAACTGATTTTAAAAGTCAGAGAATATGTACCACGCAGCCAGGCCACAAAGGCAAACAAATCATAACTCACCAGTTAGAAGGTTTTTTTTGACAGCTTAGCAACTACAAGAACTTGATCACCATTACTATAGCAGCAGAAAGTCACAAGATGGATTCCCTTTGCAAAGTTGAACAGCTTCAGTGTCTAATAGCTTGAGCAGTGAATGTTTTAAAAGACTCAACACACGTTACCTCCAAGACCATTATATATATATATATATATATAAAAAAATCAATAATGAACATCATAAAACCAAAGTGGAAAAAATCAAAACACAATCGCTTTAGGTCCCCATTGAAAATACCTAGAATCGTGTGCTTAATGGGGTGAACATGTAATGTATGATATTCAAATGTATTTCTCCAGAGAAAGTGCTGCTTTTGATCATGGGAACAGACTCATGAAGGCAGAGGTGCCATTAGAGAAGAAAAGGCAATGACTCAAGGGGGCTCTAGGCTGTTTTATTGTGGGGAACAGACTGGGAAGAACTAATTATATACAATGAACTTAAAATTACACAGTTTCAGAAATTACTTATTTGTAATTAATTATAATAATATTTGCAATTAATAACCTCCATGTGTTATTTCATACAAATATGTGTAGAGGTGAAGGTGTGTAAAATAACCCTGAATGGAAGGGTTTAACTGCTGCAACATTCAGTTGAATATCCAGTGTCCTAAATTAATTTTATTATAATCACCTGTGAATCCCTACCCATGTCTTAAAGTTATTCAGTGATTCTTGGATTTGTAGGTTTTGTTGAGAGCCCATTTCCTCTGATTAGACAACAATCGGTGCTTAGTAGGAGGGATTAAGAATGGAGATGTCATTTTCTTATAACATCTGGCTAGCTACCAAGCTATAGTTATAGTTAGAAAACCACTACCGTAACCTCTGTGTTTCCTGCAAATGATGCTGGTAATTCATAATTACCAGGAAATCATAACATGAACACGATGCCGGGGTAACTTAAAAAAAAAAAAAAAAAAACATTTGTGAAATGCATTCTGTAACTTTTCCCTCTAATCTCATGAGTAACAAAGAGCCTTTTAGAATAGCTGATGATGGTGAGCTCAAACAAATTGCAGGCTCCTGATTGTGAAAACTGACAAAAGGACTACAATTTAACCAAGGTACCTACAGCAGAAGCAATCAAAAAGGACCAATTCTGAGCAAATTAAAGTCTGGCAGGAAAAATACTCTGCTTCTGAAATACCGCTCCTGCGGTATATGAAGCCATGTGGAGAATGGGCTAAAACAGCACTGTGGCTGTGACATCACAGAACCGTGGCAGTAGGGTAACCCAGCCTAAAGAAGAGACAGCCCCCACTCAAAGTCTGAACTTCCTCCTGATTCCCTCTTATCTTCTCGCCACCAGCCAACATCTATCCACCCAAAACCCTGATTTCTGCCCTTATCCTTTTCATCCCATGACCCTTATCCCTTCATCCCGCATGCCTTCATCCCTCACCCCCATCCTTCCATCCCGCTTCCTTCTACAGTACATCATCGTGGTTCTCCTTCATCTATAGTCTGCAATAAACCACTCTAAATCTGTATCCTTATTGAGGTGGTTTTTGTTGTGAAATAAATTTAAAGCGTTTTGTTGGTAGAATAACTTTGTTGTACAGATTTCTGGTGGTCTGGATGACAAATTTAACTTAAATTAAATTTGACTGAGCTGCATGTATTTTCCCACAGCACCATTTACTCACATTGACACCTGAAACAGAGTAACTTGAGTGCCTTGCTCAAGGGGCCCATAGCACACATGATGGAATATCACTCACACAGCCAGATTTTGGTTTACAGTAAAACCTGTTGCTTTTCTGTCACAAGTCTACTTATCTAACCAGCACTTTGCCACCACCAAACTGGAGAAATATATTAATGTTGTTTACATTGTATTTGGGAGACAATACCCTCCTGTTGCAATGAAGTAAAATAAAGCAAAGAAAGCAATTTCAGGTTGGTGAAGCTCCACCTGCGGAGGTCCATTAGTTTACTGTCACAGCTGTATGGTAGAAAGCAGGCATTTTGTGTTCGAGAAGAGTATTTACCTTACGACAAAGGTGTTTCGCCTTGTGCAACCTATACCCTAAAACCTGAACTCTCTTGCTTCTACATTGCAAGACAAGTCAAAATGTTGTGATAAAGTGCTTCTTACAAGCAGTTTCACCACAAAGTGCTTTCCAGAGAACAAAGCACATAAATATAGATACAAAAAGGAGATAAAAATGAACAAATGCAGTACAGTGTGTGCATGTCTTAGTGTGTGAGTAAGAGGATTTGAGACCAAAGGACAACAGCAGGGCAGTTTGCATGGGAAGCACAATCAATAACAAGACTGCAGCAAAGGAGACCAAGGGAGAATTATTCCTCTGTAAACTGATAGTTACAGCTGCACTATGCAAATTCTTTTTATGTTATAATCCAGCTGTCTGCTCAGCCTAGAAAAACTGGACTCACTAAAAATGGCTGAAACCCTCTATCACAGTGCTTCCAAACCTGATGTCTGGGAGTATCAAAGTTCACAGTGGGGGCAAGGCCTTGTCTGCCCTGAAGTTGTCAAAATTAGATTTGCACATCATGTTAACTAAAATCATAATAACACACCTACTAGATAATTTATTCTGTTTAAAGCATACATTTTTTGTCCTCACTCAAAAATAGCTACTCAGTAGATCAGAAGCATGTCTGAAATACGTGAAAGTGCTGGTGACTCACAGTACCAAAAAAAATAAATATATCTCGAGATGTAGCTATATCTCTAGCTTTTGTTTTATTGAAGGACAGGACTCAGTAAGGATGTGCCATTTGTGAAAAGAAGCTAGCTAACAACAGCATGAAGCCAAGCAAAATGAAACAACATCAGAAAACAAAATCATCACACCTGACATTCTGGTTAGAGGTATGCAGGCCCAAGGTGGTTGTTAGGTTCGGATGAAAAAGATGAAAATAAAAAGCTTTTCTGTGGCGCTCCAAGGAAAAAAGTTTGGAACCACATCGAGAAGTTTACTTTCAACATCATAGGTCATCAGCATTCAAATCATCCAGTTTCCACTCAATGAAGACGGCTTTACTACATATCCAAATATTCCATATGTACATGTAAGATGTAACTCTTGCTTCTTCCCGTTGCCGCTTGATTTTGACAGATGTTCTAGCACACCTTTAAAGTAAATCCCACCTGTTCTGTTGTTTGGAAAAAAGGCTAATTTCAGATGCAGTATAACAACACTGTTGTTTAAACATTTAGAAATTTCAATCCCAATTCCCCACAGATCACTAAGCATTACCTTGCCCAAACTATTCAAAGTGCTTTGCCTAGTCACCGTAAAAAGCACAAATTTATCTGTCTGACTTCTACTGATATTGCTGTGTACTGGTTAAAAAAACACTTTGCACAGCTTTTCTTTTTGTTGTGATTACATCCCTCAAAAAGTGATGCGTGCATCACTCGGTTGCTGACAACACAAGTATAGTTTGACATTTGACAGGAATGTTTTGGATGTTAGTTAGATGTGTTGTGATGCCCATGTTGTTTGTAGCCTCTGACTGATCGTTGCCTTAACCAAAGCGCTTTCTGCCTCAGATCCCTGTTGAGTTTTTCCTTCTCTCTCCTCTCGCCATAATTTCCTCTCCTCTTTTATTCCGACCTCACTCCCTCCCCGTCTCCTTCTAGCCTTCCATCACTTTGATTCCTGCCTTACCTACTCACTTATTCTGTCTCCCCTCCATCTCTTCCAGTCTGTATACCTTGTCTTCACACCCTCCTGTCCTCTATTTTCTCTCCCACACTGCCTGTGGTGCCTATTTCAGAGGAAAATCACCCATCCCTGTGGAGATCCAGTATTCGGTGTGTAGAATCGTAAACCAAGGAACCCAGAAGACCGATTCCTCTGCACAGTCTGCCACTTGTAAACAGCTGACTGGAAGTGATGCAGTGTACCAACTACAAGTTATACAAAACGAGAGAGTTAAACACAGGTTAAAGGATGTCATATGATTAGCGTGTGAATGTTAGTGGCCTAAGAGTTAACAAGGCATGACAAGTTGCTTCTCTTAAACCAGTTTGCAATCTTCTTTGACTTTCTACCATTACCCAACAGTAGAAAGAAGAAATTATAAAATGCTTTAAAAATATGGTTTTAGGTTGGTTAGTGCTTTACCTTGTTATGTTGTGCTTTTGCATTATGCTATACTATATAATTTTTCACTGTGTATTTACACAGATATATACAGCTAATTAGCACTTTTCCTATAATATTATTAGACAATTTACTTATATAGACACAAAGCAGTTTGGTATTTATTGGACAGTCCTATATTGTAATGTCATTTGTCAAGGATAGACAAATTTGTTTAGTTTCACAGGAATTTTAGGATTTTATGTGAAGTCAAAGTCATGGATGACGTTCTTGTCTCTTCGTGCAATTTAAAGATATGTTGTACATGAAGCTTGGACTGGTTAAGCAATTTATTGTCATTCATCTCTATTGGATCAAGGAAACACTGTTCAGAATCTGAGGGGTGACTATACTTTTCTGTCTAGCATGAAACATTTTTTTATGTACATACTGATATGTATATAAATATCATACATACTGATATAAATATCAGTATGTATGATATTTATATTTTCACATGTAGTGAGATAAAATCCATCATGCTTGTGTGGACATGGACTGAAGTGGTCAACATCAGCACTGCACTCTGAAACCCATTATTTTCAATGGCTTTCACTGTGCCACAATGGTTTTTAGCTGCATCGAGCACAGTGCAACGTACAGCACAGTGCAACGTACAGCTCAGCGTACCGCTGGTGAGCTTGCCAGCCACTGGCTGCAGAGTGTGTGCCACAAATCTCATTGTTTCTGAATGGGCCATAAAGTGAATCTCTTGAATGTTCATGCTGGCTGATGGCTTTCAGGTGTTATCTGTTTCTGATTTTTAAGACTTTCTTTCGAGCTATAAAGTCACTTGTGAATGGACGAATATTACTAATGTTATCTGATATGACAAATATGGCAGTTTTCTTTACAGTAATTTCATTTTAGCTGCTATAGCATTGATCTTGACTTTAGAAATGTGACCATTTTAGAGGTCAGCTTTGCACCAAATAGAGATGTAACAATGGTCAATATGTGGTCACCCATAGCAGTTACTGCACTACTGATGCATAATGCAGGATAGTGACATTTAGAAACAGATGAATAATGTTTAGCTCAAGGTTAGCAATAGAAATCCCTTCACAGTGTGTGACAGAGAAGACAAGAAAGACAGAAAATACTCCCTCTTACTCACTGTGTTATATTTAAAAATGTTAACGCCTGAATAAACACTGCCCTTTTTATGTGAAGGAACCAGGTGCTAATATTCATTTGTTGTCACTACTGTATTTCAGCATAGCGGCATGCCCCTCATAATCACTGGTAAACACTTTCTAAATATTCTCTGTTAAGCTTCTGCGTGCCGTCAACTCACTTAGGCAGGAGTGGGTCCTCAGCAAATGTGACGTGGGCTTGGGTCGGAAGCAGCAGCTCCCTCTACATGTGAAAATATTCGAATGGCAGGTCCTGATTGGGTGCCAGAATCTCCTGCCAGTCGATCGCCAAGCTTCTCTTACTCACAGGATTGAAATGTGCCTGTCATTTTTGGGTGGGAGGGGAGGGGGCGTTTGGGCTCGAACATGCTGTTCTTTTCTTCACTCGGTATTTGGATCCAAAGCCACTCAGAAACCAAAGTGAGTTTGTACTGAACAATAAGGCAGAAGGAATTGACTTTTACATGTTCCCACTAAGCTTGTTTGGAGCAGTTTAGTCATATTTGTAAAGAGAATAAAATTGTAACCATTGAGAGTAAAGAACCATTAAATGTAAGTTTTATCAGTATCAATGGACAAAGGTGTCAAATATATGGGTTCAAGCTGCTTAGAAAGGCTATCTTAATGAAATAAACAGAGTGCAAACATTAGTTTGGACCTGATGCTCATTATCAAGCAGTTTCAGGAGTTTACAGTGTCTTCACGGGCATTCAAGGCTGAATCAGACAAACACACACCCAAACATAATCGCTTATATCTTTTTCATGGAACAATAATTTTCAAAATTGCTACTTAGACACACATTAAGAGAAGTGGAAGTAGCTATTCAGGCACTGTTATCTTACGATAAAGAGGTAACAAGCTATTTTTGGTGCTTCATTGCATCCAGTGGTATGACATGGACACTTAACCCTGATAAAGAAGGTATTATTGCACTTGCGTCACTATTGTTGCACTATGCTACTGGTACACACGTTCAAAAGCTTACAATGTAATGAAGCAATATTTGGATCTGAATATCTTATTGAGCAGTCCTACTGGTGTAGTGTGTAAGAGCTGATGATTTCCCAAAGTGATTATAAAAGGCAAGAGGAAACTATGACTGGACACATTTTGACAGTCTGAAAACACATATTATAAACAGTTGATCAGGGACCCAAAATCTCTAATGATAATTCTTCACATAGATATACTGTACTTCATATCATACACCCTCATTTTCAAAAGGCACTAAAGGACACCAAGACACATATATTTCAGGTCAGATCTGGTCCTGTCGTTTATCTGGACTGGTAAAAACATGAAATGAGGCTACTAACGATCATTCAAGTCAACACATATGTGTTGTGAAACTGTGGGGCCTTAAACAGCTCCTTTAGCAACAGACATCTACTCCCACCATGTAAGAAGGAGTGCTACCACAGGTCCTTCATTCCAACAGCTGTCAGACTCTTTAACACCAGCATGACTTCATCACTTTCTTCAGCATGACTTTTGACTTTTTTCTATATATTTCTTAGTACTTTCTTATCCACCATATGAACTGAAGTGGCAAGTGAATATCCCCGGTTTGGGATCATTAAAGTCCATCTTATCTTATGACAAGATGCTTCCTCAATTCTGAAGAAGCTGTCCTCTCTGGCTAGTCTATATGCCCTCAGGGCATTGACACAACGACAGTCGGAAAATAGTCATTAGTCCACCAACAAGAAAATATGCTGATTTTGTCTAAGCAGTGAGACTCCTTAGACTACCTATCCTCTGATTTTGGTTACCATAGTAATGTTTAGAATGGTGTCTGCTTTCCTAAACATGAACATACAATTGCTCTGTATCACAGGAATAAGAAGTCAGTTCCCATAACAACCTAAGATTTAATACTATCCCTGCAGTGACCTCAAGACATATGCTTGACCCTGTGTAACCCCCAAATGCTAGAAATAGAAAATTCCTTTACAATACTTTCCTTGGAAGTACCAAATGTCAGTAAACTACCTTGAAACTTGTAAAGGAACATTCAGAAATTTCACGTAAAATAATTTCTTCCTGTTAATTGTGTGGGGATATTGTCAATATTTCATGAATGCAGGTAATAATCAAACACTTCATTTCTTTAAAAGGAAATAACTGAAAATGACTAATACCTTCAGTAGTAGCACAGAGTATCCTCTACTTTACACAAGCAGTCACTTTGTAAGGCATCGCTTTTGAATATCTCACTTTGGATATATGAAACTGTTATTTTGTGGCAACCTTCACTTTTCTGTGGCCTCCTGAAGCTGCTTTTTAACTCTCCTCATCGCTCTGCCTTTGACTTCAACACTGAAGGCACCGTGTCAGTGCTGGCGAGGGAGGGGCGGTTGTGAATTCTATGTGATGATTAACGGTGTATTCAAATATTCAGCCTGTCTTATCTCAGCCTCGAGCTAAATTGCTCTCTTTTTTTTGGCCCGGTGAATGGTCGAGTGTCACTGTAACCCCTAACAGGTGAAGGAGCGTTCGATTATTTATTAATGCACTTATGTCTTTTACTTTTTCTTTCCATTTCTCTCAAAAATAGAAATAAAACAGCGCTTGTTTTGTATTTTTTTGTTCTTAGTTTTTTCTGCAAGCAACACCAAAGTGAAACAATGGAAAATATCTTGAACTGCAAGATATGTTTGGGTACACTGTGGCATTTATTGTTTAATAGGTCTGAGGCAAACGGAAGAGAAGATGAGGTTGATCCTGGGTTTCTCAAAAACATTTTTTTCTTCCAGTGAAACTGTACTCCATGTTTTTTATTCTTTTAGTTACAAGCATTTCCACTTCTAAGCTGCTAGGTACAACCATATCTACGGATAACTTAGCTTGAATGGTGCCTGCTTCTAGGGCTCCAGTAATTTTTACAGGGTGAAAGACATTTCACCTTCGAGTTCCTTGTTTCTCTCACATGCCAAGATTAGGTTTCTGGAGTCAGTTTCAAACCAGCAACTCTCAAGTCGAGTAAACGTCTGTAACCACAGGGCTATCCAGTTGTTATTTTATAGAATTTATTATTTTTCAACAATTGAAACTTTGCACAGCACTTTAGAGATTTCCTGAAGACTGGCAGCAGCCTTTACTTCTGTAGATAATTTACCTTTATTTAACAAAGCAATGATCACAGGGGTAAAAAGAAATATGTAAACACTTTAAAGTACTTTAAAGTAGCTAAATCATGATTACAAACACTGTTATATTAGAGGCCTGTCTCCTATAGCTTATGTTTATATAACTTGCATTAGCACATATGTTTTGATAGAAACAGAGGAGAAGAGATACTTTTTATTAATCCCTCAAAATTCTTTTTTTCACTCAGTTTTACATGCATTTAACCTGAAATACACACACACACACGTTTTTATGTACACATGGTTCACATGCAAATGTTAAGCGAGATGATGGAGTGATAGGCAGCCACCCACAGCAGCGCTCTGCGAGCAGTTGTGGGGGGGTTGGTGCCTTGCTCAAGGGCACCTCGGCACCTCCACCACCATACTTTGTTCCGTACTGGACTTGACCCGGCCACCCTCCGGTTCCCAAGCCAAGTCTCTATGGACTGAGCTACTGCCGTTTACTGACTAATAGTTGTTTTCCACTTTTAGTGACTATTGCATTATTAACTTTTTATGGTTATGTTTAAGCACTGGCAGCACTCAGTGGAGGAGAGAGAGTTGTATGTTACATTAAATGACAAGGACTATTTTTTTTATCTTCTGTATAGTAGGTGCAGACCATCACATTCCTGCTGGTTTGTTTTAACTTGTTATCAATTTTCCTCTTTTCAAATGCAGGATTTTGTCATGCTTTTTTCTGTGGACATCATAAATATATGTATAACCAGTGAACCTTAAATTTGAGTGCCAGTTTTATGCTGTTTTGAATATTCCCATTTGCATTAAAGCAAGAAACGTTCACCCAACAAACACACACCATGCATTTACTCCCTCATATAGATGAACCTGTAGTAACACATACCATTTACTGTATGCACATACATCTGCATGTCTAAACCAGTACCCTGCTGTACTCTTTACTCTGCTTTGACAGCATGAGCATCAGGAGCATCCATGCCCTTCAGCTCTCACTCCCTCTGAGGTAGGGTGTAGCATAGTGTGTATGGTAGAGAGACTGGGGAAAGAGGGTTGACTTAGAGCATTTTTCTAAGAGCTCTCTCTCTCTCTCTCTCTCTCTCTCTCTATATATATATATATATATATATATATATATATATATATATATATATATATATATATATATATATATAGATATATAGCACATAACTCAAATGTGCTTCCACCATTGCAGGGCAAATTTGTATAATTAAAAGGCAAAAAAATATGAATAATATACACACTATTTAGTGATTAAAAGCCGTGAACCACAACATGCTGTGCAATGCAATACAAAGTTACAATGCATAAATCACTCATTTTAGATTTGCAGGCCAAGAAAATGAAGCAAAACATTGTGGTGCTAAAAAAATAAATACATAGGTAATAAGTGATACACATTTATTTAAGAACATTTCATCAAATCAGCATCAGCGTTATACATGCTAACACATACAAGACATTTGGCTCCTGTTGTCAGTACTTTACATACTGTACAGACACACAACTAAACACTAAGAACACTTAAGTAGGCCTATGCATTTAATCATTGCTGGAATGTATATCTGGGCGTTATGGTCTGGTTGGTAGTTTGTAATACAGTACAAGCAGTGCAGGAGTGGGTCATGTGGATCTGTTGATGATTACATTTAAATGTATGTAAATAATATTTAAATATAAAACAGTGTATACGAGCTGCTTTGAATCAGAATTGACATTAAAAGAAAATTCTGCATCTGGTATTAAATCTCAGAATCTATCAGCTTTGATTTAGCTTCTAGGGACAGGCAATATTTTGGGGCTTTCAGTGTAGCAACTTAAACTGTGAGATGTGGTGCACACTTGGAAGCGCTAATTCAATGTATGCATACACTCAAACAGATGAAAACTGGAAATGGAAATGCGCCCGCCACCACTTACCTGTCCGCTTCCGGCGGAGAAACAGGGCGTAATAACCGACGTCATTATATAGGAGGATGACAATAATAATAATATTATATTATATTATATTATATTATATTATATTATATTATATTTATAATAATATTGATCAGGTGATGCAGAATAATATGTTTTTATTAATAATGTCAATTTGTCTGAGTACTATGCAGTTTCTATGGAAGAGAAATGATGACCAAACTAGTATAATTTTTGTATAATGTTGGTGATGATCACATGTGAAGGAAATTGATGTTATAACGGGAAAACGATGTTTATGTTATTGATGTTAGTCAGAGTGGGCGGGGCTGTCTGGGCCCTAATCAAGGAGAGAGTGGATGGTTACAGAGGAGGTAACAGTGGTTTGAGAAGTGAGTGTTGAGTATTGTGGGAAGTCGAGTTATTGAAGAACTCGTTTTATTTTTTTCTTTCTTTTGGTTTTTAAAAGTGTATATAGAGCATTTTGTTTCATTCACTTTATTTTTTGGGGGGTTTGTAAATATTGGCTCTGTTTACACCTGGTGAGGTGGTACGGAAGCACATTGCTGCCACCCTCCAAAAAATAATTTGGCTCAGTATCACGTAATTACGTGAAAAGTTTCATGTTATAACGTGATCACGTTATAACATGAAATTATCACGTAATTACGTGATATGAAATTATCATGTTATTTCATGATGTGGTATTTTCACTTTATAATGTGAAAGTATCACGTTATTTCGTGATATGAAATTATCACGTTATTTCGTGATATTTTCACGTTGTAACGTGAAAACATCAAGTATGGTTTCACTTGAGATCAGCCCATGTACAAGCCAGTCTACCACGCTTCCCTCCATGTTTGAGAATTGTGAGAGTGAAATAGCATGGCTCAAAATGTGGATTCTCCACTGTCGAGATTTCTTCGGGCTCGTGGTGTACCTGAAAACTCTAGTTCGGTAAAGTTGGAAAGATATTCACAGATTCGGACTTCCGGGATCAATAAGTAAGAGGCGAAACGTTGTTCAAACACAAATGATGCCTCTTTCACATCGTAATAGCATATAGTACGAGCTACAAGAACCAAAAACCCGTTTTGTAAAAGAACAAGCCGTCCTCCGAGCTGGACGCATAACATTGATCTCTACGAGCAGCCAGTGGCCCAACGAGTGCGCAGGGAGCGTCTTCAAATTTCAGTTCCAAGAGCGACGCTGCAAACAAAAATCAATAACTCCACTGTTATACAGTATTATGACTCCAAAATCACTCCACATAATTTTTCCGACTAAGCCTGGATTTTTTTGGAACAAGCGGCGAGATTAGAGAAAGAACCCCGCGACGTATGAGAAAGACAGATTTTGTGTAATTCCTATAAACAAATATCTGATGATTGTTGTCAGATGCTAGCTAATAATTTCCGCCTTTTTGCTAAACACAGACTGTTTACTTGTATACAACCAGCCAGGTTCTGATTTCATATGCATGTAGATTAGCTATAATATGTGTCATGTATGCACAGTACAATCATGATACATACATACATGTATATTATATTACGGTATTATATTATATTAATGTTCTGTAGCACCTACCAGAGGGGAGATGTTTTGCAGGAGATGCACAAGTCCTGTTGAATTATAGTGAACAGATTTGTGCCAATGCATCCTCCTCTTGTTCTGTTATGGTCCTATAGTGTGGAGGTCATAGTTTACTGACATTTAGTGACTTTGGGCTGTATGTCTAGTTTTTTCTTGTTTTTTCATTTTCTCTTTTCAAAAATCATCTTTCTTTTTCAGCGAAAATTATTTATCGAGAGGGTGCCTCTTCACAACCTCAAAAGAAATAAAAGAGTGCTAATAGAAATTACAGTTAAGTCTCACCATCCTTAAACCCCCGGTATTAAGCAGGCAGACATTATTCTAAACACAGTTGTTGACAAATGGTAATTAAAAGATTTGTTAATGTTGAGTGATTAAAAACACTGCAGGCATTTCACAGGGAAATTCAGCATGGAAATTGCTTTCTCTGCAACTGCTGGTTGCCGGTTTGTTGAATGAAAATCCTTTTTTTCCACTGTTATCATAATATTAAAGAGCTGTCACTTCTCCTGTAATGAAATGCACAATGTGAAGAATTAGCATTTTTCAACAGCTATCTTGTTTATGCCAGGGTGAGCAATTATTAGTTAGATAATGGTCAGCCTGAGACTGGTTTCTTTTTGCCTGTGTATTTCTATGATTCTTGTGACAGGCTTGAATCATTGATTCTCCTCATACTTCCATCATAGGCTGCAGAACACTGTTCACCAAGTACAGGTATGAAGACTAATGATGAATGCGGAGTTGCATACCAAAGACAAACAGCATATAATCAGTCATGCAGGAGTAAAGCATCTGTGTGATGGAGTATTACACACCTAAATCCTCATTGGTGTTGTCTTCACTGAGCATTTCAGGAATAATTCACTTCTCAGTGCAGGTTAATACCCAGAGTGTGCCGTGTTATCAAATGCTGATATTCCAAAAAAAGACTTTCCTTAATAACTACATTACAAGCTCTCTGTTGACTTGATGGATTAACATGGAACTGTGTAATTATTAAAGACATTTTTCATCTCATACTGTTGCCTCTATGAGGCAATTCATACAGCATTGGCTACATCTTAGCAAAAGATAATACTGTCCTTATGTGCTTAAAATTCTAATATTGTGTTTGAATATGAAGGAAGCTGAGATGTTGCCTAGTGGTCTTATGTCCGGTTTCACATACACACCCATATGTGGGGTCTCATATCAAATCTCAGTTCATTGCTCTCTATATAATAGGCACTCCATAGTTTGTTCTTTGTTCTCAGGAGTGTGGACTGTAATATTGGGGTTTAGAAATACATTTGACTTGAGATTTCAGACATTTATGAATTTGAATCATAACCACAAATGACAGTGTGGCACACTAGTAATTTTCATTATGCTACATATTACATTGTATTGTGGGAATGTTAGCAGGAAGTGGTGAACATGCTATGGGCAATACTTTTTATTGCTCCATTGTGGGACGTTTTGATGGAATTATATAATGTACACTCAAATAATGAATTTGGACACTCAAAAAATGCTGGACGGTAAATACTGTATAATGCACTATATAGTAAAGATAGAGTACATTTGTCAGTTTTCTCTGTCCAGTTTAAGGCTTCAAGGCAAGAACGTGCCTGGTGTGAATCCCTGGTCGACTGGGCCCTTCTGTTTGGAATTATGTTCTCCCCATGTCTATGTGGTTTCTCTCCAGGTACTCTGACTTCCTCCCACAGTCCAAAGACATACAGGTTAATAGGTTAATTGGAGACTCTAAATTGCCCTTCACTCAGCCAATGTTAGCTGGGATCGCCCTGACCCTTGCACAACCCTGATAAGAAGAGGCAGTTATGGTAGATGGATGGATGAAGAAGATACTAGATGATGCAATTTCGTTTATCATAGAGATAGTGACAAAATTATTGTCCTGCATTAGCAGAAATCAATTGGCATGTTCAGCTTCTGATGCAGTGGTGGGGAGAGGGGCTGTTTTATAAAGAGTCTGTCGGATACCTGAATTGCATGTTCATGTTCATCTAACTTCACATCACAAGCAATTTGTGAGAATTCAAAGGTAAGTGGTGAATAGTTCATCTACTATGATCATAATCGTAATTTGCTTTTAATCAGTGGGGCATATTCTGGCCAAAACAGTATTATGACAAACTGAATGGCATTTCAGTTGGATAGCTGGCAGAAAGTCTCTACTCAAAGCTACTTTACTACCCAATAACAAAGCTATTTCATACTGGGCAAGGCAAAAACCATTTCCCTATGGGAACACACTGAATGGAACCAAGCCAGAACTCTGACAACATACTATTACTTCAACACACAGGTAGTAAGTAAAGTACAAAAACTTAAGTACTGTAGTTTTGTCAAAAATCTGTGATTTACTTGCATATTTATTTTCTTGCATTTTAATTTTACCCTACATTTTTACACAAATAACTGTACATTCTACTCCTTACATTATCAAAACAGGCTCATTACTTTAGGGGGATTATCAATTTTTGTGCATGTCATACATGACTGACATAACTTGTAATGACATACCAAGATGAAATAAACAAGAGAGGAAGACTTGACCCTATTTGAGACTTCAGTTACAGCCAGTAGAAATGTCTGTCAGAGAAACCAAGAGTGTGCATTTTACTTTTATACTCTGTAGAAAGTAGAGGTATTCAACTTTTTTACTCAAGTAAAGTCCCCCTCCACCTTTCCACCTTGGTCAGACACAGGTTGAAATGCCTGGTCTAACATAGCTGTAAATTTTAAGGTATAGACTGTAAATAAGCGTGTGAAGGCTAAAGTGGTTGGTAGTTTTTTTTTTTCTTGCCACTGTTGCCAAGTGCATACTGAGTCCGTGTAACTAATATTATAGAGTGTAGTCTACACCTGCTCTATATGGAAAGTGTCATGAAATAACATCTGTTATAATTTGGCGTTATATAAATGAAATTGAATGGTGCATTCCAGGTTGCAATAAAGCTGTGGCAATACAACATAAGGTAGTTAGATATATTGTGAAATAATACATATACACCACCCTGTCATTTAAATATGTGTGTGCTCTTGGTGCTTAATGTGGAGTCCAGGGAATGGTTAGCTCATCTCCATTCTTTGATGCACACTGAGGTGTCCTATAAAAATGAAGTTAAGTGATTCACATATTAACTGAGATCCCCTGTTATACTTTATGTGGGTAGCATTGTTAATATAGCACTCCTATCTTATAACACAAGCTGATAGGATAACAATTTATAATGGCAGTAATATATTGTAATGTCATGTGATGTAAATGGGATGAGATAAACTTAATTAAATAGGAAGATTGGCCTACCAAATGGTGACACTGTCCAGTAACTGAGAGATCATAAGATCAAATCTCACTACCTGCTAATGTGTCCATACACAACTATGCTTCTTGGGTCCACATGTCCTTCAGCAGAGGACAGAGTGCTAACTTAACATCCATTAAGCAATAAGTGGCGGCTGGTTTGTCTTGCTCTTTTTTATGTGCACAAAAAAAAAAAGAAAAAAGAAAACATACCTTTAGAATTTAATTTGAGAAATAACTGCAATTAACAGTGTAAATAGATGTGTTTCTCTCATATTTATGTTACTTGGTGTGAATGTCTGGCTAAGTTCCTGTCCAGTCACTTCAATTCTAAAGAAATAATCATATCTGAAACAAACAAACAAACAAGCTGTTTTTAAAGATGATTAGAGCAGCTAGGCAGGTACCTAATATCTCACATGCAATAACTGAGTCACAGATAACAAATAATATCCCTCCACTCCAGATGCACGTAGTCAATTGCAAGGACTCCTCACAAAGGCTTTTGAAGTGCAGCCACTTAGCCTTGATAGCAAAATCTTGCTCCATTATTGCATATTTATTTATTTCTGCTTGCTGCTTTAAGTGGAAACATAGTGAGCAGTGATGTCCTGTCTCCTTCCTCTCTTCCGCCCGCTTTGTTAAATAAAAAGAAAGAGGTCTGTCTGCTGAACCAAAATGTTCAGAATGGAACCATCAGTCCCATATGGTGCCAAATGTTCAAAGGACACTGATCGCAGGAAATAGAAAGAGCCAGCTTGCCTGCAGAGCTGTTCTGTTCCATATGCAGACTGTTGTGTTTGCAGGCTTTCCGACAGACAGATGCCATCTTGATGTGTTTAAGTGGGTTGTCATCCACTGAAGCGATATTCAGCTTGCTTCGGTTTTGGTGAATAAAGAAGTATTTGGCTGCCTACCTAGAAAGAGAGAGTTGGGGAACCATGTTAAGTGATGAATCCCCAGCTTTCTCTGTGAGCAACATTAATTAATTTAACAATCCTCTTACAGTGCAAAAGTTGTAAGCACTGTGTATATTTCAACATTCTGTAAAACAACAAAAAGTATGTAAAAAATGACACTGAGACAATTAGGCAAAACATAAATCATCGTCATTTTTCATTTTGTTTGAGCATGTGTCTTATCAGCCAAACACCCTTTCCACATACTGTATAAGCTGCATGGTGTGAAAGCTTCTTGTTAAGAGCACAGGTCTTAAGTAGGTTTATGGAAGGCAGGTTCATCCTGCATCAAGATCTGTAAGGGGATGATGTCACTCAGTCTTCTTGACCGTAACATGCTGAATGACATCTTACTTTCACACACCATTAAACCCTGAGACTGACATCTTTGCATTTAGATTTTATATAAGAAAAAAGCGCAGAAATATTTGCAGAAATAAATATTTCACGAGTCAAAGAAATTTAAGCCAGTTGTTACCAAAAAGCTCCCATTGATACATTATCCAAAACAACAAAAACAAACAAAATATGGAATTAAATTGCTGTGAAAATCTTTGTTGTTGACTGAAATCTTTGATTATTACATCACTCTTTTTTTTTTTTTATTACATCAGCATTTGCCAGTGAGGGATCACATCCCCCCACTGGTTGATCACAGTAGGTGGGTGGGATCTGAAGGAATAGCATGAACATCTCTGTGTGATATGCCCTGTTTTCTGTCAGGTGAAAAAAGTTGACATTCTCCATGTGCATCTGAGGAGACATAAGCTGTTTGCATCCTTTTCAATTCAACACAGGCAGTTAGCAGTGGCAGGGATCCAAATAGTGTAGTGTTTTGATCTTTGATCTTAAGAAAAATGGGAAGATGCAAGAAATGCTCCCCCCTTTGTCTTATTCTCACTCTATTATGGACAACACGTTCTAACTCCCAAGTCATCAAGTTAGCAGCTTGCTCAGTGACCCTGCGCTTCAAACTAGGATGCTGTAGATACTCTACAGGGCAAGTTAGAAATAATGATATAAAAAGTTTAAAACGAGTGAATGGAGTCTGGATATGGGATATAAGTATGTGATGGACCAGTCTGCAATGCCGGGAAATATGCCAACATATTACTCCTTCGCATCGAAAGGAGCCAGCTGAGGAGGTTCAGGCATCTGATTAGGATTCCCCCTGGGTGCCTTCCTTTGGAAGGATGGATGGAAGGTAAGGTACACAGCATAAGTAGCATAACTTACAAGTCAACTGTGACTTTTGGTTTCACACAGGACACGAACACCTGGGTGTTGATTCTGTTTGTTTGACCTATCCAACGTCACCCAGCATTCTCCGTATGTAGACTATCTCACTCTTTATCCTGTGTCACCTGACTTCAATGGCACATCAAAACATAACTCCAGATGGGTGCATCCGTAAATGACGCCAGAGATACATCTATAGCACCATAGTATGAAGCATCGTGCCACTGACTAAGCTGCCGCATTTGACGATGTGGGAGTTAGAACGCGTTGGCACGGATCAGTTAAGTGACCACAATGTGGAGCTCACACAGAATGTAAGCCCCAGTTGGTTATATCAAACAATTAAAATGTATTTAAATAAGATGGCTGTGTTCAGTGTTAACAAAAAGAGAGAAGGCGGCTTCAATACCACGGGCTGAAACAAAGAAGAAAAAAATATTATCAAGCTACAGATTTCTGGAACATGTAGACAGTCTGATCTCGGGACTACAGTTTTAGCCACAACATGTAAAATACTACACCAATAACATTTAAATAACCTCACTACAGTTTATAACAGATCTTTCGACAGCAACCATTAGAGTTTAAACTGTAAGCCAGATCATTAAGGTGATTAATCAGCCTTCATGATCCCACCACAAGGGGCTAAAATTGGGCTGAACCTGTCCGATCTGAACCGAGTCATTAAAGCTGACAGTTTTAAGCTTTTCCTACACATAAACCATGACTGTTTAAACTGCCTATAAATTAAATGTCCACAAATTGGAGAAAGAGCTTCTTTAATTTTTGATATTCAGTTTGTAGTTTTGATTTTTTTTAATGCATTACCATATGTTGCTGCAAATACAGTCCTTTGTCTTGATTTATTGGTAAATCCTCTAAATAATAAAAGCCCTACATGTTGTTGTGAGCAGTCTGTCGGTTGGAATTGAATGACATGTCAGTCCTAGTTTCAATGAGGCATTGAGGGGGGGAATGAAACAGGGCAAGAAATGCCATATGACAGGACAGCTGTCAGGGAAGATGCTCTCTTCTCTTGCTCTTTGGTTCCTTTTTAAGTGAAGCAAGAGGTCTCTTGGAGTTTGGCAACAGAGAGCTGAAGCAAATAAGTTAGTACTTGGCCTAAAAAGTCAATTAAATTCATTCACGTGTGACTAATTATGACAACAAACTGATTGTAAAACAAAATAGCCAAGCTGCCGCTCCATGTTGCCATTTCCACTTTTTTGGTCTCTTGTCAAGACTGTGTTCAGAATGATGAAGTAGTTTGTTGATCTGCCAATTGAAAAAAAAACAGGCTGTTTCTGTCCACTCTCTATTACTGCAGAATATGTCCACAAAAGCATATACACAAAAGCTAAAGCTGCTGTAATTAAGTCTACAACTACCACCCGTCTCTCACAAGCCACTACCTCTCAGCTAAGAAGGCCCACTTGTATGCACTGGCACAAACAAAAGGAATAATACAGAGATGCAGATGTCCAGAAGATGCCGACAAGAGCATATGAAATGATATCTGGACAGTTGCCAACCTTCGAAATAATGGGTGTTGACAGTCAGTTTTCTAATTAGCAGTGGTGGAATGTAACTAAGTACAGTTACTCAAGTATTTGAGGTATACTTGTTGTATTTCCTATGCCACTATATCTCAGAGGTAAATATTTTACGTTGTACTTCACACGGTCTGACATCTTACTTTTTAGATTGCAATTTTTCATACCCTTCCTGTCCAGTGAAAACAACGTATCTCCAAATTTTATGATTTTAAATGTATTATTTTCCAGATAAACTGAGGTGTTGTGTTCATTACCTGGTTAAGAAAATCACCCTACTCCTCCTGAAATTAAGCTTTCTTAAACTAAAAAAAAAAAAAAATGGATTACCTAGGAATGCATCATCACAACACATCACTGTTTTTCTGAAATATTGTGGTATAGGATATGATGATTTAACAAACAATTACAGCAGTAAATGTAACATACAATGCACTAATAATAATAATCCAAATATCTCATAACATTGATAAACAATGATTGACTTTTACTTTTGATACTTGACTTGGGATAGTTGGTGAACTATAGCGAGCAAGTAAGCCAATCAAGAACATTTTCTATTTTCTATTTTCTCTATTACTCTATCTATCATTTACTAAAAAAAATAGCTGGCTTACTAAGACAGCCTACTGTCTTGATGACACAACTTACTATCTGTACCATTCATCACTATCTGTGAACCATGCCTGTTTCCTTAAGAGGTTTACACACCAACAGAAGGGATTAAACAAAACTGACTGGTGCGACACAGTTTACAAATTATGATGCCGTTCTCTTGGAGATTTCCAATGTCAAGTCAACTGTCTATTGGTTAACATTGCAATCTTGTGGGTAAAAGCAAACAAAGCCAAAAAAGAAAATGAATCACAAAAATTTATTATAATATTTATTTTGTTCCTGCAAGCAAATCCACTGAACACAGCAGTTCCACTGGAATAATTGATTTTTGCTGGTGCCGACAGCCTGTATTTTTTAACTCACTTAAAAAACTAAATTTGTTAACTCTGTAGAGGTAGTGGGAACATTTTTAACAAGCTGAACTGAAGAGACAAAACAGTCCAAATAATGTTAAAGTTCTTCAGCTCATTTAGAAATTTTTATTATTATTTTTTTAACAAAAAGGCCTAAAATTTAAGCTGCAGAAAGTAAAGGAAAGGAAGGAGCAAAGAAATCAGAAAACATCCCTGGACTTTTTCAGCCTTTTAATTGTTGCTTTTGGTTATTTTCAAGCCAGCTGAAAACAATTAATGGTGATTGGATCGGTTCAGAGAAGTCTGAAGTGGCACTCTGGGGCCGTGTTAGCCAGGGCAATCTCCGATGAAGAGATTAACAGACTCATTACTTCCTGGGTTGTGGCAGAAAGGATGGTAGAAGAGATGGACTAGTAGACAGTTAAAATGAATGTGAAAGGATTGCTGCTGATCCGATTTAGGATTAACACTCCATTCTGTGTCTTTTTGCAACTTTTATCTGCTGTCAGCTCTTTGCTTAGGTTTTCCAGTCTGAAGGTTCAATCACATCGACTTTTAGCCATCCCACCTCACAACTCACAACATAAGACAAACTGACTTTATGCTACTTGCCCTAAATGATGAAGAGGGTTTGTAGATGAGTGGATGATGCAAAGAAGTAAACCCCTATGAATACAACATCCATAAAGAAAGGTCACTCCATGACTGGAGGAGAGATGGGTGTTTTATAAAGGAGGCCACACAATACACAGGAGTGATCAATAATAATAGAACATAATGAAGCATTGAGATCTCATACTCTGACTCCATATTAACTTGAGACTTCCCCAGTTAGTAATATTTAAATCATACACAGACAGTCAAAAAAAAACTAAAGAAATGCTTTGACAACAGGTTGAATAAATAAATGTACAATTAAAACTGAAATAGGATTGCAAGCATGTACAATAAAGATTTAAGAAAAAAAAAAGTCAATAACTTTGTAGCTTAGTCAACAAAGAAAAACTAAAAAAATGCCTGGTAGTTGATTCCTGACTGCATCGATGCAGAAATTAGGTCTTCAACTGTGTAATCACACTAAATGTGCTGTAATGGGCTGGAAATTGTCAAGAAGGCACAACACTAAGGCTGTCATCTTTTTGTTGACAGCGTACAAAGGAAGAAAAGAATGACTGGGAAAGCTCAGAATATGCTGGAAATTCAGGGAGAGAAATTCACGAACATTTTGTCATGTTTACCTCAACAACAACAAAAAGTTAGAAATTAATGTTGTTTAATATAAGTATCAGTAACAGGTGAGATGAAATCAGTCTGTTGTTATGGAAACAAGGTGAACTGTTCACTGTTTGTTCTATCTTACCCCCTTATTTTTGATCATAACATGAGCTCAGGTGCACACACACACAAATACAACACACGTTGAAGCTGCAACAATCTACAAATATCTATCTACCCCTATAGGATATGTCTACATGTCACCTTCCTCATAATGCCATATTTTGAACCATCATCTCACCATACCTCTGAAGGATCTCTTCTAAAATGGCTATGTGCTATATGGAAAAACATGTAGGACAGCCTTGCTATTGATAGTTTACCAACTGCGGTGGACATAAAAAGGACGGTTGAGGCTCAGAACCACTCGCACGAAACTCACAACCCATGTAAATCCATTTAAAATATTAAATAGGTCACTGATGACTGTGTGAACATATTTACATTTCTGGTGCTAAATGTGTCTCATTACAATGTTTTTTTATGGACAACGACAGTATGCTGAGATGTTTTTAGACCTTGACTGATGCCGTCACAAGGATCCTCAAGCACGACGTGCACATTGTGGAGACCTCCACCATCTGTCATGTTCTTATGGGGTGTCACAGCACCACCCTAAAGCTGCAACAGTGAGAACGTTCAGCTCATGTTGTCCTCAGGTGCAATCACACCTACTGTACAGTGTGGTGAATGGAAATGATTTCACACTGCTTAATTACAAGTGGATCAGGACTTGTAGTCGGATTTTAGACTTATTATTCCAGAGCTATGAATGTCAACACAAGTTTGAAAAGAGCATAAGAGCATATGTCCTGTGGAGATTACACAAGTTCTTATTGGATTCTTTCCCAAACTTTGTTATTTGCATAGCAGCTCAGAGTGTGTTTTTCTTCCCTGCATGTTTTTCTGTTTGGAGGTGACAGTGACTTAGGCATTACAATAATAATTGTCTCCACGAGACTGCCAGCTGCAGACTTTGAAGACTGCAGTTCTGTAATTGTCTTTCAGTCTTGTTTGGCCTCTCTGTTCCTTAGAGCGTTTGTTAATTACAGCACCTCCCTGATTCAATTTCAGGTTTCTCCGTGTCCCCAGCAGGACATGCGAAGACAGGCAAATGGTTTTTGTATTACCTGGTCAGCACGTTTACAGTTGAATGGATCTGAATGGCAGAACATCTTCAAATCTCAAAGTTCAGTTTTGCATTTGAAGTTAAATTGTCTTGAGATGTTCTGGAGTGAATTGCAAATATAGAACCTGGAACCTGGAAAATGGAAATGGAAAACAGACTTGTGTCACAAACTCCTGAGCTGTATGAAAATTAAACTCACTACTAGTGGCAGTGACTCAAAATAAAGTTTGTATGACTGACATGACCAAGGAAAGGCTGAACAAATCTCTTCCTTTATGTCTTCTTTCTCTCTCTCTCTGTATGCATGTATGTATAATATTTTAAAACAGGAGTGTTCATTTATGTTCAGTGGTGCTTTTTAGTTACAATGCCAGAAATTCCTCCTACTGTATTTTATGACACAGATACTGATGTGTACCTTACAAACTTGCTGACCAGCCCAGCACTTCGGGCAAGGAAGAAATTAATGTAATTCGTCATCTCTCTTGCAGCTGCAATATCTTTTCAGAAACCTTTCATGTCACAAACCTAAAACACAGGGTTATTGCCTTTCAAAAATATCACAAGTCCTTCACTATACACTATGGCAAGTATAGTCTATTTTACGATCACTAATAAAGACTGCAAAGGTCAACACCACACCATGCTGACATTTCTGTGAAAGGTGCAAGGAACACTACAGCCTGAGAACAGAAGTTTTTCTTTTGATTACATTTGTAGGAAAGACATCTAGAAAAACCTGCACACATCAAAACTCGGTTGACTTCAATGCAGCATGCTCTCGCTAAAAGTCTAAGCACACTGTTATGTGTATTTCCATAAAATTCATCACCATAAACTGAATTGTAAGTCCTTTCTGCTGGAGTCCAATTAGATTTGACGTTTGAGGGGAACATAAAGGGCACTGAAGACTTTGTATGATGCATTATTGAATGAAAATTAATGGCAGCTTGTTTTGTCAGCTGTTACTGGATATCTTTGCCACCATCTGCTGTCTTTTACAGAAGAGGGACTTCTATTTCTCTCCCTCCTTTTCGTATTTCTCTCAGTCTGTCAAAAGAATAGATTGAGATTGAGAGTTTTTGGCGTGCAAGGTTCATGGATTCACTTCTTTTAAAAATTATTCATCTGCAAGGACCATACTGTTTTGTGAAATGCCATCAGAAGTATCAGAAGGGGGTATTTTAACATAGTAACCCACAGCTTTTTTCTTTCCAAGTAAATGTCTGTCTTGTTACTCTCTAACAACAATGATTCAAGTGATAAACAGCTCAAGATAGCTTCTGCTGAAATAGCAGAAGGGGGTCCATCACTTAATGGAAAAATCCTCCATTGCGCAGACACATACAGGACATCTTGTATGATCACAGACGCAATACCATTTGTTTATTTGATTTGCATTCATATGTAAAAACTGTATTCTGCACTAGCATCACTGATTTTGGTGGACACATAATACCATTCAGATGATACCAACAATTTCTGATATGTTCATACTGAAACAAAATGTTATGTTTAGACAACTTGTCAAAGGTTACAAACCTAATTTGAATTTGATGAATTTTTATCTTGCCTTCTTCAGGATAAATTGTCATTCAATCAGCTGACTGACAGATATAGTGTTTATATTTGTTTTATCATATCACTAAGTTCAGGACAATCAACTTCAGCAATCAACACAAGCCAACCCTGTCTCGTAGAGATTATGTCTATAGCTAATTTGCAACGGCAAATAAGTTTTGAAGGAAATGTAATGCAGACCGGATTATGTTTTCTATTTACATAATGAGGAAATGTTGTTAATTATGAATCTGGCAAGTCACAAAAGTGTTTATACTGAACATATCAGTTCGGACGGGACCCAGAATGCAAAACCCTGGTCTCCGCTGTCACAGTTTTGTGCTTTGGGAGGTCATAAAACAGGCTATGAATGACCTCTCAAAAGTCACATAGCTTTTGATAGACACTCTGCCAGTCACACAGGAGTCAAACCTGTCACTGTCATCCGGGATGAGACCTGAACAAGTGCCCATATCTGATTTATTCAGTCCAGTATTTTGCTAACTGGCGGCTATCAAGCAAACTTGATTGTAGGTTGGTTTAATGATGGCAAGGTCACATAGCTAGGTAGGTGGCTACTTAAAAGTAACAACAGAAAAAAGTCCCTAAAAATGGAATCAAATAACAGAGCTAGACACTGTAAAAGGACTGACAAATATTGTCACGAAAGATATGACTTGCTCAACCACTCCTGCAGCTTGATGTGGCACGACTGATAACCTAACCCCCTATTTCAGTCTAATTGTCAGGCTACTGTGACCCACCCTTCCCAGAACAGTCTGAACATGGTGCCATTGCTCCCTCAGCTGCAAAATGGGTGACCTTGATCTTTCGTTCGTGATCACTTTAAACTCTCAAATGTCACCTTTATCATCTACCTACTTCAAAAACACAATTCACAGTGGCTTACCTGTAAAAATCCACCACAGCAATTTATGAAAGCTACCTCAAACCACGCAGCATGGTGGAGGGAATTGATTTTTCACTGGTCTGTAGCCCCAGCAGTCATGGCATTGTTCCACAAAAAAATAAAAGATCCTGCTGGGAATTGGTGAGACGCAAAGGGTAGAGAAAAAATACCATGGATTTGAATACTTGATAATCAAATTAAGTTTCCCAGAGTGCCAGGGAACACCTGCATAGTGCTGATAAGATAAAGAACAGAGGGGGAAAAGAGAAAGAATAATCACAAGAGAAAGGAAACCCATAAAAGGCCAAACAAGGTAGGGGATAAGCATTGAATAATGTAATGAACTTGTAACAGCTCAGAAATGATCTCTCTCTTTTAGTTTCTTGTTTCCTCTGTCTACCTTTCTTCTGTGTTTTTCTTTTTTTCTTTTCTTGTTCTTAACATTTCTTTCGAAATTTCCTCCTGAACTCATTATATGTAACATCACAGGAGACCGGTCTTCAAAAGGATTTAACACCGAATGGAATAATGCTATTTCCTCAATACCTAGGCACTACCAGGTCACTGAGTAGGACTGAAACCTGTGATTGTCAAATTGAACTTCACTGTTAAGCATTTCCTGACAAAGCCACTGTTCATAATTGCAACTCATAAGAAATTGTCCCAGTCTGCAGTTCTTAAAATATTAAACTGTTTCTTTAATCTCCACACAGATAAGGTGACAGTACCTTAATGTTAGAGAGCAACTTTCTTGATCCTATCGTGGTTCCTTAAAATGAAATTTGTGAGATGAAAGTCACAACTGGTTATGCTATTTCCACAGTTACAGAAGCTTGTGACAATACAGCTGCTGCTATACATGCTATGTGCTATGTGGTGCTGAAGTGCCCTTGAGCACCCTTGAGTGTAACTTTGGACTTTTTTCCCCCATATTTGGATGGAAACAGTTTTTGTTCAGTGGCAGGAATTTATAAAGTCTCACTTTGTACAACATCTGCATATGGCAAATATAATGGTTATGGAAAATAAGCTTAAGATATGTTAAATACCCTGCAAACTATTATAGCTGACGTGAGAAAGTTGAAAAAGTGACAACCTGGAAGCATGAATGCCCCCTATTCTCTCTCTCTCTTAGCTACCTTTAAGATCAGGAAAAGACTGTGGTTGTGGTTAAAAAAGCAAACCTTCATTGCAGGTTTATGACCATAAAATAACAGTTCAAAATCATTTTGATGCTACAAAATCATTTTGGTGTGTTATCAGGTGAATGATGCCTCTTTCATTCCAGCTATGCCTGCTTCTACACTATGTAACTTTGAGCTTTGGCTGTAAAATAGAGCTGCTGTTAGCTAATGTTAGCTTATTTTATTAGCTGGGCTGCTTGGACTCTGAGCACCATGGGAGTGTTGGTGTTTGTACCACAGGCATTTTGGCCCAACAGGAAGCAGGCCGGCACCGTGGGGAATTGTAGATGGGGAACAGAGCTGGGCAAGCGGACGATATAACCGGCTCAACTGCCTCTATGGACATAATGGCAGAGGCCAAGAGACCAAAGAGGACACTGATGGAGGAAGCCAAGAAGAGAAAAGGAGAGAGTGACCGAGCATTAAGTCACTGGACAAGACTAAATCTGGGACTGACTTTTAGTCGTTGCTGAAAGCTTCATGAAATAAAAGGCTGAAAGACAGACTCCGTGCTGGGCTTCTTGCTGTTGGAGATCAGGAAGATAAGGAAAAGACTGTGATTGCGTTAAAAAGGCAAACCTTGATTGCAGGTGACAGGATGCAAATTCCAGTTTACTTCAAAGTTAGACTACAGGGACTGTGTTTGTTATGCAGAACGATCTGGGAAGTTGTCAGAAACTGTTTAGAAAAGGGCAGGCTCGTTCAAAAAACACTTGGCAGTTGATTGGATGAACTATCACTATATGTCGCAGGTGAAATTTAATCAGTCAGATTAATAAACTACAAAATGTCATCAAATTCTGACTGAGGTCAGTAAGGAGAAGAGTGAAAACATCTTTTCCATCCAGAAAGTCTTCAGCGCTTTTCCTTGCCATTCTTTTTTCAATGGGCAAATAGTCTCCTGTTCTACCCTAACCTCTTTAGCAGTCCCCATTGTTGTTTTCAAACGATCCTTCTCACACCAGCGTTAAACCACACCCATCCTTCATGTCACAGTAGTTCGACATTGGATGCTGATTGGTCTGAACAACTATGATTGCCAGGCTTCAAGCCCATAGCTTGATAGCTTGATACAAGATGTATTCTTGCGATCTCAACCAGCTTTGCAAGGTTAACACATCCATCCATTACCATAAATCTGTGATGCAGAATCATCCAATATGGGTCTGGGGATATTAGGCTACTAGAGGCAATAAAACAGCACAGATGAGCAGCAATTTAGGATGAGAAAGTGTCCTTGGGTATACGCTACACTAGAGTATAACCTGAATGCATAAAGTTTTTCCCAAATGATCCTTGCCTTCCATTGTTGTCATCATTTCTTCTTTGAACATTCTCCTGTGGTATTAAGCCTCAGCACTGCAGGCACTACAGCTCCAGCCATCTGGTCAGCCTGTCTGCTCCTCTCCTCTGCTGTCACTCACTCCTGCCCCCTCAAGTGTCACTCAGCATCCTGGTGGGCGCTGTGGTTGCGAAGCAGCAAGAGAACATTAGCATCATAAACTCTAATTACTGAGGTTAATAGTTGACAGTTGCAGAGCAAATACTTCAAGGGTTCTCAATTAAACCTTTATTCAGCCAAGCAGACTCACTGAATGTAAAACTGCATCAGGAAACTCTGCGCACAGCAG
Source organism: Miichthys miiuy (assembly GCA_036365135.1). NCBI lineage: Eukaryota > Metazoa > Chordata > Actinopteri > Sciaenidae > Miichthys > Miichthys miiuy. Next base: position 18,164,559 of record CM071609.1, on the reverse strand, counting down.
TGCTGTACAGGAAAGAGAAGCTCTTAAGAATGAACTTCAATTTTCAGATGTTATAAAACCACACACACAGAACACTCATCTTTTACCACCCCAGTCTATCAGTCACCAAAGGGGTGAGAGATTAAATTTGGCTCTCACACTTTTCTAAGAAATGGAGACCATGCAAGACCAAAGAAAGTTCATGTGTATATAAATCAGTAGATAGTAAACATATACTGTACATGTTACATATTTAAATTACTTTCAATTTTAATATATTCCTTGCCTATTTGGAGTCATTGTGTTTATAGTATATCCTTGACTACATACTGTATATCCAATTCAATTCAAATAGCACTAAATCATAACAGAAGTTAGCTCATGACACTTTTCATAGGCATACACTTTGCAATTAAGAGGTAGAAACCCTTAGCAGAACACAGTAACGATAACATATAATATGTCTAATAGTAATAACAATAAATTATTATTATAATAATATAATTTTGGCAGTAGGCATCAAGCAGGATCATGCCAGCAGGTGAAACCACAATCCCTGATCTATCCTTAACCTGACAAACAGCTGTTCAAATTTGTGGACCTTCTGGTAAAATCAAGAGGGTGACATCAGTGTTTAATGCACTGTGAGGTACTTGAAATGTCATGATGAAAAGCAAAGAGGCAATTCCTCCCAAGTCCTTCATTTAACTGCTCTTTTCTTTGTACATAAATAACATAATTATTCCTAATTCAATCCTTTTTTTTCCCCCTCTCTCTTTTGCTGATGACTAAATTCCTTATGCCACAGGTGCCACCCCAGTCCAGGCCCTGACTCATCTTCAGTTTGCCTTTGATGCTTTCCAACAATCACTTCTTAATCACAGACTAATTTTACATGCAGAAAAAAAAACAAGTAGATGGTATTCTCCACCTCCAACAGTGGCTCTGACTATCCTGCCAATAAAACTTTAAACAGCACCCATATTAGTCTGGCTGAGTCATACAAATACTTTTGGTTTGACAGCAGACTATCCATTAGTCAACATTTGACTTAAAAAATGAAAAATCAAACTGGATTTCTTGTAAAACTTGTCAAAACCTGTCAAACATAAAACTATTGTGCTGTCAACCTTCATGTCTCTCCATGACTATGGACATATTCTGTATTGTCATGCTGCACCATCAACGCTTCAGCAGTTAAATCCTGTATATCACAGCACATTACACTTTATCACAAATGACATTTTCAAACTTATCATTGTTCTCTGTAGGAAGCAGTTGGTTGGACTTCTTTACAGTCCACAAGAAAAAACTATCTCATGTTATTCATTTATAAAACTCCACTTTTAAAGCTTCCAAGCTAGCTTATATCTCTATTCTCATTTAATCCTAGTAACTTCATTGATCATATCATCATATCATATGACCCAGTAACTACCTAACCTTAGATGTCACTTTTGTACTTGTTGTAATGTTGGCAGAACTGCTTTTAGGTACTATGCACCCTTGAAAGCCTTTATTGTGTAACTTTTCTACCATAAAACAGATCAAAATCATTTTGACGCTACATTAATGTGTTATCAGGTGAATGGTGCCTCTTTCATTCCAGCTATGCCTGCTTCTACACTATGTAACTTTGAGCTTTGGCCACAAACTAGAGCTGCTGTTAGCTAATGTTAGCTCATTTTATTAGCTGGGCTGCTCAGACTCTGAGCACCATGGGAGTGTTGGTGTTTGTACCACAGGCATTTTGGACCAACAGGAAGCAGGCCGACGCCGTGGGGGATTGTAGATGGGGAGCAGAGCTGGGCAAGCGGGTGATATAACCGGCTCAGCTGCCTCTATGGGCATCATGGCAGAGGCCAAGAGACCAAAGAGGACGCTGATGGAGGAAGCCAAGAAAAGAAAAGGAGAGAGTGACCCAGCATGAAGTCACTGGACAAGACTAAATCTGGGACTGACCTTTAGTCGTTGCTGAAAGCTTCATGAAATAAAAGGCCGAAAGACAGACTCCGTGCTGGGCTTCTTGCTGCTGGACTAGTAAGTAATATTAGCTGGCTGCTATGTTGCTGTCTTGTGTTGTATTTGCTTGATGTTTGGCTGTTAGCAAAGTTGTTGCCTCACTTTTGATTATAAGTTATATAACCATAACAAATGCATGTGTAAAACTGTCCATATTTACTACAGTTAAATCACTAAATCACAATATTACCAATTTCAGTCACTTTTAATGGAATGAACTGCAACCTGCCTGGAAACATGAGTCTTCAGTCCTTGGAGATTTTAAAACTTTATTTTTTTATGTTTTTGTTCTGTATGTTTTATTCTTTTATTCTTTGTTTTCATGAACTTCTTGATATTCTGTTGTTTCTGTCTGTGGACTGGATTCTGCAAATGTTTCTTGTTTACAGGTCCCCTTTGGAAATTTAATCTCAATGAGATAATAAAAATTGTATTTATTTATCCTGTATTATTGCACCTATATCATAACTGAAGAGAATAAAAGCTATATTAACTTTAACGTTAACTTTTTCTATAGCTTGTTTGCTTGTTAAATTTACTCAGTTGAACCATCATATTATGATATTACACTATTATTTAGTTTAATGTACCCTGAATGTCAATTTGGAACAATGGTGTTGGATGTATTTACTATCATAACAGACCCCTACCAGCCAATTAGAAGTAAATATTGAATGTGGTAATTGTAAAACTAGTATTAAACAATATTTGATATTCTTGAGATCAGTCTGCGTGTTTATCAGGGTGTACCACAAATATTTAATATTTGTTAGAGGTATGTTATATTTAGGGTTTCATATAAAGACATGGACCAACAACAGCTTGGCTTTATTTGCCCAATGTTTATGCCAAAGTGACAGGTTTATACTGTGGACTGGAACAAACACCCACCCATTAAAATTTCTATCACCATTTTTTTTCTTTTCCTCCTAACTTTTCCTTATGCATATTGTCAACTTATTCCCTGGTGAATACTTTGCACATTTTTGCACAAACTGAACACCTCTATATGTTAAATGACTTTTTGTAGATATTTTTTAAATAAATATTTCACTGTCAATTTATACTACTTCTATTTATTCTATCTTTTTACATTGCTTTATGTTTTACCACTTAGTACCAAAACACCAAGTCAAACTCTTTGTATGTGGAAACCTACCTGGAAATAAACCTTATTCTGATTCTGATTATTGTAACTGTCTTATTGGGGGAAGAAATAAATTGTTATTTCTTTCACTCTGCTCCAGCCTCTATCCTTGGGCTATTACACACTGCTCTCCCTTGTTGAACCTAAATTGAAATCTAGCTGTTGAGTTAAAGCCTTAGGAGTTCCTAGGCTCTTAGAAAGGTGGCATTGTTGTACAGCCTTATACAGCAGTAATTGGGCCACATCCATGCATGCTTCCAGCCCATGCAGTGTCACTGAATCTTATTGAGGAGAAGTGGCATGAAGAGGAAAAAAGATAATTTTACAATTTGACAAATGGCTGTGTAAAGCTTAATTTATTTTCATTATAACTGACTGGATATGCCATTTATTTATATTCATTAGTCAATTTGCTTATTTTTTCAAAACATTTCCACATACCTGTCTTTGTTGCAGTACCTTTTTCACTGACAGAGGTTGATTGAAAGAAAACCAAAACCAAAAATAAAATTTAAGCCAATAGTTGTCTAGTTGTCTAGCCAAAACAGGGGCTCCAGGTCGATCAGTCTGGCAACTAGAGCTGTCTTAAAAATGACTATTACCTCCTTAAGGCATCTGCTCAGTGCTCCCTGCAGAGCTCCTGATGAGAATGAAATCCATCCACTGACAAGACGAGTGTGACTGTTTACACACTGAACTTGTTAAGACTCCCTTTTTTTCCCCACACCATCTTGCTCTTGTACGTATATCCACCTAATTTAGTGTAGTGTGGAACACTGCCAGATACAGGTCTGTACGCAGTCACGTGTATCTTTGAACATGTCCAAACACTCTACATCTGTACTGTATCTACACTCACTCTCACTCACACACCCTCACAAAGACACAATTATATTAACTCTGTAAAACAGAATAGTCTCATTCAACTGTCCTCTTTATCTGCTGATTTCTCGCCTCTCGATTTTTCTCTCTGATTTCATCTCTCCGCAATCTTCCTCTTTGTCTCTTCTATCTCTTCCATCTCAATGCTTTCACATCCTTGCCCACCTTTCTCTTTCTATGCTGTCTTTTCAGTTTTATGAGTAACTTATACACAAAGCAACAAGGAGTGAGACCTACAGTGAAAGTTTGAATGGTTGTGCTTTTCATTTGCACACTTCAGCTGAAGTATGCGGGTTGTGAAAGAGGGAAAAAGGGATGAAGGGGACGGGGTAAAAGAGGTAGAGGTGTGTATGTCCTCAGTGTGAAAGCATGCATGTGCATTTGTGTGCGTCTGTCCATCTGCTTGCAGTTTTCTCTGTGTGTGTCTGTCTTATTTCTACTTTCCCCATCTGTCCCTTCTGCCTTGACGTCCAAACCCTCTTCTAATGTGCTGTCCAATAAGCCAATGATTATCATATCGGTGCAATATTAGCTTCTATCACTGCCTGGCTGAGGATCAGTAATTGCTGTCCATGCAGAGGAAATGGGAAAGGAAATTACATCTGCCTTTACAAAGAGATCGTTTCCTTGTTAGTCCCAAGGGACTGTGATGACCCCCCCATGTGTGTGTGTGCATGCACTTGTGTGAACTTGAAGGTGTGTGTGTTTCTGTGCAAGCCCATGTGTCTGTGTTTGTATTTATAATAGACCTTCTCAGTATGCAGATGAATCTGGCACATATATCAGTGGTATTAGCGAGAACATTTGGACAAGGGCAGCACTGACGTAAAGGTGTCTGCTGCTGTCCGTGTTTTGTTTCCATAAGAAAAAAATATATATATCTTGGTGTTGTTTCATAAAGAACAGACCCCAGCCCAGATGTAGAAAGGTTTGCCTGGATGGATTCTGTATGTACTGTACATCTGCAATCACTGACTTCATCAGCTTTCAAATGAAGGTTTCTACTCTAATGCATTTTCTTTACTTTGACAAAAAGCAGTAGGTTGGCATATGTTGTGCATATATTCTTTTTTTATTGTTTAATGATATTTTATTCTCTGATGAACATAGATTGGAGAAAAACAGGCTGTTCCAACTCAGACATCTGAATCTGTGAATTTTATACAATGCTTTGACATAAGGAGCATCCATATTGTATGTTGAGCATACTCAAGTACTGTGAAAATGAGTTGACTTCATGTTTTCAGACTTGAACTTGGTGAACCTGAAGTGTCTCCTCATCTTGAAACATTTTTTAAGTTTCCTGTTATGGCTTTATTAAACATCATTCATTTGTATTTTCCACATTCTCTCTTTTCTCAGTTACCTGTTGGTCATTGTTGCTGTTATGATATTTTGGGTCTATAATTCCCTGATATCGGACAGAACTGAACAATAAACTTGGGAAAGTGGGTGGATTTGAAGGTATGGACCCAGACAAGAGCTGCAGTCCAATAGTCAAAAAACTCTATTGACCATGATGGAAAACGAGGTGATGGAAAGATGTGAAAGAGAATTCAAAAGGACATGACAATCGTGGTGTTAAGAGAATTTCACTGTGCTTACATTTGTCTTTATCTTTCAGTGCTGCATAATTCGAGTAAGGTTTTTATACATTTAGAAAAAAGTGAAATATTTATGTATATAGTATTATGTTATGGTGATGATAATGATGTTTTGATGATGAAATTCAATATGTTTGTTCTTCAAGATTACTCCTAACTGGATAGAAGAAATCTATATTTATGGATTTGGAGCTCAGCCAGTCATGCACAGAGTTTTGGATTGTGTAATAAGTATAAAATATGTGCTCTGTTGTTTCTACATTTACATGGTCTGCCGTGGTAATACTACGATGGCATGTCGCTTTAAATGTTGCTACCATAAGCAATGGTGGGACGGCATCATCTCCCTTGCCTTGGTAATGGATGGTTCAGTATATCCTGTACTGAAATGAGATAAAAAAGGAAGCATTGAAATAACTTTCTTTAATATTTAGAAATGACTGCCACTACTTCCGGGTTATTTCACTCAGTTAGAAACCTCCCTAAGTCACAAAGAATATTTGAATGCAACCCCAGTTTCCCACCCACATGTCAAGCCCAAATGTTTTTAGCAACAACAAACCATTTCCTTTACTGTGCCGTGTTTGTGGACGAGACTGAGTTTAAATCTTTTTTTAATATTATTATGTCTTGATAGAAATAATTAGCAGTATTTAAAAACAGGTCCAGAATTACTGAAATTCTATATGTGTAACTACACAGACTATACTGTGACAACTATAGGCACTGTTGGGGGAAAAAAAACACATCTTCTGTCTAGTACTGGAAAAATAATGCTCTCTCCTACAACATGCATTGTGTTTACAATGAATAATAAATGTATAGATCATGAAAAAAACATGTACAGTATGTAAATGTGCTGTTTATGTATTCATGCACATGCTCAACCATCTACCTGCCCTAAACAAGATGTAGATCACATGCTAACACTGAAAAGCCACTCTGCTATGTAGGAAGTGGCACTCCATATTGTATATGTGCCTCTGCAAGATATGTGAACATCTGCTGCACACAACAACTAATACAATGTAGTGTTGAGGTTGAACGCTGAGTCTTTTAGTTTCCTTTCAACCAATACAGAACTTGCCACAAAAGTGGTATTGTTTCATTCTTTCTGCGAGTGCAGTTTCATTTGACTCGAGTTGATTTTTTGGAATGAGCTGCTGCAACTTGAGACAAGGGAAAAGGGATTTTAGATACACTGTGGTCTTATAACACAGATGACTCATAACTCAAGTGAAACAGGTTGAAACTGCTGATCTGCATCGGAACTGCTCACATTAATTAAAAGTCTCACTGCTTTGGTAACTAACTTTTTTCCTCACTTGTTTCCAACAGTAAGACCCATACTTACATTTTAAAGGGGTTACATAAGGTTTTATTTTTTATACTTATGCAAAATGGACAGATTTACCGCATGTAGGCAGAGAGATTGATAGATAGGTGATTGGATTCAATTAAAGAACAGTTTGGGGTATTATTGCTACCATAAAGTATGTGGGTGTTATGTTGACATTGATCATACTTGAGTAGGATGAGACAGAGAGTGGACTGGACTGCTCCATTAGGAAACCATTCCAGCTCCTCCAACTCCTGTATTGCTAAGTGCATACAAAACCAGGCCTTCAACTCCCACTGAGTAAAATCAAACTGCATTGACGTCAATCAATTTTTAAAGCTGCTATCATCCTTCATTCAACTCTCCCATATGCTCCTCTCTCAAAGTGATTTTGTTTACATGATTTTAACTTTTTTCCTGTTTTTTAATCCTTAACCCAGCATTTGCAATTTCATTCCAAAACACAATATTGATTTTTATACTAATCTTGTCGAGACACTGTGGTCTTGACTCACGCTGTGGCTTATTTTATTAAATCTCCCAGCAGAGTAACAGTAATTCTACTTGCATGCAGGCTACTACCACTCCTGCAACATGTGCAACACCCATTAGTGACTATATCTGCCAAAAACATGATCCATTCAGAGGACTGTGTTACAGCAGGTAGTTTTTCAGTTCTCCACAAATGCCTTCTTGATGTGATAATAACTGCTCAGAAAACGAAAAATTCCGGAAATGCCTGGATGGTTCAGAGTGTTAGGCCATGAACAGACATGGTAACAGGATGTCTTCTACATAAGAAAGCAGAATATCGAGTTAAAACCGAGTCTGATGTGTGTGATTTAATGAGGGTAAACACAATGAACAGCCATGCCTAATGGCACTGTGCTCTGGCACGGCACTCCTCAGCGGCAGCGAAAGAAAAAACATTTATACAGCATGAAACAGCTGTGGACAGCAGATACTGTAAGAATCATTCATTCATAGATCAATGCAGGCTCATTTAGACCTACTGAATATTCTTCTTTAACCACACTGAAATGTTTGCTGCTTCCTATGTATTGTGTTTAAAAATACAGCAACAGTATAACCATGTTGGCTTGGTTGTTGTGTGGATATTGTCTTTATTTGAATTCATGCACTTTACATTTGTGGGTGACACAAACAAGATGTAATGCTTTAGAAGTGGCAGATTATATAATTGGGAGATTACTGAGCTACAAAAACAGATTTAGTGAAGTTTTGACAAATCTTATATGTATGTCAATTTATCAGCATGATGCTAAAATGATGATAAAATTAAAGAACCAAATCAAATGCTTGTAATATTCTCATATTGTGCCACAATTCAATGTTTTAACATTTTACTACATACACAATTGATTTAGATACAATGCCATAAGGCCACTTTTGAATCAACAAAAAAAAAAAATGCTTGCAAAACTGACATGACTCAAATTAGATACAATTCACAGATTGCAACCAAGATTTTATTATTCCCATTTTACACAGCGTGACATATTTTGCCTCTTTGATCCTGTTCACACCAGAAATAATTTTGCAGCCTCCTGTTTTATGTAGCAGAAAAAGGCTAGCCACATGTGAAAACATGTTACCTCACTAGATAACACAACAATGCAACAAACAATGAACAATTTAAAATATTAGCATGGATTAAAACTTGTAAAGACACTGCACCTAGACAATGATGTCGGAATTCACCAAATTATGGATTTACTTCATTTTCAGGATTGCAGCCACTGATTGAAAGAATTTCTTAGTTTAGTGAAACATCATTTTGCCATTCCTCCAATCTGTGTGGCCTCTCTTCCCTCCTTTCTTGGTTTCTCATTGAGTAGATCCACTAGCTTGGTGCCACTCGTATGACCTGAGGGAGCAGAGAGAAGACAGACGAGGCAGGGTGAGAAGCAGAGAAGCAGGGGGAGGAGAGTTTGAGCCACAATAGTCCTGCTGTCAGGTAAACATACAGTGTATCCACAACATCACCCTCTGTCTTCCTCCTCTATCCCCCTCGCTGTCTCTGTTTCTGTCTCTTTTGTCTACTGCCTTAGTTCCCCTTCCCCTGCTGTTTGCACCACAGACAATATTTGGGTCACTGCAGATATCACAAAAGCTCAAATCAAATTGTTCTCACTTTCTGTGGAAAAACATGCATGCATGCAGGTCCACCCCCCCAGACTGCAAAACACTGTGTGTGTATGTCTATGCATGTAGAGTTGTGGCATAGTTTCATTTCCACTGTCAACATCATAAAGCCCATAGACTACTGGACTCACTTCACCCTGGTCTGATCAGACCTGACCCCAGATCAGAAGTATAATCATCTGCCTTAAGGTTAAATGACTAACACACCATTTTTGTGGGACTCACTGGGTTGTGATCAAGAGAAATGACTCAGCTGTCTGTGCCAGGTGCTGAAATTTCAACCCTGTACTCTATTGTGAAGTGTTTTTAATGTGTGTGTCACTTTCATTGGGAAAGATACTTTACCCACCCATTTACAGAGGAGCGAGAGCAAGGTTCAGTTTGTTCAGCTCTGTTACTCTGGGGTCTCTGATTCACTTTCCTCTGAGTGGCTCGATGGCTGCAGGCAGCTTTTTTTCTGATGTAGAAGAAGTTTTGAAGTTCCAGTCTAAGGCAGGTTGTTTTCATCGCTTTGGCAATGCATGTCTGAAGGAGCACCTACGGGGAGGGATGCATGTGTTTGGTTTTCTTTCTCCAGAATCACTGAGTCCAACTTTAAATTGCAGGACTTGACAATCAGGTGAGTATAAAAGAGAAAATACAAAAAAAAAAAATTAATGCCAGTAAATTGTTTTTATTTTTAGTATCTGCTTGTGCTAATAGAGCTCTGATTTATCCTTTGTGACACCTTGACTCCTTTGACTTTCCATGCCCTTTTATATACTTGAGGATCTTTTTTCTTAGCTTTACCCACCACACATACACAAAGATGAACACTCCCTGACATCTCTTAGTCTTGCCCTACAAATACCACTCACTGTCACTCCCTCAGAGAGCTCCATCGAACCACTATTGACCGCTGGTTGGGCTAATCGAAGGCCCCAGCGGCCTCCTTGTCCTGTTGGTTAACGGTGACCCAGCCTACCCTGCTCTCCCAATCGACGCTGCCGCCAGCCTCCCTGTTCTATCTCTCCATCTCACCCCTCCCTTCCTCTCATGCTTGATTCGATGGCATTGATCTCTTCCACCTCTTGACCTCCTTCTAGAAGGAGAGTTACTGGTGTAGCTGTCCCACTTTGAACACATGCTGACTCTTTCAACCTACAGTTTTAGCTGAATTTCCACAAAGAATTGTTAAAAAAGAAATCTGCTGTCTGACTATGTTGAATTATTTCTACACACAGCCACAAGTTAGTCGTTAGGTTAGGCATAGAGCAGCCATTATAGTTAAAGCTATATGTACATCATGTTCATAAAAAAGGCTGTTCAGAGGTGTTCAAACTGTCCCTGTGTTTTTTATCAAATCCAGGTCACATTTCTGACTTAAATAACCCTTTTGTATATTCGGTATTCCAAAGAACCTCTAAAAAGAAAAGATTATTAAACATTAAAAAGGTCCTCAGATCAAAGCCCAGTATTTCTTAGAGTGTACAGAGATGTGTTAGACAGATGATCACCTTAAACTACTCAAAGCATATGTGTCACCAGTCAGACAATAGCAATAAATCTCAAGCAACAGCCATGTAACCTAAAAATTCCCCGCGGGTTAAAAAAATTGGAAAAGAACAAGTGAACTTCAGACAAAATTGAGCTGCACCGTCCTTTGATTTTCAAAAGATTAAATAAAGAGAAATTAATGCAGCCACTGGTAATAAGTCTACTCATTAAATGTTGCTGTAATTAAACATTCAAAAAAGTCACATTTTACTAATTGTTATTCAGTTTTTCTATATTTATGTAATTTTGGTGGAGGAATATTCCTTTTCCTTTTTTTAAAAAAAAAAGTACATAAATAAACATCTAAATTTAGATTAAAGATATATAATCAGTGTTGATAACGATGCACTAATATAAATGTGTTTCTACAGTATGTGGACTGTATACACTGTATTTATTTGATGTTTTTATCACTGGTCAACCTTCCCCAGTTGCTTGTTGAACACTCACTATAATATGTTCCAACATTAAACCTTAAATCCACTAAAAAAGGACATCACTAAGAGATAAGAGAGTACACTTGATTTTTATTTATTCAGCGTAAACCAACGGTGGAGACTCTAAAAGTCCATTTGTTCATTAATTCATAGTACATGTCGTTTTCTGAATCCTATTTATGTCATTCCTTGGATTGAACCACCATGTTTTTTTTCCTTCCAAGCCTTGGAACAATTGCATGAGCTGGAGGCCAAGCAATCTGTTGATGTTCTTCAGTTATGGATGGCTGCATAACGACACTCCTCCTGCAACCGAAACAACTTTTTAATCAAGTCAGTGTCTGCGCTAAATCATCCCCCTCTGTCCCAACCCCCCCTCTATTCTTGTCTTTCTTCAGTCTTCTCCACTGTTGCCACACATGCACGCACCAGTTCTCATCTTTTTTTGTTGTTTTTTTTTTTTCCAGTCCCTGCTAGAATGGCTCAATTGTTTCAGCTGAAGACAGAGCCCATAAAGTGCCATTAAAGATGTATCACCACAGCAGCTAAATGTTTTCTTATCCACTGTCGAAGCACCTCCAGGACTAGGAGACTAACAGACCCCCCCCCTCCTCGGTGTGATTCTTTGCCATGCTTGTATGAGGTCTCTAGACTTGTCGTGATCCCTGAACTGTAATCTATTCAGTTTGTGGAGAGAAGGGAAGATAAAGATATAGAGGCAGTGCACAGCGAAGGGACAGAAGCAGGTTGAGAGAGAAAAGGTGTGAGAGGGAGGAGAGTAAATGGTGGCAGGATGGTTTCAGTTCTGTCTTCAGTCCCTGACTCTTCTATAGGTTTGCAAAAATGGGAGATACTCTCAAATGTACAGTGCTTCATCTCTAGGACACACATGACTGATACACTGAATCATTTCTCATCTATCTATCTTGTTCGCTTCAATGAACTCTGCAGTTTGTGGGCTGCGCACTTCATCCTCAATTATATTTAACAGCTCAAAGTGAAATCAGGGATTGGAGACAGAGTGCAGCAGGTGATGTTCACTGCTCACCTACAATATGTTTGTAATCATTCTTCCAGCACAGTTAATGGCTTACAGTACATTACAGTCAAAAAGTACACTTTTAGATTTGAATTACAGTTTGAATTTGATTTGATTTCTGTCGTGCCATAATTTCCAGTCTGATTCATATCAAATTACGAGGTTTATGGTCTGGGGAATGAAGGACAAAAAGACTTACAGGTCTTCTGGAAACTAGGTTGTTGCTTGGCAATCTATTTTTCAGAAACATGCCTTGAAGCAATGGCATGGTTAAGAATCTATGAATCTATTTTTTCCATCAACTGAATTACGGAAATTAGACAAGTGTCTTTATTCAACATACCTACAAATCATTTTGCATTTAATCACAGTTCTAAGCTCATCACATGTATAATAATAGTAGCTACTACCTGAGTATCTGACTCATTTGGGATGATACATAGTTTTCATCGTCATTAAAACAAAAACTTCTTCTTCTCTACTACCATCCGAAATGTGTTGCTGAAAAGCAGCAGACCTCAGTGGTCATTTCTGAGGAGAGTCGCTATTGAATGTAGCATTTCTTCCAGCTTCATCATGGAAAATTGATATCAGGAAAAAAGTAACCAACAATAAATCCTGCAGTGGGAAATACATAATGATCCTCTCATAATTATCTGAAGCAAGTCTTACAGCAAAATCCCTTTTCTCTGATGTACAGTCTCACTTAATATGCCTTACAGAGTGAGTAAGAAATAACCTGATCTTCCTCATATACAAAAGGAAAAGGTGAATGTGTAAGGCAATGAACCATGTTTAATTCAATTCACTGGAGTCTTTCTAGGCTGTATGACCCATGGCTAAGAAATCTCTTCTACTTTTGCATGTTTCACACAGTTAATGATAAACATTTCATTGCTGTTAACACAAGCAAACCAAGGAGTAAAAAGATTTCACCTCACTTTCAGACATATTTGCATATTCAGCATCTCTGAACAATAATAAAATGAAAACCTTTACAAACAGGTCACACATTAAGACAGCAATCTTCTAGATTAGTGGACATTTTCCATCATGTTATAAACTGCAGCTGCTTTGAGTTTTTGAAGTGATGCCAGCATGGCGCACAGCAAGTTGGGAGAAAATCAAACCAGTAAGCAATCTGTGCTGGACACCAGTGATCAACTCTGCACAGGCTTGACTTAAGCCTCACACCCCATTGTTTGTGGCCACAGCGTCTGAGGTTCAGCAAATGTTATAGTCGTGTTTTAATAAGCCTTAAGCCACACACAGTGGCACATATCAGTGGGAAATCTGGTCTTCAGCTTTCTGAGATAAAAACAGTGCTTTCAAAAACATGACTGTGTGATACTGAGCTTTTGAAGAATAGCCTTCCATGATATTACTAGGACCTGGGACTTGTTGAAGGACACTTTAGCAGGGCAGATACTTGAAATTTTCAGATGAAAGAAATCTCTCTCTCCACACACACACACACACACACACACACACACACACACACACACACACATACATTGTATTTGAATACATATGGAAGACAAAATATAGCTCTGAATGCGGAGATGTCTAGTGGGACTACAAAAACAATAAAAAAAAAAAAAGAAGAAGACAAAACGATGTTAATAAAATTCTACCTGCTCCCTCACCATACTTCAAACTGCTTGACAGTATACGTTTAAATACAGATGGTATCCATTAGTGTGAGTTTAACTGTAATTCTCCAATGAGGATTTTGTATTTGTCTCCGAGGGATTTCCCTCAGACTCACTGTAATGGCTTTGTTCGCCACCAAATTGGAGCTAAATTACAAAGGCTTGGCGGACAAAACCCTGACAAGATACGGAGAACTGGTCCAATCAACACCCCAATCCAGCCACCTCGAGTGATATCTGATGTGTGACAACTCTGTAAGCCCACTGAGACTTTTGTCTTCTAAGGATAGAAATGTAGTTTGCACAAGGAGGAGCAACTGCGGTCTCTCAGGATGCTTTTCTCAGTGTCACGTCTGTCCTACCCCTGTCTCTCCAATGCCGTTATTCCCTACAGCATATACTGATGCTTTCACTTTTCAGTATCCCTTCTGTTGTCTTTTTCTACCCTTCTTTTCTGTGTCCCATGGCACTTTTCTCTGTCTGACAGAACCATATATGCATTTTTTTTATACTATACACATTTAACTTTTGCTTCCATCACATCTAAAATATCAGAAAGATTTAGACCTAGTTTAGGAATGCATGACTTAAAATCTCCTGATAGTAAGAAGATCAGTTCTACTGAGTTTCCACATGGGCTTCTAACCATTTTTTCTCTCTCAGTTCCTTCATTCATCATTGAATAGGATACAGAGTGTACAATACATGTATGGTACCATACAGAACATTGCATATCAGAGACGATGCCAGGAGGCAAGCAAGCTCACATGTGTATCGGCCTTTAGAGATCTGAGCCATGTTGTCTAATCTTGACAGAGATCAGACAAGATGCAGTTTGGTGCGGTTAATGGGTCAGTGGCCGTCTGTATAAACAAGCCAATAGACAACAAGCCGTGAGGACAGGATGAAGGAGGGGAGAGATGAAAGCCCGGGGAAGTCAAGAGAGAGGGGTCGAGGGGCTGTGAGGCTGCGAGACGTGAGATGATGAACCACTACAAAGGCAAAGAGAAATCAAAATGGAAATGAGGCGCCACCAAAGAGCACTCCGGTCTCCCACCAGACAAGTTTGAAAGCCAGACAGGAATGAAGGGAGGGAAGAGAGGCTGAATTTAGAGATGAGGTTTTGTACTATATTTACTCAAGATCGATATTACTATTTATGGCAATCGCATCAATAAATTAAATAAATCATGATTGAGATCCTGATGCTGATACCCTGCATATTGCTTTGAGTGTGAGTTTTTCCATTTCATGTTTCTCAAGAGTTTAGAAAGGAACTTACATTACTTTTCAGCAAATGAGCAGGTTATGGGCACCACAAGTTTACAGATCTATTCAATAAATGTTAGCATTATTTTAAATAGTAATGTCATGAAGATTTAGTGATTTACTGGTGTTTATTTAGGATTGGAGGGGTAGACTGGTTGTGTTATCATTACAATCCATCCATTCAACTTTAGGGAGTAATTCTTGGATGCTTCAAAACCTTGTAGATCTACTACTACTACTACGAGGGCAACTACAACCCCTAAACAAGACACAAAGTCATTGATGTACTTGTGCTTGTGATATTCATTTGTTGGCTTTTGAAGTAAGTATTAGGGAAGATAAACAAAAAAAAGGTCTGGAGTTTGCACTAAAAAGTTTCACTTCTGGGAAACAGAATGAGGGAGTACAAAGCATCAGGGAGAGAGAAGGCGTGTGAGAAATTATGTAGAACTTCCTAAAACTGCTGAGCAAGTAAGATTTTTGTGCTTTCCTCTGCCAACTTTGTAAGATAAATAAATTCAGTCTGACTGAGCTGGAGTTTCAGCCTCAACTGATCACCTGGTAGTTAACTAGCTGGATTCTTAAAGACTGTGCACACCCAC
Source organism: Miichthys miiuy (assembly GCA_036365135.1). NCBI lineage: Eukaryota > Metazoa > Chordata > Actinopteri > Sciaenidae > Miichthys > Miichthys miiuy. The sequence continues at coordinate 18,148,885 of CM071609.1, read as the reverse complement.
ACTGGTGTTTGCAGTTTTGCTGATTAGACAACTTCTCAGTTTGGTCAGACTTTACTGAGTGCAACGATCGCCAAGGCTCATATTCAAAAGATTTAAAAGACAAAAATAAGTTTGTCTGCTCCACCAGCTGCAACAAAATAGGAAAGTTAGTGAGAGTCAAATAACAGTGATCTGTATGGGTGTAACATGGTTGTGTTGAAAAATGTCTTAACTGAGTGCTATAAAGTGATGAATCATTTCCTAAATGCAGAGGAGAGATGTTGTTGTTGTATGTTTAAAAAAAAAGACCCACGATAAGGTAATAAATTACAATACATACAAATTTGTAGCAGGATACAGGACACCAGGAGCACCGAGAGAATTCTTGCCTGACAGTCTGGGCCAGTGCTAGAAATCCAAAATTAAATGTGTAAATCAAAGTGAAAACACAGGACAGCTACAGTCACTCTGTACTGACCGTCAGTCTCCCCCTGCTCGTATGGTCAGTGTGTGCATTGAGAAAAAAAACGGACTGCTGAGAGGGAGTGCATTGAAGGGAGAAAAACCATCCTGCAGAGAAGTGCAGCTAAATGCTGCAAAATTACTGACATACAGAAATGTCGAGAACCAAGAGATTCTGTATTAAAAAACCCAAACATGCTATGTTTAACCATGCATATGTATGAAAATAATATTGACAATAAAGAGCGGCATCCTTTTTTTGTCAAGTACCTCCAGCTACTCTCAGCTAGAGTTTAATGATGATCAACACAAGTCAGAGCTCTGAGGAAACGCCAGGTGCAAAACAAACACTGTAAAAGTGCACAAACATTAGAAATATGAATATTTATTGCTGTAGCCTGAGTGCAATTGACTAACTGGAGACTGAAGACACCTGGTTGTTTTTACCTATTTTCGGTGCTTTTTGATGCCATTTTTGTATGCAGTACTACAACTAAAAATATGTGTTTCTGGTACACGGTATACACTACGGTTACAGTATTCTGAGTCTGAATTATCCAAGTCTAATTGACATTGCTTGAGTCATCTGTGCATTATTGTACAAACTAATGGAAATGGGATGCTGTTGCTCTTTGTTATAGCCCACCCCATGTGATTGAGGCTAACAAAGTTACTTTTAACACACCATTTCAGTGTGTTATTTTGTCAGGCAAGAATAGTTCTGCCGTTGAGAAAAACAGTCCAATTATTGCCATCATTTTGCAAAAGAAGTTGTCAGAATAAAGTTTTGGAAAAGATGGATCACAAGTTTGAGACTAAGAAAGTCACAGAAATATTTAGAAAGCAAGTGCAGTGAGTGCAGCAAGTGAGACAGCACATGATGAAATATGATTTAGAAGAACAGCATAGAGGAGGAGGAGGTGGTGGTGGTGAGAGGGGAAGCAGATCAAGAAAAGAGTTTTAGGTCCAACTAGCAAATCAAAAAAAAAAAATTGTGAATTAGGGCAAGAGGGGGGGAAGGTGATGGGATTAGTAAAAGAGAAATGTGTAGAGAAATAGGATGGAAGAAGATAGTAGAAAAACAGTGAGGGATAAAAGAAAGAGACAAAGCGGGAAATAACGAAAGGAGTGTGTGGTAGAGAGATCGTGTGGAAGTGAGAGAGAGAGGAAATGAGACACTGATGGAGACAGACAGGAGGGAGAGCTGCTGGGAGACGCAGAGGCAGGATGCCAATATGATGTCTTCATCTTTCTGTTAACGTCATGTCAAGCGTACGGCAGCAGATGACCGGGACAGGCAAGGGGGCAGGTGAGAAACCTCACACAGGGAGTATCAATCTCCCCCTCTGCCCCCTCATTCACTTCTCTAATACTCACTTGCCATTTTCACCTTTATCATCCTGCACCTGTTCTTCACTCTAGTCCCTTTTGCACCCCTTGTTCTTCACTTTTATTGTACTCTATGCTCTTCCGCCTTTAATGAATGCTTGTCCTACTGTTATGATGAACAATAGTGGGCTTAAAATGCAAACACAAGCCAGAGAACGGAATCAGTAAAACAGTTTATTGAAAATCAGTAGCAATGTTCAGCACAATATTCAGAAGCTTGAATGGATAGCTTTTTTCATTCTGAGGTGAAGGTGATCCAGAATGGTGCAAGGCTGGGGGTGGCAATCCAAAAACAGATGATGAGACAGCGCTGGATGTGGCAGGGGAATAGTTGACAGACACAGAGAGATCAAGATTAGACAAGAATTGCACAATAGGTTCTGCAAAATCACAAAGTTGGCTGTTTACTGTAGATACCACAGTGATGGATGAACAATCTGGCAGTGTCTTAGCTGGTCCTTTATCCTTAGCATGTTGATTGGATGATGGGACGCAGGTGTCCTAGTCGTCAGCAGATGAGAGGGGAAAACTACAGGCCACTCCTAGCAGCACACACAAACAGAGACAGACAAACCAGACATACAAACACACAAGGGGGAGGGTGAAAACAGGAGAAAACACTGGGAAGGAAGAAAGTAAAAAGCTTCATCGTGACACCTACATTGCTATACGTTTGCCAAAGCAGGATAATTGGAGGTTAAAATCATTCTTCTATGATGGGTTTTGGCATAAAAAGTGATTTGTTTTTGTCCTGCTTTTTAGTATTTCTGCCTTATTGGATTATTGGATTGACAGTGCAGAAAGGTCAGACCTCAGCCCAAAACATTGTGCACTTGCTGTGTCTAGAGGGACATGCATCAGCAGTCATGAGTAAAAGGAAGTTATACTCCTACATTTATTCTCCATGAATATTTTTCAGGGTAATAAAAAGTAAGAAATCTACTCTGTGTGACAGCACTTGCATGCATTACCTCAAGCACTTAAGTGAAGGAGCACTCCCCGACTCTACACATATAGGTGAGTTTACTCATTATGGTGGGTACCAGATGTGAAACTGTTATGGCCTGCAGAGGTGCAATTTTCAGTCTTCTAGAGAAAGGCATATTTTATCAAACAAACAAACAAACAAAAACACTGCAATTCTTAAATTTAAGATATCTTATTTACTACTATACTATACACATTACTATCACAGTATCACACAACTATAGGACCAACAGCACGTCACATTACATTCTGGGTAGTGGCTGCCATATTTTTGGATACACCTATTTATTTACATTCACAAGCAACAGCATACACAGAGCAACAACAAATGCTGATGAATGTTTCTGTTTCTGAAAAGGCAAGAGTATTCCAAGGCTGGCCGTTGTATTGATACCCTGTCCTTAAAGAGACCCTCCACAGCCACGAGTGTGACTCCACACAGTTACCCGCAGTGGGAGGGTGTAGGAGCCAGACTAGAATTGGGCCATAGTGATGTCATCAGGGCGATCATAATTTGGGCTTGAGACATATTGTTTGACAGAAAGCCTGTTTTACCAACTGGCAGTAAGTTTGACAGATGAAGTCATTTAGCAGGCAGAGAAGGTCTAATGAAAAATGCACTTGAATTCCATTATGGGAATTGTGGAATACAGTCTTTGAGGCTTAACTCATAAAAGTCTCATCCTCAGCTGCATCAATTTTGACCCTCTTTTTTAAAATCTGTCTCTTGTGAGTCCTTTAACGTCACAGGTGTAATATTAAATAGCTGTTGTACCTCCGTCGGGCTATCTTACTCTTTGTTTTGAGAGAAATTCTCAGACCTCAGGCACCATTTTAAGGCTACAACTCAACTGATCAGTATTTCAATAAAATCTAAAGTTGGAGAGCTTTTTAGAGAAGGTATGTGTTACACTTGTGCACAAGCAAACATTGTATGTTCTGATAATGTAAAAAAAATAAAAATAAATTATTAGTATAGATTCCTGCAACATAATACTGTTTAATTCATAATGTTCTGTACTGTTGTCCATGACTGTGTTCTTTATACAAGAGTAGAATGTAGCTTACGAACAAGAAAATCAGAGATCCATGAGGTCCCACTGTGATTTGGGTCCATATAGCATTGACGCGATAGAATGGTGGTAATTCATAATACCAAATGGTTTATTTCTTTCCTCTCTTTTCCTCAATCCATGATACAGATTGTCTCTTCCAATTTAAATATTTGACTGTGGAGGATGCTTTGTGGAATCAGCAATATTTACAAGAATTCAAGAATGATAAGCTATAAAAACCCAAATACCCTCGGGACTTGTAGCCAGTATCCTTCCATTCACTTTAATTTTTAAAGCCTGCTGTAGAATTGTAGAATTTGTTGTACCTGGATCACTCCTACAAACAGAATAAATTGAATCCAAATATATTTTATATGCATCCAGGGACAAGTTAATTTGCCTACTTGCATTTGTTGATATGGAGAGAAGCGGGGGGAAAAAGCCTTAATGTCAGTGGTGACAGCAGATCCCTAGGGCAGCAAATGATAGAGATTGACTGCCCCTGAACTTAAATGGAGGTGTGTGTGCTTGAGACTGACAATGTGTGAAGCATCATAGTACATCCATGAACTGTGTGCTTGTTGGTGTGTGTGTGTGTGTGTGAGCGTATGAGCACGCCATAAATTATTATTTTTTCCACATGTCAAAGACAACACCTGAGGGTGACAGAGAGGCGGGGTGGAGGAACAGAGGCGGTGAGGTGATTGTTTAGGGAAAGGACGCTGGGTTGAAAGCTCATTAACAAAGGACTATAATGAGGCAGTTTCATTTGTGCACACTTGTGCCTATTATCCCTCAACTCATTAGACACTGGGGCATGAGAATTTAGATGCCCAAACTTAAAGTAAAGCAGAGAGTTATCAGGTATAGAGCCAGCCGGGTTCATCTGAGGTTTCTCTGACAGCTGACAGTAAGAAATCAAGTGTCAAGCACGTATAAAATACAGAGGATACAGAGTGCATATGAAGTAGCCATGGGTATTAAGTGCAATAAATGTACTGAGAGTATGTCTCGGTGACACTGGTGCAAAGACATATTGACAACTTGTTGTTAGAACACATAATGACAAGCAGTCTCTCCCCCCCAGTGTAAAGTCACATGTTTGGTTCAGTATCAGTTCAGTAGGGAGGTGTCCCTAAAAGGTAAAGTTGAACTTAAAACAGAATTTCAAATTTGTGGTATTTCAGTGTTTCTTTTGGTCAAAAAAGTGTAGATGAGTGAATTATTGTGTCATAATATTACACACCTAAAATAATAAACAAGAACACAGAATCATGTGTGAGACAGTGGACAACATCAGTGGTGGTCTTTTTGAAGTCAGAACATTTCCAGGAACCATTTGATGCAACAAATGGAGTGCTTGCTCCCAAAGTAGCCATTTTTAGTTAGTCTGCAGGATTGACCATGGTACAAGAAAGCATCTGGATAATGCCAATATTAGGACTATATTTCATTTAATATAATTTTTGTTTGACTGAGGGTTATGCAGCTGACTTCTTGACCAAAAAAAGCCCTAAGGGGAAGCTGTTTACTGACAGATCAGCCACACACCCTGAGCAACGATTAAGTATCTTGTCAGATGGTCAGCCCAGGGGACCTCAGGAGCAACAGACCATACATGGACAACTAAAATTGCATTTTCTACTCAAAAGGAACAGGTTTACCTCAATGGGTGAACACAATAGGAACCAGTCTTGAGCATCTGAACAAGCTGAACAGCCCAGTTCCAGCCAATAAGCTGAACAGCCAAGTTCCAGGTCCAGAGCCGGACCATAGTGGACCATTCAGCAGTTAAAGAGCTGTATATGTTTCCCAGGAGGTGGTGAGAGTAAAATGGAACTAAAAGGTGTTTAGTTGGACTTAAATTTGTCAGGTGCATGACTCCAAATTAATTATTACCTTAACCTTTGTTTGCCTAGTGGTTACACAAGCCACTGTTTATTTGGATTTGGAAGGCTGTATTTATCGAATATGGCATAAATTGAATATTGTATAACAATAAGTATAACTCAATGTTTTCACTAGTGTATAATCACCTGAAAATAAGAATTGTTATGTTGTTGTTATGTTGTTACCTTAAAATGAACCTTTTGTTTTTAATATACAGATGCAGGTCCTCTTCAGTCGAGTGCGCCATATTTCTTTTTTTATTTTTTTTAAGATATTTTTTTGGCCTTTTCAAGCTTTATTTGACAGAGACAGCTGAAGAGTGACAGGAATGTGGGGAGAGAGAGAGAGATGGGGAATGACACAGCAAAGGGGCACAGGTCGGATTCGAACCCTGGGCTGCTGCGGCAAGGACTGAGCCTTTGTACACCACTAGATGCCACTAAATCCTACACACTGGTCCTCTGCTACTTACTATAACATATGCCTAAAAGGCAAACATTAATCAGTGGCAGATTTCCCAGTTCACCATCCAACACTGTAAAAAAAACATTGTTGGATATCTTGTAATGTCAGCAGTCCGTGTCATATTCACCATGCTGGCAACACTTGGAAGTCACCATGTAAGAAAACTGGTCTGGGCTACTATTTATCCAGCACAGATCAGGAAAGATAAAGGTCTTGGTCAAATATGTTTATATGTTTGCCTTAATTCCAGTTTTCTCAGCCTAGCCAGTGACTGTGGGCTATGATGAGAAGCCTTAAGCACCTGCAGGAATTTTGTGATGTTATGGACAGAAAACCCCACCATCACATTGCAGCTTTTTTAGAACAAAAGAATCCATAAAACCAAATAGACAAAAATCCATCACTTAGTATGTCATGCAAATGCTGTTTAGAGCTGTATGCATGCTCCTGAAATGAAGATGGCTTTGCATCTATGAGATGACAGCAATTACAGTCCATCCCACTATATGTACTGATGTGATCACATGCCCCCAATGGTATCACACGACATACATATATATATACAGCACACACTGCCTATACTGGAGGAATGGGAGATATTTACTATGCCAGTGCTAATATTAGCGTGCTGGAAGAGCGATACAGATGCCCCGAAGGAAGTGTTACTTCTCACTCTCCAAGCCTCTTCTACAAAAAGATGGCGAGGATATGCACGGCTTACTGAAGTACACATTTGCATAGTGATCCTAATAATCTGATTTTCCTCTGGCTGCTATTGTGTTCTTTTTTATAAAAGTGGTTATAAAATTCAAACGTTTATTCCAGCAGTCCCTTGGGCCAGGTTTAGTCTTTTCAGTATTGTAACAGACCCACTTGAACCTATAGCTTGTGTTTTTAATTCTGAAATCTCTTTCTAGTATTGTGGCAACACAGGGAGGTTTGAGAGAGAGAGAGAGGCAGTTTTTCATAAATACATAATTACAGACAGCCTGATTAAAATCTGTCATCTATGTTCTGATCTATCTATCTTTGTCTCGCTCAGCTGTTTATCTTGTTTGTCACATAGAAAAAGGATCTCAGCTCTGTTTTAATATATTATTGGACAGTATCGACTTTTACTAAAACAATATTAATTGAATGAACTGTAATGGTTGCAGATATGATAAATTCAGTATGCATCTCATTTCACTTTAGTAGTTTTAAATTGAGTAGCATTGCAAGAAGAATTATATTATACTGGTTTAAGTGATAGTATGAAGTGATGTGTTATATCCATTGGCAACCAGACTGTAGAGCACTCTGCTTTGAAGTGGGTGGCTATAGTAATGAGGTGGATGGAGATATCAAAAAAGTGACACATCAAAGAAAAATGCTCGCACACAGTTGTTGGTTATCAGAGCACGCACACACACAACTCATTTTTTTTTTCTCTTTGTACCACACAGATAACACATGCAACTACACATAAACACACACACACACATACACACAAAATGCCCCAAAATGAATGTAACATATCTATTTACAGTTATGCTTTTGGCGGCTTTGAAAAGCACTGAATTCAAATTGGCAAAAATGGGATGATATTTCCTAAACTGGATATAGAGCTTCTACTGTATGCTCCTTTTCTTAAAGTAATGATGTGAAAAACTTCAATTAGAATGCCTGTCTGATTGAATAAATAGCACTGGCTTGGCACAGTTAGTGCTGTGCAATTAGATAGTTGTGAAAAGTGGGTACTGTTTGTGGACAGAGGTTTCGTTTCTGTGAGCCTACAGCAAAGAAATATCAGTTACAGCTGGCCAAATGCTAGGCAGTTTGTGAAATATTATTTCAGCTTTCAGAACAAAATATACTTCTTATGTGTTTGCATTTTGGGTACAGCTTTCCTAGCACCTAATTCTTCCATTACACACAAATCTCAAAATTTCAAAGTCACCCAATTGGCTGTGTCTCCAACACAGTCCCTTCCCATTCAGATTAGGATTGTCTTACATCTATGTGCATCTACCTTTGAGCATGCACGTGTCCTCATGTTCCCAATCTGAACACATATAGTGAGGCAATATAGCTGAGCCCAGGTTACCCCCGTTTGCTCCTATTGGGTTTCAGGTTAAGGCAGGGAGAGTGCTCAATTAAGAATGCTAGATCATCGATCAGGAGGAAACTAAACCATCACAAGGGAGTCTATGTGTATGTGTGTGAGGAGGTGATGCACATATTACATACACTCACCTGCAGACAGTCTCCAGGCCTCTTAGGCATTTAGGAAATATGTTTACTCTCTCCATATTTAGAGTTCTATATTGTGGGCGTTATTGAAAATATTTATTTTTACCTATATTTTCAGATTGGATTTTTTTCAGAGGATTCAAGTTCTGACCTCCACAGCACATGGCACCCAATCATACACTCCTAACAACCAGATTTGTAGCATTTCAATAGGAGCGCTACCCATAATTAACTTTATAACTAAACTTACCACCTACAGGTTTATGCCTCAACATACAGTGTCTTTTCTGATGCGTCAAAATAATCATATGGCAGTAACTGTTGCTTGTGGGCAATGGTGGTTTGTTTTAGTTTATCTCTGAAGCTTCAATGCCACAACAGAAACAGTTCTTTCCCTTCATCTAATAGGAGATTCTCAAAAATGATTCCTTTACGTATTAAAACACAACCAATCAACATCAAACACACATACCTAAGAGAGAACAGCAGCAGTATATCTATCAGAGCCAGAAGTTCAGTGCTTGGAAGAGCAACTGACACACACTGCTTCACTGTCCTCAGCAGGGGGTGGGGTTAGGTTACAAGCAAGTGTTAGCACTGTACTGACTGGCCTGTCAAAGCTGTGGCACATGAAAGCGCTGCTGGTGTAGGCAGACTGTGGCGGGCAGGTAGAGATGTGCATGATCCTCTAGGCAGGAACAGTGGATGAGGAATTTGTGGATTTTGCTTTTTGCTTGAAGGAATCCAGGAAAGCTGATTCTTACTGACTCTGTAGGTACATGAACTATACTGTCAGGATACAATAATCAACTAATAAGAAGTATTCAGGCAAAATGCCTAAAATAAGTAATTGTCCCAAAACTGTGTATTTGGAGCTCATTAGAGATGTTCTTAGAGGGCGTGTGTGTGCATGCTTTGGTTGGGCAGACACGCACACACAGTCCTGTGTATGCATATGCATGACACCACCACCTGGCTGTGCGTGTCTATGTTTTGTCGTGTAGAGCCATTCTTCTGAACAACACATATGCCAGTGTGTTCAGTCCAGCGGCCAGAGTGGCAGCTCCGAGGTTTGGGCTGTGCAGCGGGCATCGTGCCCTTCATGGTCATGACAGATGGAGCCAGTAGAGACGCAAGGCTATTACAGAGGACAGAGAGGGAGGGCTGGGGAGAATGGAGGGAGTAGAAATGAGTTAGGGAAAGGGAGAAATGAGAGTAAAAGGAAAAGTGGAAAAAGAGTATGATTGAAAAGGAGGGAGAAAGATTGAGTTAAGTGTGAGGGCAAATTAGTGCAGGATTGAGAGGGAGAGGGAAAGTAAGAGAAGTCGGCAAGAAGCTGAAACAATCAGGCCGAGGAGTAAAAAAGGATAAAGAAATAATGAGAGGGGGAAAAAAAGATGAGTAAAAAGAAACATGAGTCAGTGAGGAAGCTGCTGAATAAAAGGTATTTTTAAGATGGCTTTTAAAAATGACCCACTGGGGCTCAGCTTCATGGGATGTTGTATTGGCAAGTTTGATCCTGGACATTCACACACTTCTCTGTAGCACTGACCACCTCTGCTCTGAGATGATTAGTCTGCAGAAGTGGTTTGCCTCCAGTCTGCTTCCCACTGCCAAGCAAATGGAATGACTGAGAAATAATTACTTTCTGCTTAGTCTAATAAGCAAAAACGGAATACAGATGGAGGCAGAGGGAAAGGCGGGTAATGTGGGCCTCAAGTCAAGGGCACAGACAGGCATATGGGCCAATAAATCTGGATCTGAGAGCATTCAGACCAATCAAATCTTATTATGAACAATAGCCAGTTGGGCTCATTACCAAGATGGCATATCATTGTGACGGCTGCCCATTAAGAACAAATTGGAAGAATTGCCAACTCACTGTCTATGACAAAACAGCAGTAGTAGTACAACTGGTAAAGTTACACCTCAGTAAAGAAAATTCTAGAAACTACCAGCTCTAAAGTGGAAAATGAAAAACTTTTGCAGATGCATCACATTACTCCTTTCGGCTCCTTTTAGTCAAACAAACTGATCTTCTTGAGAAACAAGAAAAATAAGACCATTCTTAAACATCTGTCAGCTACCTCTGAATGGTAGGTTGTTAAGACTCATTGTTTTAGTGTTTCATTATTTTTTTATGATTTTGTACAAGATAACCACAATACAATAGGAACCAGAAGGTCCCGTATTGTAGAAAGAGAGATTGTTTTATTATAAAGCAGGTCTAGATACTGTGAAAATTATCCAAAAACTGATTTCACTGAGGAATGCAGACAGCCTGCATTCAGAAACAACGCCTTTTTAAGAAGCCGTCAAGACTTCTGTATGGCTGTAATGTCACAACTATACAGTCAACAGCCTCAACCATACCTCCAGCACAGCCCACCCATTGGAAAGGCTGCAATCTGTTGTCCTGTGGTTGGCCTGCTCGTGCCTCACTCAGAAAACAGCCAATCAGAAGAGAGGCTAATTAATATTAATGAGACAAAACACAAATTGCCCTATTCTTGGTAGAGCTCCCAAGAGAAGAATGAGAGAGGACATGTGAAACTACTGACTTTTTGGTGTTTAAAACCACAAATATATCTTTTTATGGACATCGAAAGTTCAAATAAAACACCAGAAAAATTTAAAATATGGGACCTTCAGAAGGAGTAGATAAGTTGCAAATGATTTTTACCTGGATTCTATGTCCTCGCACATCATTGTGTTTCCTGCTATAATAGTCTTCATCACAACTTACAGTAAACAAGGTCTTTCTCTGTCTCTCTATGCCACTGGAAAAAGCATGAGAAAAGCGGGGAGAAACTGCAAATTGTTGTTGACAGCATAATGCACTCATTCACACTGATAGCCCATGAACACAAAAAGCTGCCATCTGAAAGTAACCCTTTACACTTACAGACTGCATGGCTCTTGATAATTTCAACGTTAGCATACCTTTTTAGAGACGTCAGCATGTTTGGTCTGCCTGCCCTGTCTCAGCTGTTTTGTTGCCACTTCCTGTCTCATTTTTACTGATATTTTGGATGCATTTAGTCCATAAATTGCTTCTTCCTTTCCAGAATCCGTAAGATTATCTAACATTGCTGGCAAAGTCACTGAAATGTAAGATGTTGCTTATTAGCGGTCAAGGAGCTAATTCAATTTCTGAAGCGGAGATAGTTTTTGGCAATTGAATTATGCTAGCTTACTAATCAGAGCTATTTGCCAGACATCTGCATAATTGTTGATGAAAATTATGAATTATTTCATTCCATTAAAAAAAAAAAAACAGACATAAACTCTCTCTTATGCTCTTAAAACCACATCAAAGGTGCCTTTGGATATCTTCACTGTTCTTTTCCGGCCTCCGTTTGCTCACCAAAACCCCCATAGCTTTCTTCCTTCTTTGACCTTTGTCCTTCCTTTGCAAATACAGCATGAACAACCTTGTCCTCTTCCCTCACTGCTTCTAACAAGATCACTGTTTCCGTGCTTTGACCTATTTACCCACAGTGCCTCTCAACCCTCTAACAGCTCACCTACTCAGGATGGAAAGCCACTGAACCCTGTTGCCCCAAGCTTTGCTCATCACCCAGCATTTCAGCTAGTATTAATGTCACAGTAAAGATGGCCACCATTTCTAAAACAAACAAAAAAACAAAACAATATACCTGACAGGAAATGTAATCCTAAACCTCAGCCTTACTTTTGGGAAACATCCACAACAATGTTGCTCATGTGCCACAACATTAAACATCTTTCTTGACATTTTGCCACAGATACAATCAATTACATTTCATGTTTACAAAATCACATGTTGCACTATGGAGGGCCTTTTAACCCCACACTGCTGAAGCTGGTGACCCCCAGTCCCTGAATATCGTATTAAAGAGAAAAAGCAATGGTAGTACAGAAAAATACATTAAAGAAGCAGTAAGATGGAGACAGGCTTTGGTGAATTGTCATGGATTGTAAGAGAGTGAACCCAGACATTCTGGCAGACAGGCATTTATAAACCTTATTAAAAAAACATGCTTTCAGAACAGAATTTCAGGAGTCTATATTATATAAGACTATAAGATTCTTCTTCACTCAAGTAACCAGAGGGTCAAAAAGGAAATCACTGTTTTAATTGTTGCAATACTGCTTCTGGCCACCTGTGGCAACACTGCATCTGAGGTTATTGTTGTTTTAAAACTGCATGATAGATATTCCTGTTATATATTTTATTTGCATTCTATGTGTTCTAATTTTATGCAATGTTATCTAGCAGCACTTCCTGCCATCCAGAATAGCTGGACTGTGTTTCTGCTGCATAATGTCAAATTGTATTTGGTGTTACTGGATTAATAGGACTGACATTTCATAGCTAATGACAGTACTCAATTTGCTGGATAGTTGATATTTTTGGAATTTATTTGTTTGTTTTTTTATTCATGTGATGACAATTATAGAAATGCTATAGGCAGTCTGACCCCTGCTGATTCAAAACCCACATGAAATTTATAAATGTATAATTTTGATGATCATGAAATAATCCTTTTTTCTCTCAAGAATGACCTTCCAAAAGGCCCTGTTATGTTCAACTGCTGGGCCATTTCCATATCCTGTCTGGGTCTGTCAACATGTCAGCCACAGTGCAAGGCTTCCTGTGCAGCGTAATGACTCTTTTATCTGTTCATCTTTTCATTTATTTATGATGATGACAGTGTACTGGCACATGCTCAGCATGCTCGGAAATCGTAAGGGGACTAATTAGTTGGCGTTTTCGTAGGGGGCTGAGACATTACACAGCCTCTAGTTTGGTTTAAATTCAGGTAATGACTACCAGAGTGTGTGTGCGGCACTGGTGAGGGTTGAGTGCTGCCACCCGTCTGCCAGGTACCGCTGTGATGGGGGCATGTTCAAAACCTGGCAAATCAGCCTTGTCACCTGGCACCCTGGTCCCTCACCGGCCTCAAGGTCATCAAGCTTGGCATGCTGCTTGGAAAAGCTGGAGGGGAGAATGTGAGAGGCATCCCTGAACAGTCGTGATGGGTTGCCATGTTGTAGCAGGGCTCCCTATGCCTGCAGCGATCTAAATCCTTAACGTTTATACCCACACAAAGCTTTGACATCCGCCTTGAACAGGCTGACGTCAGTCCCTTTCCTAGAATCAGAGAGATAGCCACTCAAATAAGTCGTGTGATGTTATTTGATGTACATTGACTATGAATCTCCCTATTGATGTCAGACACTGCTGTGTTATCAGACAATGCCATTTGGAGGAGACTGGAAGCAAGCAATACATTGGTTCAGATTTAAAGCTCGGTTGAGTCCGTCTGGAATTCAGATAGGGTTAATGAAGTGGATGCATGTACTAACCTCCACTATCGCTTCCCCGCCTCCTGTTTCCAGATTTCCCTCCCACATCTCTCATCATCTTCTCATTTACCTTTCTATTTAACTTTTGTTTTCTCATCTGAGGTGTTGTCATCATTATAAGAATAATAAGAATAATGGCAATTATAATGATGTGCATGTGTTCAAGGAGTCTCAAGGTTCAGCTCTGACTTAGCCTCCAGTTTTAGATCTGAGAATGCTTTGACGTGTGTTTGCATGAATCTGGGGTTATAGAGAAAGAAAGCCTAGAATGAGATTCTGTGATCCAAAATGTCATTGATGTCATGGATGCATGTCAAAAACTCACATTATTCTGATCATTAAGAGGTCTTTGAAATCTGCACTCAGTGACAGAAAGAGGTGAGCTTTGTGATGGGTTGTCATTAACTGCTGCAATTTAAAGACACACAGTTGACAGTGTGGAGGATGGCAGCATTATAATGATTTGCTGCATGGTGATAGTCTCTGATCATCTTCACATGAATGCATGAAGGACTTCAACTTCAAGTGATATTTCATTTTTAATGGATCATTTTCATTTTCACCACATAAGCTACACTTCCATTAGAGGTCAGGAACACCCAACGTAGCAGCACAGACTCGCAATTTAGCTTGTTGTGCTCTTACATAAATATTCATAATTGCAAGTAAGGTCGTCAGATTCTTATGATACGACATAATATAATTCTTATGTGCTTTTGATGTGCTTTCGTGTCATAAGCCTCCAATGATAAACATGATAACATGCATGAACATAAGTTATAATATTTTATTATTTCAATGTTTGAGTATAATGTTGTATGGTGGATAAATGATGTACACATAATAACTTTAATTACAAGTATGGAAGATATGTTTTTGGAACAAATCAAATGCAAAATGCTGCTAAATGCCATATTTTTTCCTGTCCACTTCTAAAACAAACTATAAAATGATATATATAATCAATTCATCAAACACAGGCAAAATTACTATTCATGAACCGCGTTTCTATTGGACAAAAGTCCAATATTCACTCTCATTTTAGTTATGTTTTGCTCTCCACCAGCTGCTGGGGGAAATATCTGCTGCAAGGCTGCTAAATGCTCTACTCCATTGTTCACCAGATGACTATGCCTGTCTGCTGTGGGCAGGTAGTGTACAATACACTTTTTGTTGAAACCCTGCTAGCTGCAGATTGATCAGAAAATCTGGTGGCTTTGAAAACAAAACAATACGCTGAAAGACAAAAACAAACAAACAAACAAACGTGTTACTATAAATGACACATCCTACATTATACATTCACATAATCCATATAAAAATATTGATTAGTGTAACTTTAACAGCCTAAATCTAGCTCTAAGTCTTAAACAGTGATTTTCCAAATATCAGATGAAAAACTGTCTGACTGTTTCTAACACATGTTTTTTTTTTTTTGCAGAAGCACAGGGACATTGTTTGACATCAGTACAGCTTGACACGTGCAATGCAAGGTCAACAGGACCTCACAGTCGGCACAATCTGTTAAGACATACAATAGATAAAAAGAGGGATATAAAAGATCTGATTCCAAAGTATTAAAGATTGGCTTTTTTTTCTTACTGAGTGTGGACATTAGTTCTCCTTAAAGAATTCAGATCAATTTGATCGGAAAGGGTTAATTTGCTTCAATTATCTAGTGCTTGTGGGATCAAATGGCAATTAGGAGTTAATGCCAGCTGAGAGAATAAAGCAGGAGGACTTTGGAGGAGGGAATTCACTTGAGTTGAACGTATGAAATAGCAAATTTTTTCCCTCATATTTGTGCTATATGGTTCTGTGTTTTGTTTAACCACTGCCTTGTGTTTCTGGTCTCAGCGTGTAATGGAAATTTTATTTTCCTCTCATTTTCCACATCAGAAGATTAAAAACATAATGGTTATGTTGTTGTCAGCTGGGATATGTCTACAAACCTGAAGTGTGTGAAACAAAAAAATAAAAAACATTACCACGAAAGTGCAATAAACAATAATTTAGCCTTCCTATTTATCTTTTTTTTTTCCTCCTTTCAAAAGCAATCTTCATGTTTATTGGGTTGGAATTAAATCCTTCCTCGAAATCGCAATAGATGTTGTGTTTGGTCGACTCTTTAATTTATTGTTTTGCTGGTGATGGAGACTTGAACGATTAAATGTCTGAAGGAGCCTACATTCCTAAACACAGAGTTGTTGAGGTAGAAAAGAGAATAATAAAAGATGGTTAAATTATTGATTGGGACATGACAGGACTACTGCCCCTCTGGGTACACTTCATCAATATTTTCCATACAATTTAACCCACTGCTGCCAGGACGTGTCTACACATAAGCAGTCTGAATGATGTTCTGCACTCTGTCATTCACACATGCACAATGCAGCCCACCCCCCACACTGCAATGCATTATTGAAGACTAGGTGCCATTGTGTTCCTCCTGGTTAAGACACCTATATTTTTTCCAGCATTGCAATATCACTGCTGCACCCTTTCTCAATGCAAAGGCTGCAGAGCTGGACTATATTATCTGGACCCGGATGAAACAAAAGTCTCTATTCTAAGTAAAGCACAAGCTGGACTGATACCTCCATCACTGCTGGCGAGTATAAAGGCGAAGGGTCCAAGGAGGCTGTCAGTGAGTCTTCCAGCTTGTCCGCATGTATTCCCTCCATTAGATGCACTGCCAGCTGAACCAGAATAAGAAGGCAAATCCCAAAAGTAATCGGTCAACAACAAAGGGGATGCTATATTGTTTGGAGTCGTGTGATGCTTGGGCCTCTGTGCTAGCTATGTGGATTGTGGTTATGAGGTTGTCCCCGCAGGTGCCTTCTGCATCCAGGTTTTGCCTTGTGCTCGCTGACTGAAATATTAAACAAGCCTGTGGATTTTCGTCATGTCTCCACAGGCATATATGCAGAGTTTAGCACCATGTAATGTCTTTCAATCCATCAAATGCTAGAGGGGGGGCTTTTTGCCGAGGCTCCCTGTTTGTTTTACAACAGTAACCATTGTAAAAATCTCTCCATCCTGCATTAGTAGCACAGCACCCACTGTGCAGTTCACAGAGCTTTACGGTGTAAACATTCATTACTTACACAAATAAAACCCCTGTTTTTAAATGATGGTTGCCAGAACATGGCCGATGCCAGATGAAAAGACTAATTCATTTATATTATATTGTATCCTCAACAATGCATATTTGTATTTTTGATCCATTGTCATATTGTTTAACCCTTGTTTGTTGACATTGCCTTTACTTTTTATCCCCCTGCTGCATGTGTAAAAATAACAATTTCTTTTTCTGTAAAATATTTATACTTTTTCATTAAAATCCAATATTTAGAAGGAAAAAGAATTAAAATAAATAAAAAAAATATAATAAAAAAAATACTACTACATCAAATTAGAATCAATAAATAAAAGGTTTAGTATGGTGTAATATATCCTACTTTCAAAAGCAGTCACAGAAAGAACTTACAAACCTGCTGTGTGGCCATTTCTTTCAAACCTGTATCATTTTACGGTATTGAAAATTGGTCTGGGACATAGCATTATTGCTTGAACCCTTCATCGAAGGGCTTTTAAATTAGCATCATATCAATCTAGGGTATCATGATAGCACTGTGGGACGTACGCTGTGTGGCCATCCCCAGTTTATTTCTTGCTGGGGATCTTTGTTGCATGTCTTGCTCTTTTCTTTCTCTCTCTCCACATGTTAGCTGTCACTCTTGATTGTCAACTGTCATAAGGGGGCAAAATAATCTTTATAAAAAAGGCTATTTTTCTTCTCTCAGAGATAAGATTAAGTGAGCATCCAATTTATGCTTCAGATGATGCAAATACATACTGATGGTACCATGAAATAATGATGGACTACATCAGCACACTTGGTAATGCACAAAGCTAATATTGGTAAAATGCAGTGCTTGTGTTATACATTCCCCGAGGGTAGAATATTTAACAGAACCCACCCAGACAGTTGCCCTGAGGGGTGGGATGACCTCAATACACTGATGGAGAGCATGTAGACAGTTATAGTGCTGTCTATGGATATTAAGATTTTAACATCTCAAAACAGCTAGTGTGGTACACTTGAGGTGGACAAAAGATCAGCCATGGTGCACATCACAGGTTATTTGTTTTCCTGGAAAATCGCTGGTTTAATCTCAACAACAATGGATGTGTCCATCAAAGATCCTGTTCTGTCAGTGTTCTTGAGAATAATATAAAAACGCCCACTTGCTGAACTTTGTAAACTCACTGCCACTGAACATGAAATGCATGGACAGCTCACTGGTGTAAGCACCTTATCCTTATGTTAGCGGGATAAAAATATCCCAGCTAATTCCACATTTAAATCAGACGTCTCACTCCATTAAAACACGCAACTGTACACAAACATATCACAAAAGGCTGTGATCTTTATTTACTTGATCCCTGCAAAGAATCAGCACTGTGAAGCCACCAACCGTGTTACGATGATGGCTCTTTCAAGGTTACTTAACTGATAAATTACTTTATATTGCATGTTCAGCAGGGCGGCCATTGCTCCTGCTGACAGTATTCCATTTTATGCTTAAAAAAAAAGACCACACACAACCAAATCACAACTCAGACACATTTTTTCTGTCTCCCTTGCACCTGTACTTTTGGGCTGACATAGGTCAAGTAAAAATGAATCTTCAGTTTGCAGGTTAATTGGTGGATGTAGGTGTGACGGTTTGAATAAAAGGTTGTGTGTGTATGTGTTAGCTGTGTGATGAATTGGCAACTTGTCCAGCGTATACCCCACCTCTCACCCAATTGGCTCCAGCCCCCCACGACCCTGATAAAGATAAGTGATTATGGAAAATGGATGAATGAACCTTCTAGTGCCCATGAAATTATATTAGCACTTCAATTAACTGCAAATTTTGGAGAAGTGATGCTGCTTTAGGTGTTCAAGAGGCTAAATATGTGCTAAGTAATCTAAAGTAACAAATAAAAGTGAGTTTTAAAAAACTGAAATCTCAGCACCTTGCAGAGTAATTTTTGTTTACTGGACAGCTTTGGTCCAGTGGGATAATGATGACATCCTTGTCAGCATCCTTGAAGCTTAGAAATACGTTGAGGAATTTTACCAGCACACGAAACAGAACCAAACTAAACAAACTGTATACATTCAGCACAGTATGCTGTGGAAAAAAGGTATTTGGTCCGAACAGTAGTGCTCTCCTAATAACACAGCATGTGTGTGGCTCCATCAAGCTGACGTTAATTAGGGAGAATGGTGGGTAACTCAAGCCATGGTTGTCATAAATCTCATACTTCCTTTCCTTTCTCTTTGCAAATATCTCTTACTTATAACCGCATAATTACAGGTTTTGCTAGGATACATCATTCAGATCTGATTTATTTTCTAACACCTTACATTATGGTATTATTTTTTCATAGTGGAAAAGCTTTTAATAGCAGGGTGGAACTGCTCTGCTTTGATCGAGGGATGTACAGTATATGTGCTTGAGGGAAGGTAGAGGGCGAGGAGTGTTTCTCCATGTTTTAAGTTATAGGAAATCAGATATAAAATCATGTTTCTCCAAATTTATATATATATATATATATATATATATATATATATATATATATATATATATATATATATATATATATATATATATATGTATATATCTTCTGTCCTGTGCTAAAAAATAGATAAATAAATAAATAAATAAAACATGTCAAAGAAGTCCACATAACATAATACAAATAACCTCAACACATTAAACACACACACACACACACACACACACACACACACACACACAAACATATAAAAACATAAATGCACATAGTTGTACACCTTGGCTTACCAGCCGCTGTCGCCTAGCAACGACAACCATATACACTGTAGGCCTGTACATCTCAGCAAATGACATGTAGGTTTTGTTCACTGAAGTGTGGGTGATGCTGATGGAGCATGAATGCGCATTAGAAATGGAACCAGCTTCACATTAAAATGTACTAAATTGATTCAATGCAACAACCAGTTAAAGAATAGAATGACTAGATTTGCATTTTGTGGTTTTCAAATGCATATGTGTGTGTGAGTTTGAGGCAGGGAGGTAGAGACAGACATCTTTATTGGGTTAGTGTCATAGACATGGACATGGTATCTGTGACATTACCCACAGGTTTCTGAAGAGCTGTTATGAAGCCGCCGCCATGCAGGCAGTCGAAGCTTGGTTGCTCAAACAAGCCACCTGCCAATCAGTTAAAAGTAATATTTTTTGGGGGGTATTTTCCCTTGAGAACACACAGCTCATCTGAAACGCAGTTGGAAGAAGATACCTCACCCATCCCATGCTCAGTGGTTCAGCTCTGATGGCAAGTCAATGTGTCAAATCAATAAGCCTAACTAGCTCATTAATACACTTCTCAACTACACATCAACGGGGAGGAACAATATTTTTGAAACCTCCACTTTCTGTGCCGTAATAATTCAGAAATGTTGAAAATGAATAAAGTCAGGAAATAAAGACAAAAAAGTAAGGTTAAAAAAAAAAAAAAGAAATCTGGTGAGCACAGTGGAAGGACCCATGGGTACTGAATGTGATTAGGACTGGAGGTGAATGGGTCACATTGGTTTGACTCAAATAACAGCTGACAGCAGTAAAGTAAGGAACAGTTTTAAACTGTCTTACTGAGGTCAGGGCAAAATATGATAAGTTTAACTGAAAGGGTGAAACACATGCTCTTGGAAAGTATGTGTGTGTGGGGATGTAAATAAGTCAAGATTCACATTTCTTAAAACTGTAATATTGGTTATAAACTACACAGGTAACAACATGTAACAATATATAGTGTAATGACAATTTACTGTTTCTCAATGACAGCTAATTCTTACATTGAATGTTATTTGTATTTCAATTGTATTGGATTTTAAAATTCCATTTCCATGTAGAAAACTGCCTACAGTATTTAAGTTAACGCTTCATGGTACACCAGTGAATGAACATAACAATTTAGTTTAATTCAAGCATGATATATTAGGTATATATATTATATTTCTGATTAGCGTTTTAAGCAAATAAATTACGTGATCCTTATTACCTTTTAACATAATTATTGTCTTAATGATTGCGTTAAACACCAGGCTTCAGTTAAACATTATTTATTCTGATGTAGTTTTTCTGCTTCAGGAGTTTTTCAGCCTCTTAGAAATGTGTTTGCAATTAAAACTCTTATCTGCAGACAGCAACTTCATCTCCAAGTCAATAGACAGAGCAGTTGTCACTGAGGTTGGATGGAGTCACAGTTAGGGGTGTTACATTCAAATTTTAGATATTTAATTAATGTTTTCATCCAGTGTGCCTTATTAGAGAGTAATTAGTGGTTCTGTGTCTTGCTCTTTGACACTATGACAGAATACATGTCTACCACAACAACTTTGGCCTTTTAGAAGAAGAGTCTCGGAAACATTTAGTGTATTTTTTTTTAATTAAATTAGGAATTTATTCAACAATGCAGTGGGTTATTAAATACATTGTTTAGATTTTCTAAATCTCATCTGAGAAAGAGCATCTCCTCTTTTTTTTCATGCTGTTTTATCTATCCTCTAGCCTGTCCCACCTGATGGCTGCATTGCTTAGGAGGTTACTTTGAAAGTCTGGTTTTACAAGCTACCAGTTAGTTCACTTTGAAAGAGGTTTGGTTACAGCAACACTATTGTCAGGAGGAATATGGTTTCTAAAAAAAATGCACCTAGATTATGAAATATAAATCCCACGATGTCAAAACATTTTACTGATTAGGATTTGAGTGAAAGCTGTGTTTCATCAGTCTGCATCACTGCTGCCTGCAAGAAATTAGCATCTTGTCAAAATAACCTCACGTGGGATTCATAAGAGAACAAGTGTGAGGCATGTGAACTTCAATTTGTATGTGATACCATCAGTGTAACATGTTGAATTAGAAAGAGAATGGGATGTCAAAACAGATTGAACGACATACACATTTTTTTGACAGGCAATGCAGTTGCCAAATCGGGGGTAGGAAGAATTACAAAGGGATAATAATTAGGAGTGGATGAAGAGTATGTATGAATGTATCAAACTAATTTGCTCTATGAAGAAATATTCAGATAAAGTAGGAATTTTGTGTAAAAGCATGCCAAAAATGTTTAAAAACCCGTGTAGACCACATGTAATTAGTATAAATTTCACCCTATGCATTGCAAACAAACAGCCAAGTGATGACCTAATCTGTCTCCATTAGGTTTCTGTCCCACTCCCTAAATTGGCCTCCTGCACTTTTCTGGTCAGTGCGGTCACCTCTCCAACCATTTGCTTGGTGCAGCATTGTGTTTCCATGCCAAATTCCGATGGCGAAACTATCACAGATCACAAGCTGGCTGCAGAGCTCCGCGGTACACCGTGGCACGCTCTTTCTGAACAGCCCAATTGGTTAACATGGGCACTGAAAGGATGTGGGTAGTGCTTGGCAGTGCTTCTGCCTCCTTTGTGTCCCGGCAATAAACTATGAAAATGCAGATGAATGGGTTGAATACAATTACAGATCGTAGGCATATTCATCATGAATTATAATTTTAAAAGTAGCAAAGTATTAGTGGAAGTAGAAGTAATAGTAGCAGTACAAGTACCCCCCAAAATGACCTAGAGAAACACAAGTAATTGTAATTTGTTACTTCTACCCCTGATTATTAGTTGGTGTCTGCTTTCAGTCATGACCAATCACGTGACGTCTTTGCCATCAAGTAAAAAGAAAAGGAATGAGTTTTAATTGAAAGCTTTTCTAGTACTGCCAGTCCCACTGAGAATTAGCACTCTTAGCTCAAGGAGGTTTCAATTTCTTTCAAGGATGATTAGATTAGTACTGTAAAAATATGCTTGGGTAATTCTATGCACTAGCTCAGTTTGTTTGCATAAAAGATTGAGAGTTAAAATATAGAAACTTAGAAAAACCACTGGACTAATATGTTCTGCACACTGATGCTCATCACGTTCCAATCCTGTTCTTCCCTTTCATCCTTCACTAAGATATGAGCTAAGAAGTTTTTTTTTTTGCTGCAGACACACTGACTTTCCACTCACACAGCCTCCACTGTAATTACTGAGACTTTTCACAGCGCTGCTTTTGAACATCATGCGCTTACACCGTATGATCACACCTCACCAAGCTAACTCCCTGGGATATGAGATTGTGGTCACAGCGGCCGCCAACCTAGTGCCTGTTGCTGTTGTGTTACTTCCTCTGCATGGTGTTCCTGTGCATCAGGAGTTACATGGCACTGACCCTGCAAATACAGCATGACTAAACAGCGAGTAATGAAAGCCATGTCTGGTGTCTGTACAAACAGCTTATCCCTCAACCTGGGCTTACACTGTAACATGTCGACAACCTCACTTTCCCTCCCTCACTCTCTTTCTACATGTGCCAGAGTGATAGGAATCTCCCCAGGCTCCTTCATCCCCTTTTGCTGGCAATCCAGGATTCACATTGTCCGCTTTTGTCTGCTATTCTCTCCAGATATTTAGGTATTCATCACTCCTATTCGTGACTCCGCTGGGCCTTGTAGCTGAGGCCTACCTCCAGACAGTACCCTAGAGAAGAAACAGAAGCGAAGAAAGGGGGGGTTAGAGAAACGAGCCACAGACGGTACAGGGCTTATCTGCTCTGAACACCCGAGTGTCGGCAGCTCCCCAAATGCTATGAATATCTGTGCTTCTATGTGTGTTTATTAAGCAGTAGGAAATGCTTTTTTGCAAGGCAGGCAAAGGGAATTGTGTGTGTGTAGATGCCACGTTGTGTACATTTCATTTCAGCATAGATGCAGTTTTTCAGTGCAATACAAGGAAGGTATTAATGTTGTACTGGTGTCACAGAGAGGCTACAGAGCCAGACGGCCTCAGATGAAAAGAGCATGATATCTGTTATTAAAGAGAGCCAACACTGGAGGAAAAGCACATTAGATTGCATGTAATGAAGAATTTATATTTGGCCATTATCACAGAAGCACCTCCTATATTCAAATCATCAAATGATTACTAGCTAGCGTCAAGTAAATCGCTTCTTGTTAATGGCTCTTAAGTTTTCACTGTCAACAAAACAAGTCATATCTGCCTAATAACAGATAGTGTTTTCACAAAGCTGCAAAGCATGATAGAATATTAAACCTAAAAAAAAATATGAGATAATTGATATTAGGAGAATTAAAGCCCAAAACAATTTCCACTCTATTTGCTAATGTTGTGTTGTAATGGCATTGCTCTGACAGTCACACAAAATGGAAGACAAAACTGATAATTTGAAGCTGCCTCCTGGAGTCACCAAGCTTACATGCAAGCAAATATAGTGTCTACTCAAATATTCATGTTACTGATTCAAACAAAACAGTGGTTACTTCCCTATTCTGCACGCACGATGGCTACCAGTGGGGCCGCAGTCACGAATGGAAATGAGATAGGGAGTCAATGACATGTTTCTGGGAATAAATTATGCAGCAATGTTAGTCTGTATTTTTGCAACTAAGGGTCCAGAGTGTCTGGAGTTAAAATCAGTCATCTGAATTGATGCAGGTGGGTGGTTTACTTGGGTAAATGCACCTACCACCATCTGTGTGCTGGTTAGTGTGCTTGCATGTGTCACCACACGGTGCTGTATCTGGCTGCTAAGAGGCTGCCAACTTGCATTGCTCTGTCTGAAGGCTTTCAGAGTAAAATCTGGCAGGGAGCCGTAGGAAAAAACTTAGAAAGAGCTGGACGTGATGTTTCTGAGATAAATAAGGATGGTTTACACTGTGCTTTCTCTTTAGCACCACTGATTTGAGGAGCTTCAAACCACAGTGTAAGTCTAAGGGAGCTTTTAATTAGATAAAGCAACCATCAACTTGAATTAAAACTAAATTAAAAGCAAGGACATTTGCATCTATTGGCTCATAGACAAGTTACCTACTCTCAAAATGATTAGTGATACTGTGTATAGTTTTGGCCTGAATCAATAATACTAATCTACTCTATGCTGTGTTAAATAAAAATGTGTGGTCAGATGAGTCCTATACATGACCTTTGAACAACAAGTCAATACAAATGTATGTAATTATAGTGCCATGTTTTCAGCTTTCAGAGATCACTCTGGTCAAATCATAACCAATAGGAACAGTGACCTATCCTATAGAAACTATTAAGACACAAGTTGTAATAAACTGGAATTATTCAATTGAATTTAATTTCAATTCTGTTCTATTTAAATGATCCAAATCATAACAGAGGTTATCTCACTTCTGACCACACCCAATAGTGATGTCATAGTGTACTGACACACCCTACAGTACATGCTTACATCACTGGAGGAAGGGGAGAACTTAAACTAATGGAGGTCAGCAAGATTTTCAGTCACTGTTAAGATGCTCATTTAAGTAACACATACTGCCCTGCTGCTCTAAGCACTGTCTTATCTGTTCAAGTTTTCTATTGATCATACACACCAAACACCCACACAGCAATTAAGTCCTTTTCCCTATTACAGCTGTAATGACAACAAACCAAATCATTGTTCCTGAGAATCTCATCATTGCTCTTCCGTAAATGTGAATTAATTGCAGCAAGCAGGAGAAAAAGAAGCCAGCCTCATCTGATGGGAACAGTGTGTAAATCTCCTTTGTCTTTAAAAATCAAGAGGAGAGGTAAGGCAGCAGTCAGCCCCCGTTGCCAAGTCATTTCCATTGACATCCACCTGTGTCATTATTCCTGCAACAACACCCCAAACTACCTTGATTCATCCTTCTTCTCTGGCATCCATAGCTTGTAGCTGGAAATTTCCTCAATCTATCTGTTGGATTACTTTCCTGCATTGTGCTGAAGTGAGACGAATAACACACAATACTATTCTATCACCTGCGTGTGTTTTTAAATTGGCTCCTGTGAGATTCATTCCCTAAAATTCTAATGACACCTCGTCTTTGACTACACCTGAGCTGGTCCTGCTTATGAATTACACACTAGCCTCTAATGCAGATTGAATTATACAAGGTACCTTTGGGATATTGCCCTGTGTCTCTTGGTCTTTTTATATTACTAAGCAGGTTTGTTAATATAATTCGTAAAAGCCTTTGTCACAGGTTCTGCAGTGTGATTGCACTGGCACAGGGACAGAGGGATTTTTCATAAAGAGATATTGTTTTTTCTGCCTGTTTAGTTTGAAGCATTATGGGTTTATGGATGGAGGGAGATGCAGAGGTGTGCAGCAGGAGCGTAAGGAGGAGTTTGTTTGGATGAGACCCAGGATGGCGATATCCTATTATGTAGGCTGTCACTTTGGGTAACCCTGGGAGCTTGACTGCAGAAAGCATCTGACATGCTGTATGCTTTTACAGCAACAATAAGATTCGCTATCATTTTTGAACAGGGGTCAGTAGGTGGATAAAACATGTTCATTCAGGTTTATTTTACTCCTTGGCCATGATGTGTTTTGTTTCTGCATGCGGCCACTCTCATTAACATCTGATGTGACTCAGTTTACAGTTGGTATGTTACAGTTAACCCTTTAAATCTACATGAGGAATTGGGCACAGACTTGAGCAAGGCACCAATCCCTGTGGTGCTCCTGTTGGACTTTTGAATGGAACAGTAAAACATTGTAGCAGGCAGCACACAGGTGTAAATTTCTACAATGGCACAGCTAAAAATGATTCCTTGAAATTATTCAATTAGATTAAATTAATACACATTCTACCTGCCAGTACAAACATGTAAAAGCTCTACATTAGATTAAGCAAAGCTCGGTGTGGTCCATGAAAAACACACTTCTTACCACTGGATGCACCGGGCAAAGCGGAACATTTTGCTCGTCAGACTTTGTTAACTTGCTCAGATTTCAGTTTACCTTGAGTGCGTAGTTAGTAGTAGTTAAATAGTTTTCCTTTTGTCTGCTTTAATGACCGAAGTCTGCATAAGCTGTGAGCCTCGTCTAGGCTGCTTCTGAAATGTGGTGCGACGCTTCTGGTTGGATCATAATCATTGTCTAGAACAGCCGCGGCACAGCTGGAATGCGACACATCTGGAATGCGTCACATCTGTGCCTGGTGGGATTGAGCCCTTCAGTTAAAATCTTCAACTTTTTAAAATGTATGTAGGTAAAATGTGTTTGCAGAAGAACAAGAAATATACCTGTGTGCCTACCTACACTGAACAAGATGATTTTTTTAAATCTAAGTTCTTTTGGCATCACACATCTTTGATCCCTCAAAGCCCAGACTAGACAGAGCATTCTTTCTAATCAGTGTTTGAAGGAGATGCCATTGCTGCAAGCGCTGTTAACTCCAAGTGGATTATCTTCACTAATGAGAAAAAGGCTTGCCTCTTAAGCCATTTCACCTGCAATCCTCCAACACAAACTCTGTGACTCAGCTCCTCTCTTTGTACTCTGTCCCCTCATGTCTCTCATTATTGGAGGACAGGAAATCTTATGTCATCCTTTGGAAGTTGGCCAAAAGAATAAAACTACCTCACCCAAACGTGGAGCCAAGAGGAGAAAGAGGTAATGCTTAGCATTTTCAGACCAGAGTGTAGTGCCGTAGTGAACAGATAAATAGTGGTCCCTGTCTGACCTGGTCTGCTCAAAGTGACCTCCTGTTGGACCACAGCCACAGAAATGTACTTGGTATTAACAGTGCAGTCCTGGTCAGACTGTGTATATTAAGAAGGCACATTGCCAAAATTTTGATGTACTGCCTTTGTTATGCCACTAAAGAAAAATGCAACATTTAGTTATAATATATAATGTAAACAATAGTGTTTAGGATAAACTAGAGTTTATGCTGACAGGTGGCAACACCATTAAGATATTACATGCTCCAATGAAATGTAATCGCTGCTATATAGCAACATCTTTTACAGACAAAATGTTGTACTGCTTTTTTATTTTCTTGGTGGTCATTAACATACAGTAAGTGCATGTTACAGAAGGCTAGTGGAAATAGCCAAATTCAAACAGATGGGAGAAAGATATAAAAGGTGGGTGAGAAGAAATTAAGCTCCTTTGTAGCAGCTCTTCCACATCGTAAGCCTGGAGCTCTGACAAGGTGTCCTTTTGAAGCTGCTGCAGCCATTCAGCAAGCATCCTCCACTCCACTAGCACAGAGGATCAGGCACAGGCCTCTGAGTTCACCACAGTGTACTCATTAGAGTACAGATATTTCTGATCTGTTTTGCACACACATACACACACGGGCACACATACCGCCCTCCATCATCTTTCTCTTCCTGCCCTTTTCTCTTCATTTCCCCTCCTACACTCGCTCCATCTCTCCTTTGCAATTTCCATCTGCTCAAATGAAATATATTTGGCATCCGGAGAATGCCCCAAAGCAATGAGGGACAATATATCTTACAAATATTAGCCGTCCAGCCGTGGTTCATGTAATATTTATAAAGGGAATGTGGCAGTGGGTGATGTCAACAATGTTTACCGTGAACAGGTTGAACATCTCTCCAAAGTGCATCAGCACCTGCCAACTTTTTGACAGGCTAGGTTCTCGGCCAATCTAGAGGCTCATTTACATGTTACACAGCAATCACGGCTGACCTGATCACATCTGGCATGCTTGTCCAATTAATTAATCATGTGTAAGTGAGGCCAACCTCAGGCTTTGATTATGCCTGCCATATTGTTTTAAAGAAAAAGTTGTGTGTGTGTGTGAGGTGGGAGGCTGTCAGACAAGTGTCCAGATGGACAGTGAAGACTTTTGAAGAAACAACCCTCCATCTAATATAGGTGTCGGTGAGATTACTCACCGCATTCAGGTTTTGAAAAACATACTTTTTAGTACCTAATAAGAAAGCTTTTTTAACAAAGGATCAAAACAAGAACAGGAGGACTACAGTGTGATCAGTAAACAAGAGGATAGGCATATTCTCTCCTAATTATTCAAACAAAAAAAGGAAACAAGATAAAATATAGTCTACAGGAATTCTAGCAGTTCCAACATTTTCTAATTAGCTTTAAACACAAAGTACTGGAGATAGATAGGAATGTCATTATTACAATTCAACCGTAGAGGGACATGGATGCCTGCACCAAATTTGATGGCAAATTCAGAGGGTCAGATGGTCATCAAAGTCGGGATAAATTTTCTTGTAACCAAGTTTTCTTGTTTTTGTTTTTCTTTCAAGATATTCAAGAGGAAAATATCACGTTTATCCAAACCTTTGGGCATATCTTTATCATGTCAGTGCTCAGATACAGTGATATTAAACATCCTACTTCCTCCCAGAAAGGCTGGATATATGTACAAGACTGCAACGCATAGTCCATGAGTACACTATTGCACTTACTCTATCAAGATATCAAGAGTACTGAGACAGATAGTTTGTGACACCTGTGTAAAAATGAGGCTAACAAAATGATATGAGCTTTACGCAGACAAGTATTGAAGGATAAACTCAAAGTAATGATTTTTCCAAATGGAGTGAACTCTTCATATTGGCAAGTTGCACTGAGGAAATACTAGAAGCGAGGGGCTAATCTTCCGCTGTGGGTGCCTCAAGCTATCTTGAGATCTGTCAATAAGTCTGCATGGAGTTAATACCAGAATATGACTAGCTTCTCTGTAAGTGGATTAAGGTGGTACAGTGTTGCTTTTAAGAAGGTGTTTTGTTCCCGTATGAAGTAAATAGCTGAGTAAAAAATGGATGTTGTATGATCTTGTAGTGATTTCAACCATCATATTTATTTAATCATGAATACATTTACAGGAATTTAGCGTTCAATAACATAACAATGGTTACAGCTTTGTGTCAGAACTTGCCAATTTGAAAGGGAAGAGATTCTGTAGATGCAACTAGATCAAATTCATAAGCCTAACACTTTTACTGCAAGTTAACATCTGTCGCTTGAAGGGTGCTTTTCTTCCAGAAGCTTTGCTGTAGTGAGAGCATACATTTTCAGCAAAGACAGCCCAAGTGGGAATTGAACTTCTAACCTTGACACTGTTATCACCATACTTAAATCACTGAGCTATAGCGCTGCTTTCAAGGATATCCTTTGGACTTTAATACTCATACTTGGCTCTATGTTTTTTTTATCCATTTGTGACAGGGGCAGTCAAAACATGTCTTCACTGGGCCCACAGGCAGACTAGATGTCCACTGTGTGTTGTAAGGTCAACAGTGTTTGCAAGCAAAACATAGGCTTGAAGAGAGGCCAGGGGTTTGAGCTGGGGATCTCAGTAGAGGGTCCTTGTCCCTTTCCATGGCCTCAGCTTCCAACTCCCTCTGTGGATACGTCTGTCTAACTAACATTGTTGCCTGTCTGTGCACATATAGAAGACTTCTTAATGATTTTCTGTCTTACAACAATCAAGAATGATCCCACTCTGCTGTAATCCTTCCTCCTTTCTGTGCAATCTATATCTACCCCTGCAGAATCTTCCCACCAGTCGGGATCATCGGACTATGTTTGTACTGGGGCAAAAATGTAATTAGTGCACAATAAAATTGAAGTTTGGACCACACTACTATGATATGAAATCAGATCTTGAGGTATATCACGACATGAATAAGTCAGTGTCAGCATCAACAACAAACAAGTTGGCCTCCTCAAGATAATTGTCCCAGGTGCCATTGAGCCATTGCAGAAGAAGAGGGCGTAACAAGATGACGTAATTAGAAGAGCACTCGTCAAAACCTTGAATGAACAAAAACAATGTGGAAACATTTCTGTTTCTTTCATGTAATTATCTAAGGAGCATTACATATAATTTATCATCCCTCCAGTGGAGCAGAATGGACATTGATAAAGTCACATGCCTGGTGTATGTCATGATTTATTGATTTGTTTCTAGCACAAAAAACAGTTGGATGGAAATGCTCTTAATGATACAACGCTGTAAAGAATTTAAGCTACTTTATTTAATTTATATTTGAGCAAATTCCACAATTTGCAACATAGGCTCATTATTTTCAGATGTTTTCACAAAAAACGTGAAACTCATATGCTGACTCTTTGAATAGAATTGTGGGTTTGTTTTTTGCACTTTTTCTTTCTCAAACATTTTACAACTCTGAACCACTTAACCACTTCTGTACCACTTATATAGCCTGGCTCCCCTGACATCCCTCCGTCCATCATTCCACATCTGTCTTTGTATCAGGTATCAATGAGCAGAGAGGCAGAGAGATGAAGGAGGCAAGTGTGTGTGTCTGTGTGTGTGTGTGTCTGTGTGTGTAGAGGAGGGGCAGGAGGGTTGCACCTCAGGGAGCTGCCTGTCACAGCGCTGTCATGTTGATAGACATGTCAATCGTGACTGAGCGGGAGGTGGAGAACTAGAGAGGGAGCACAACATAAGATGAGGAAAGTGAAATTAAGAAAAGTGAATGGTTCTCCATGCTATATATATATATATATATATATATATACATATTACTTTGTTGTAATCATTTTGTGAATGACGACACAATTTCTCCTTTTAAACACTGAAACAGAGTATTAGCAGGCTAGTTGCATGCCCAAAATGAGCCAGTTTTCTACACTGAAAGTTTTTAGGGTAAATACATTCATGCAAATTCAGTAGCAACTCAAATATCATGACATATCATTATGTATCAGGGTTCCATGAATTGATTCAAGCTGTAGCTATTGAGCTATTTTCTAATGCTTGAACATCTCCTACTATATTTCTAGGTTCCTACGTCCCTTATGTGTGACGTAAAAACTCACTATGTGCTGTGTTTTGTGTTTCATCCATCCATTATCTATAACCGCCTATCCTCATCAGGGTCAAGGTGGGCCTATCCCAGCTGAATTTGGACACCGTGGACAAGTTGCCAGCTCATCACAGGGCACATAGAGATGAACAACCATACACACTCAAATTCACACCTACGGACAATTTGGGGTCACCAATTAACCTATTAAGTGCACGCCTTTGGACTGTGGGAGGAGGTTCGAACCTGCTATGAGGTACCAGTGCTAACCACTTCCCCACCGTGCCGCTCAAATTCTACATATGTTTTTCAAAACTCTACTTTGGATTGGGTACAAGGACTTGGCTATTGAGAGCAGCTGTCCATGCTGCTGAATAGAATGGAAGCCTTCACTTACAGTATACTGTCTTATCACCGTTGGTTCTCAACCTGCGAGGCCGTAGATGCACTGCACGGGAGAAGGGTTTGAATTTGATGATGTAGGGAAAACAAACAAACAATAGTTTGCTGATGCTATCGTGCTGAACTGAAAGGTGGGCGGGAAGCCAGAAAAAGAACCACAGTTATAATCTAAAACGTAAATGGTACAAATTCACATTCCTGTGCATCATCAGCAACTAATATAAAGAACACGACTAGGTCTTCAGTCCTTTGTAAGGCTGTAGGCAAAGCAGTGCTTTGAGCGTAATGCAAACATTAGTATGCTTACATGCTCACAATGAAAATGCTGACATGCTGATGTGAAGCATATTCCAACATTTGCTAATTAGCACTAAACACAAAGTACAGCTGGGGCTGATGGGAATGGCACCAGTTTTGAAGGTTTTTGGTCATAAACCAAAGTACTGGACTCACTGAAGTTTTTGACCTGATGACAGGAGTAGATGAAAAGTCAGAGGATCATCAAAGATTTTTAATTCAACCTGAGGGGAGCATGAATGTCTCAACAACACCTAATGGCACTACAAGAAAAGACAGAGGATAGGGAGGGATCGTGAATGCCAATCCATCAAGCAGGCTTCATATATCAGCATCTGCTTTCTGGCTTGAGCACCTCTTTGAGGCTGTTGTCTCGCAGTGCCAAATTGTTACAGTTTCAGTGTTTCAGATTTCCAGGCAGATAGAGGCATCCCCCCCCCCCTTCTTTCTTCCTTAGATTTAGTGATTAAAATGTTAGCAAAGCATGGTAAGGTTTTCATTTGTCGAGGCATTACTACTATTTCACATGTTTGAAGTCCTAAAAAGAAATTGTGCTTTCTCAACAAGCTACCATTACCTTAAGTTGTTTTTTTTTTTTTTTTATTATTATTCTTTAGAAAAACAGATTTTAAGGATCCACCATTTGATCTCTTATTAAAGTGGATTTATTTTGCAGTGCAGCACACAGGCAAACAGAAATATCCTGTGTCTCTGTGGCACATCAGTTACTGGCCACCACCACTGCTGCCTCCTGGAGAGTGAGCATGAATTTAAAAGCTCTTTCTACTCCTCCAGGCGATAAAACGGCACTATTTGTCTGTGGTGCATTACACCCTGCAAAGAAGGCATTTCGTGCCCCATCCTTCTCCTTCTCAACTCTTGCCATTGCTTCCCCTCCCACTATATTATACTTAAATACATCTCTGCATTTGACACTGGGCATCACAGAAATGATATGAAGTGGATGCTGCTCCCTCTCTACTCACCCATGTAATCTGAAACCATGTAAAGAAGATCATGACAGGCATGTTAGTGCACAAAGGCAGGGATCTAAGGCGAACCATCAAACCATTTCTCTATTCTTGCTCTCTCATCAGTTCTCTTTTCAAAATATTTGCTTGCGCTGTGTGCTTGCGTTTGACTTTGTTTTGGTCTCAATTTCCTGGTCATTAGATACACTAAATCAATGTGATGTGTGCCTCCCATCTGTAATTTGTCCTTATATTGTAATTTGAGCATGTTAAAAAAAAGGATTCCAAGCATCTCACACTCTTTATTTTATTATTGGTTTTATTCTTATGCTCTCTCTCTCTCTCTCTCTCTCTCTCTCTCTCTCTCTCTCTCTCTCTCTCTCTCTCTCTGTTCTCTCCTTCCATTTTTTTTATAATCCCTTCTTTTTCTCCTGGATTCATCAATTGTTCAAGATTAAAGGAAGAAGCAAAGCTCCTACGCCTAAATTAGATGCTTCCTTAAAATAACAGAGAAATATGTAGGATGAAATCCGAAGGTCAGATTCTGTGGCCTTTTCCCTGGACAAAAATAAATGAATAATTAAAAGCACACATGATCCTTGTATCAGCTCACTCTTGCCTACCATACCCCTGCCCTCAAACATTCTCTCCTCTTTCACATCTCCCTTTTGTTTTTCTCCCACCTCACAGCATGTGTTTAGTTTTATGTTTTCATCTCAGTTTCTCATCTCATTTTTTTTCCCTCTGCTTTGTTCTCATTCAATCATTCTGTCTGTAGTGATTACCATTATATAACATTATGAAAGCCAATACCAAATCAGGAATACCAGAGTTTATAAATAGGGCCAGACCATTAATGCGATGACTCTCACATGGCCCAATGTGCGTCATAACTAAGTGATCTTAATGCAGTTAAATAACTCGATATGTTTGTTGAATTGCTATTTAATTTGCATGACATGTTTTTTCTAACAGGATTCCACAAATTGATCCAGGAAGCAGCTTTCACAATAAACCTTGTAAACCTCTATCCCTGCTTTTCCACATTACTAGGTCTCTCATATGTAATGTAAAAAGTAATTATGTGCTGTGGCAAAGACCCTTGTATGAGTCAGAGATGAACATTACTGTGATGCAAGCATCTAGTTAGTGCAGGACGAGTCCAACAGGTTTAATTTTTTGATCATCAGTGTGCACGCTTTCTCTCTGCAACGATTCATCTCCTCTTATAGCCTGAAAAATGAGACATTACCTTCCTTTAATGACTAAGTATATTTCTGTAATGATACTTTCAATTCACAAGTTTGAAACAAGCCTATCATTGACTCCACTGCAATGCACTGAATGATTCATACGAGTCAGAAGAAAAGGCTGTTGACTATCAATGGCAGAGTGACAAATATAGAACATAAAGTCATTGCAGTCATTAGAAGTGCATTAAGAAGTAGTGTGAGTTATCAATCTACAAACCTTATGTTTTGATAAGTTAGTCAACGAGAATATCGCTACAATTTTATGTATTTTTCAAGTTTCAAGCACACAACTGGGCTATAGTTGTCCAGTCAGCTAATCATTTATTAATTACAGCCACTGTATAAATAATCATGTTTAGGCGTCCAACAGACCAGGCCAACAACACAGAGCAGATGATATTTGCGGTACAGAGGTAGAGGGTTACAGGGTACACCCTGGACAAGTTCATCACAGGGCTAACATATTGAAACAAGCAACCATTTACTGCATTCATGCTCACATTCACACCTATGGGTAATTTAGAGTCATCAATTAACCTGTAATAAACCTGCATGTCATTGAACTGTGGGAGGAAGCCGGAGGGCCTGGAGAGACCCCACACAGACACAGGAAAACGCCACACAAAAGGATTTGAACCAGGAACCTGAACCAGAAAGGAACTGATATTATTTGGTGAGTAGATAGAAGCATGAAAGATATTATTTGGAGATCACCCTATGAATCAATGAACCTTCACCCAAAAGGGCAGAAAATCAAACTGCTTTCACCGCGCTGTCTGTATGCCACATGTTTGTCTGTATGTTTGTCACAGCCTATTTGAGTAGCCTATTGTCTGATTCACAAAATAATGGCACCTTTACAACATTTTGTCATTAAGAAAAAGAAAAAAAAAAGCTCAAGGT
Source organism: Miichthys miiuy (assembly GCA_036365135.1). Lineage (NCBI taxonomy): Eukaryota > Metazoa > Chordata > Actinopteri > Sciaenidae > Miichthys > Miichthys miiuy. Next base: position 18,113,537 of record CM071609.1, on the reverse strand, counting down.
CAAGCTTGGGAGTTTGACTGGTTCTATTTTCATAAGCACTAAAAGATAGTTTCACTTCGCTGATCAAGTGGTGATCGCTGCTCTGCACAAAAGCAGTGAATTCACTTTCTCCTCAGAGCATTGACATCATCAGAACATTGTATAAGAAGCTTTTAATATGTTGATGCAAAGCATATCTGCGAAATGATAATTCTATTAAATTACACATGGGAACCTGCAATTAGAAATTCAAATTCAAACTCTGCGGGATGCTAATTTCCACACAGAACTTCACATGGAGATACACTGCGCTGAGAATTAAGATTCAGAATGCAAAATACTTTATTTACATGCCAATTATTGTGTGCAGAGGTCAACTGTATTCACAATTTACAATGTGTCGCAGATTTAAAATTAAAGTAATACTTGCAGTAAAGTATCATTCATTATCATGAGACAAAACATTAGCATCTCTCTCTCTCCTGCTTGCATCACTCCGCTAAGCCCCTCCCACCAAACCCTCAAGTTGAACAGTACCTGGAATAGCTGGTTGTCCTGTGAAACCTTTTTGCCGACAAACTCGTCTCTAAAATATGCCCCTGCAGCAATTCACAGCCCCGGGGCAGAGCACCGCAGGCTTCAGAGGCAGCTGTGACCCGTCTAATAGCAGGAGGAAAGGCTATTACACCACACAGGCACACACACTGACCCACCTCAAAAGTAATTCTGGGGTGTGGATTACTTTGGTGTGTTGTGTGGAGATAGGTCTTGCTATATAAGGCTATGTTTGTGGTACTGGGAAATAGTGGCAGAGGGAGACCTCTTACTTTATCTGTGCTAAAGTCCACGGTGTCACTCGCATCTCACCTGTCCACTGCCTCCAGGAAGCGAGGAGAGGATGCACTGGGGTTTACATCCCAGTGGACAATGGTGGTAAACAGACTCACCAATGGGCAGATACAGGTTAGCTGCACTGGCTATTTAGTTATATTTAGTTATACGCTTTCTAACACAGATACTCCTAACCCTGAAACCCCACCGGGCACGTCTCTGTCACGTCCACCAGACTTTGTTTACTTGCTCAGATTTGGTTGTTTTCCTTGGTTTAGATGCTTTTAAATATGCTTTATATGTAATATGTAAATATGCTACATAGTTTATTTGTTTCCTTGCACGGGGTGTTTTATTTTCTTTAGTTTCTGTATGGCTTTCGGCCAGCTCGCGCTACTCTGTGCAGTTTGACATGGGCTGCTGGCAGCGTCCATCAAAAATAGAATATCCACCTACTCCCCATGAAGCCAAGCGGAGGCCCGCTTCTGGGACACTTTTGAAACATACTGGTGGGGTTTGAAACATTGACTAGAATGTATAGCTCCAGCGGCCACAGCACATCCGTGCGTGCGACCAAAACCAGTTTTATACTTTTTAGTATCGAAGGCATTTGTAATAATCAGCCCAAAGTTCGGTGTGAAGCTGGGACGTGATTGAGCAGAGAGCGGTTCATTGTGTCAGTGTCATCGAGCAAGACCTTGAGCGTCTGACTGCATGTTAAATAGAAATAAAACATCGACTACAAAAAATACACATAAATCACTGATGTAGAAATAGTGCAGATAAACACTTCGCTCAAATGTGAAACCGACAACTGAGATATGCAGGTGCACAATTAAAACATCACAATGATTTGCAGCAATTATCTTTGATTACCCTTCCCCCTCTCACTGACGAGACAGCCTATCACTAATCACTGTGCTAGATCGAAACTTTTCCAAGTGCAGACAATTACAGTGATTGTCTGAGAAAGACGAGGTTTGTAATTTGTCCATTTTTATTTTGCGCAGAATCAGATATGAAATGCCAGTAACTTTAACTTGCCAAGTACAATGACTGAAAAATAAATCTGACCCAGTTAGCATGCTGCACAGTGTAAAGTAGACAAGATGTGATGTGTTAAATTTCAGGGTCAGAGTATTGTACGATTTCATCTGCACTAAGCTTTTGCCACACTAATATTACTAAGCCTTCTGGAGGAGATTAACAGGTCGATGATCTTTTTGACCATTATACTTTGGAAATTCAACAGCTAAATGTTTACTTGGCCATTTTTCCCCAAGCCACAACACCGGATTTGTTCAGTAAAAATGAGCAACGGCAGAAGTCAAATTATTTGAGTGAGCCAAGCTGTTGAGGTTATTTGAATTCTGCAAGTAAAAAACTACTTCTTTTTTTCCCTGTAATAAATCAACATCTCTGTCCATATCCTATATTTCCATACACATAAACCACCATTTGTTCCCGTCAGATAGTGTTTTTTTTTTTTTAATGAACGTGAGGGAATAACACAAGTGAAACAATTCAGTTTCCTCAACAACTGAGGATGAACTCATTTTCATCTTTGCCTTCAAATTGTTGTATTATATCACTTTCTTGTGTTTTTGTCTTCCCCGTCTTAGCTCATGCATTATATAGTATACAGCACCATTTTTTTTTTTTTTTACAAATCTCACCCAAGTTCTGCATAATCACTATGAGTCCATTTTTAAAGTGTAATTGTTGACACAGCTGAGGAAATAGTAACAGGAGTGATTCATCACTGTCGTGGCATCATTACTGCAATAATTTAACTGAACATGGGTCATCAAAACAAGCTCCAGCAAACTAGAATCCATTCATCGTTTCGCTGTCACTCTCGTCTGCTCATTTAAAAGCGAGAGGAGAGTGGCACTAATGTTTTTGTGTGAGCGTCATCAGCTTCTGGATAACCATATCTGATTGGTTGCGTGATTAATTGATTAGTGTACTGGAGGGAATGGGTTGTTTGCCTGATTGATTGAATGATGGGTCACAGGCGGGATCGGTTGTTTAGTGTTATGAGGCGTAACATGCAGGGAGGTCTGACTAAGTAAAAAAAGGATCCTGCAATGACATTTGATTGCTATGAATGTTAAATTTTCAAACACACAAGAAGCATCTTTCTTATATGTCTGAAGAAGCAGAAAAGAATGCTGATTAGTAGAAGAGGATGGTTTATAAAAATAGAATTTCAAGTTTTTACATTTTCCACTTGCTCTTGATCTGCCTCCGCTTTAATCTATTGATTATCTATGTCGGGTTTGGGAAGCTTTTTAAAATTATTTTCAGTCAAACAATCATGTCAGATAGTATAAAACTTTTATACAAGACAATGACATTGTACTGAAACTAGGAGTATTGTCTCAAAGTGCCTGGGAAAGATGCTGATTTGCTTTCTTGCTGACAGTTAGATGAAAAGGATCAATACCACTCTCATATTTGTATGGTAAATACCAGTATAGGGTTAGAGCTAGTAGATGGTTAGCCAAGTATTGCATAAAACCTGGAAACCGCTTAACTGGCTTTGTCCGAAGGCAATAAAATCCACTTACCATCACCTTCGAATCCGAGTAATTAACACATTCTGTCTTGTTTGTTTAATCCTCATAAAAACATGAAGAGCGAAGTTCCGTTGTCACTGTGAGGTTGCTGGGCAACTAGCAGAGACGTCAGGAAGTTACTGCTATCGGCCAAGAAATAGTAAGACCTGTCAAACCACTTCAGTTTTTATTTGACAGATATGAGATACGGTATTGATCTTCTCATCTAACTCTCAGCAAGGCACTATTCCTTAAGGTGCTATGCACCATGACTCTACATACACAAATGCCATCTGTTGCAGTGTTTTGTAACAAGATCTTTGACCAAATACATCCAAATGCTTCTGATATTTGATTCAAACCCATTTCCAAAACTGTTTTTATACTAATCTGATTTTACTAATCATATGATGCTCAATCTGCATGTCAGATAAATGTATCAGTTAGATTAGGCCACTTTATCCTCCACAAAATTTGTGACAGGCAAGGCTTTCTTTAGTTAATGGCTTTCTATGTACGAGCAGGTATGAGTTTTTCAAGCAACTTTCACACAGGGAACATGTTTTTGATGGACACATACCTGCTTCTGCATGGATTAAACCTGCTAAGTTTCTCTATCCACCCTAACAGCTTCCACAGCATGACACCCACTTATAGTCCCAGCAAAACAAAACAACAGCATGTGTGTTACTTTCTCCCAAAATGCCTCCCCCAGATATGTAAACAACATAGGCACAACACTCAGCCCACCCTCTTAGACCCAACACCCTGTTGGTTGGCTTGCTGCCATTTTCTAGCTACTAAATGTCAACGCAAAAGGAATGCTGTGGTTTATGAGCACCTGGATGGGGAACAAAGAAATAAAAAATGGCTGGGAGAGAAGAAGAAGAAGAAGAAGAAGAAGAAGAAGAAGAAGAAGAAGAAGAAGAAGAACATTAAATTAATCCTCTAAAAGCCTTTTAGCAATATTGCCCTCCCACAGCGATCTGGTAGCACACACAGAGACCACTTCCCATCATTTAATTCCAGCTGAAATTTAATTTAGTCCGAGAGCTATTCATTTTGTTAAATGAATGTGCCACCCACCCCCAAACCACCACCACCACCCCAACATGCATACATATGCAGCACACACACCTTGTTCTATGCACATACAGACGTGCTCAGATGACTCAGTGGCAACCCTGTGTCCATTTTATTTTTGGACCGATGTGTTTAGCACAGTGAATGACACACAAATTTAACACATCCACCAATACCGGTGGCTGTACACAGACATATTTAAACATACTCACGCAAACACACACACACACACACACACACAACACAGGAATTTCTTGACAAGGACTCTATGCTGAGTCACTCAGCCTTTTTGCTTAAGTGCACTTCTAGGAAGGCTCTCCACATTTTCCCTGACTGACACAGTTGTAGTCTATGCGTCATATCTCAGATATGTGTGGCTGTGCATGGTGAAGTCAAGTACAATGACGCAGAAAGATAAATTCTTAACTTAGCGGTTTAACCTCAGGGTTACCTCAACTTTACTGTATCCTCATAATATGATGTTAATTTGCTATTCATTCTCAGAAATTCACTGTGACAGCCATGTTCAGTGCTTTTCTTTACAGAATATGGGTGCAAAATCAAGGGTATTTGAAGTTAAGATTTCAATACATCAAAGACTTCTGACTCAGACCGGAAACATAAACAGAAAGTTAAAGTAACAAAAAAATAAAGGATTGCTTCATAGAAGAAATATTTACCAGTCATGATTTGAAGCTGAGCTGCAGCTCCAAATACATGATGATACATTTGTCCACTCAAAGTGAAAATGATTTACATCAAGATAAATCACCTTTACAGCTTGCAACAGGCAGAGTAATATGAATGAGAAACTTTAAATGGTCCGTCATTGAAATTACTGTTCATGTGCACCATATAAAAGGCAAACTGGTATTCTTAAACCCAAACAGCCCCTTGATAGCAAACATTAGTTAGTTGGTTTTAGGCCATATTTCTCCTAAGCACCTCTGTGACAGACAGGAGTTTGTAATATTTTAGGAGACCTGGCCTTTTTATTTACCACCGGGTGAGGAAATCTCCACATCAAACACTTCTCTTGATGCCTCAAGAAGTCAAGCTTGCAGCTCCCCCCCCCACACACAAAAAAAAAAAAACACGCACACACGAAGACACAAAGGCGTGCAGACACCTTGCCCACCACACCAGCTGATCAAAGACCCTGTTTGAAGCATACCCATTGGGAATCTTTGGCAGACGGCTTCCAAGACCCAAGATTCCAGTGTTTTCTGTTGTACAATATCCCGCACCACCTCACCACAAATTAACTGAAGAAGCAAAGCTTACAGACACAGGGACACACTTGTTTTTTATAACCATGTTAAGTGAGACAAGTTGATCACTTTTGGGGGGTATTGTAATAACTAATCATTATTTTCTGCAGTGCACCTTAAGTTTAATCAACACTTGTTGAATCTCACTTACGCATATTGAAGAGCCAGTTCTTCCTTTACCACAAAGACTTCATAACTGTGGCTGCTCTTTGAGAAGCCAAAGCTACAGTAGTATAAAGGCACCGTTTGAGGATGCCCCTGTGATCTTAAGTTAGGTTAAGGACAGACATTGGTATTACAATGATGTGTGTGCAGTCTGTTGTGGCAAATGACAAGTTATAACTTATGTTGATGTAGAGATATCATCTTCCTTGAGACTCCTTATCAGAATCAGAAATCAGAAAGCGCTTTATTGCCAAGTACAATTTTACACAAACAAGGAATTTGTTCTGCTGTCGTTGGTGCAAACAGACCCTGTTTTAGAGGTATGCTGGTCAACATGACATGCTGGCCAAATGGTCTATTTTAACTCCCAGAATGCTAAACAGTCATATCAAGGACCCGATAACAAAACATAATACTGTGGGATGAAAAGCACACTGTCATTTCAATATTTCATGTAATGTAACTAGAATGTAACTGCATTTACATGTAGCATGCTCATGTTTATTTAGTTAATACAATACCCACCTGAACGAAATCTTATTACAATTCAGAAAATACAGTTATAATTTTCATTTGATGCTTGTTTGTGTTATTAGTAGTTCTTTTGAAAATTTCTAATTAGAATATATAATGAACAAAATTGTCAAAGGCAATATCTAAAAAATACCGTCAGTTCCTCAGTGAGAGGTCTTTTTTTAAACATTGTGATGAATAATTTCAGGATCCTTTCTCAAACATCACACTTTCTGGGAAAAACACACACTGTGACAGCAGGGCAGCGCAGTGAGTGGGCAGATTTATTGAGGTGGAGCTTTCAGCCCCCTCACTGGCAACTATCTACCTATTGAAGTGTCTATGAGCAAGGTGGACATGCAAAGGAATTTGCCTAGAGTGTTGAAATGAAATATTGTATTCTTATTACATTTTTAACTCTGCTCAGTGATGGATAACTGGCTGCTTGTGGGCTGAATCTGGCAGTAGACCCGACCACAGGTATAGTTGTCAAAGCTTTATACTGTCATGTATTGCTGGAAAACTGCCTGCGAAGGCTTTTGAAATAATTATTCGGTATTCCTTCCTTCCTAAGGCTTTTGTCAAACCGTAACATTTGTTATTAATACCTAAAAATGTACCCTGTTGCACAATGTCAAACCAACCTGAGATTCTACATCAAAATGTCATGAATTCATGTCTGAAGACTAAGTGCCTTTAGAAGAAACCTACCAAAACTGGTCCACAGGTCTTGAAGAAAGTTTGTTATGTAACACTGAATCAGTTACTCAGCTGTACTCAGCTGAGATTGAGCCAAGAGTGCCATTTTTTTACCCTAGTGCTGAGCTCTGAGGTCTTTGCTAACTGGGTTGGAAAACACACTAATGATAAGTGCAAAGAGGAGTGGGCCAACTCTGAGCCCAATATCTGCGGCTGTAGCAGGAACCGAAGGAGTGTGTGTGTGCATGTGTGGTCATGGTTACTAGTGGCTGTCAAGCTTCAGAGGTGCCCTTGCTCTCACTCTGTTTGGATATCTCTTCTTTTACCTCTCTTGACCCTGTTACAGTAGATGTCTAACCCTTGCTTTTTATATAGGAGAAGCACTACTTATTATCAAGCTGACCTGTGCGTAACTTCCTTTCACTGTAAGAGATTTCTCTCTCTGTGTAGAATTAAATATGTGTTTGTGCCCTTTTCTGTTCTTTTAAGAAATAAATACCTACTCAGCCATAGCGAGATAAAAAAAAATGCCTCCAGAGTGATGAAACAATGCTATATTTGTAATATGGTGTTACAGTTTGGTTTAGATTCATATAATGGTTGAAGTTAATTTTAAGAATCTCTAAACCCAACCAGTTGAGGCGGATGGCCCCCAACCTTGAATCAGGTTCTGCTCAAGGTTGCCTGCCTGGGATTTCTTTTCATTATAACCAAGCACTTGCTCATAATAGGAACTGTTGGGTCTTTCTAAACAATATTATAGAGAGCATGATCTAGACATGCTGTATATGAAAAGGGTCCTGAGATATAATCTATGTAAATAAACTAAACTGAAATTGAATTTATTTCCAGATTGGATTTAATGGTATGTTACAATTAGCCTTAGGTTAAGGTTAAGTTATGTATAGACAAGAGTGTTAGGATCATTTGAATGTGCACTCTGAATATCCTTACAAACATAGTGATGATGCGATGTGTTGTGCATGTATCAGTACCTTGGAAGTCTGTGAAGTCAGTGACATTCACCACCTGTGCTGTTAATCATGGTTGTTTGCCCTCTAAAGTGCCAAGTGATGCATTAAGAGCTCCTACTGCTTCATTGAATGGTTTGATTTGCCTTTAACTTAATGGAAGCTTTGGCATTTTAGGCCATGTCCGCACTAATGCAAACACATCTGAAAACATTGTTTACAGGTCTGGTCAGACATATGCCTGCCTCATTCAGTTGTGGTTGACTGGATAAACATTCTGACATACAGTATATGCTTGGTCCATGGTCTTCCAGTATTGTGTTTCATTATAGTGAAACATACAAACATTTCATACATTATTATGTTATTAAAATCCCTCTTCTTTCTCTGTTGGCAGCTATACAAATATAGAGATGATTCTTCTTGGGGGTCACTATTTGATTGCAGTGATTGCTTAATCACTACAAGTGTATAAGGACGGACAAAGGACAGAGACAGATAGTGTTATCATCATGATTACATCAGCCACTTTTATGGCTAGTGATGACTCTCGGGGTACTTTTGCCATAATCATAATAAACTTTGAACCTAGAGATCCAAGAAAGGACAGGAAATGGTACAATCAATCTAGTTCTGGTTCACCTCAGCTTATGTGATGATACATTCAACTTTCACTTTTGGCCACTTTCAATTTCCACTACTAAAAATGGTAATAATTACACAGATGACTGTCATACAGTACATTCTCTGCAGGAAAGATCAGGTCAAGATCAAGATCAGATTCAGATCAGACTCTTTCAAAAAAGACACAGATCTCAATTTCTGAATCCTTGTTGAGGTCAGGACTTTCAGTCAGCTGAACAGAAGAGTACTTCTCATGACACCAGACTGAGCCTCTGCTGAATTGTTCATTTCTATGACTACTACAGAATAGTTTCATGTTGGGTAGGTTTTGCTGTTTTTTTTAAATTTTTATTATTATTTTTTTTTACAGTATGTGCCTACTAATTGTACAATAACCTCAAGTACAGCACCAACACAGTGTCATAACAATATTTGTCAGACTATGATTATTCCCAATATTTAGACTAATAATTTGGAATTTAGGTATGATCCAAATTGCCATTATTACTACCACACCACTGCTGCTGTTTTAACGAAACTTGTTAATAAGATCAGTTCAGATACCATAAAGGTGTAAATGAGTGTAGCAGCCAGTTTAAAAGCAGATCTTTGTATCTATATATTTTTGTAGTCCCCTGTATATATAATGGTTATAGCTTTCAGTCACAGCTGAGGTGAAAAGCTCCCTCTGAGGCTGTAATGGAAAGGTCATAACCCTGGGGAATATAACAAGCCCCTTTGAAAATGATTCAAAGCGATACATTTACACCCTTTGTCACATTGGATCTCATCAAAGACCACCCTTTACCAAAAATATAGAGAAAAAGGGGGTAAAGCATATAACAGTGATGACTTCATTATTATAATTTTGATTTAACATAGTTATTTAACTTTTGTAGAGTTTTACCATTTAAACCGCTGATACTCAGGTAGACTGTCTAGTGAGATGACGACTCATCTGTTTAAAAAAGTTTTCAGGCAGTTTTCATCAGTATAGAAGATCAGACAGCATTGCTTTATGGCACAAATCGCACAAGAGGTATTGCTTCATGAGTGCTGCTATGTTTGTAAAGGCAGGTAGTCATGCAGGAGTCAGGAAACCAAGCAGGCAAAGAAAGAACAGACTTATGAAAGACTAATCTAATGATGATATATTATGTCGCTATCTATAGCACCTTTAAAATCACTTCACATATAAATTGCACTTTACTTAATTTAACAGTGTCTGCACATAGATGCAGCATCACAAATAGCTTGCCAAGCTGACATTGGCATTTGAGCTCGGCCCATGGAGTATACTACCTATTGATTTACCTACTCATCTGCTAACCGCCCCTGTGGTCTCGACAGTCTGTGAACCCTTGTGAAGGTCATCCATTCACTGACTGGCTGACTTGCCACGTGGCCAGTCTGTATTGGCCTGGCTGAATGTCTGCCTTGGGGCTCCAAACCTCCCTTCCTTGCTGGAATGAGGCCAGACAGAGGTGTTGTGGCTGTGGGCAACTTGCCCCCTATTCCCCTCCACTGTTTGTCAGAGCGTGTCTCAGGAAGGGTTGAAGAGTGTCGACACATTTGTGACGGCATGGGAGAGCGCAAGACTGTGTGTAAATGAGCAAAGTTGGGAAAGAGGATGGAAACAAGATTGTATTTTATGTCACCTTATTTGAATATCAAGAGTGTTTCACAAAACGTGAGCATGTGTGTTAAAAGGAGCTGTTGTTATTCAGTGTCTCACAAAAGGTGGAAGACTGTGTTCTCAGTTGAAGGTCGCGGTGAAAGTGGTGTTCATGTGATACATGTTGGCACCCTCAGAGACCAGAGCTGCGAAAACAAGCGATGTTGACTGAGGACCAAGTCAAGTCAATTGTATTTACATCAGAAAATGGAAAAGATTTCCAGAGGCCACAGGTGCAAACAAAAACAAAATCAGTTAACTGATATTGCTGCTGTAAATGATACAGTGGTGTTCGTCAGCTGACACTCAGTTTTTGTATGTTCTGAGCCACTTGCACTGGGACTTGCACTGAAAATAGCGCTGCATTAACAAAAGTGAGGTGATATGTTGCATGTTGCTACAGGTGCTGGTGATAAGATGAGAAAAAAAAAACAAAAAACAAACATGGTGCCTAGCTTGGAGGCCTGTTATCAGACACAAAAACATTGCGGTGTATTCTCCTTTGAGACAGGATTTAAAGCTGGAAAAGTTTACTGCTGCAATATTTGAATATCTGCGTTAATCCTTGCAAAATAAAAAGTAAAATTTGTTTGATTCTATACATTTTATACTAGAAGGTATTCTGGCTGGAGTGTGTGCTTGCATGTAGCTGAGTGGTGCTGCCAGTGACATTTGATGGCTTTACTACAAAAGTTAAAATTGGATATACTTGTACTCTGGATAACCCTGTGTTTTGATTTGAAGCCCTCCGTGGTAGCATGCCAACTTTTAACCTGAAATATAAAGATTTTAAAAAGGTACCTGTGCTGCCCTTTCAGTGACAGAGGTTCAGAGGTTATGGCAGCAAGACATACTATTCAAGAGGCCCTTGATCAGATCTTCCACAATGAGGAATCGCATAGTGATTTGAAGGAGGATGTGTCAGTAAGTAAGGACAGTGTCTAATGGTTGCAATGGTTATACGTGGTTATATTATGACAGTTCCAGAAGTTCTTGCCAAAAAATAAAAATACATGAAAATAATGAAAATAATTAAATATAATAATAATAATAATAATAATAATAATAATAATAATAATAATAATAATGATAATGATAATAATAATAATAATGTTTTAAATAAATACAAATTTAAATAAAACATATTTAAATCATTGTGGCTGTTATGTTTTCATGTCATAGGTAAAACAGGACATCATATAGTGTGATATAGGTGGGTTTTTTTCCTCAAAAATGAGTGGTGTAGAACCTAAAAAGTATACTCTCATCCTATCTAAATCATAAATTATGGATTTATTATGAATTTATTAATGTCAGGTTGGCTATTTATATATTCTAAATAGATGTGAAGTTCAAAATCTGGTATAGACACTTTTTATAAGGATTTTCTACTGTGAAGGCATTGAATATGGACAGTTTGTAAGGGTTAAAAGCTCAATCAGTCTTCCTAGCATGGTAAAAAGACAAGTAAGTTCCATGATGCTGCTAACCCTAACCCAAAATTCAAAGGGTTGTAAATATACTAGTATTGAAAAGAAAAAAAAAAGAACTTATAGCATTTCTTTAATATGTCTGCTGTAGATTCAATTACACTACAGTGTTATAACTATTGCCTTTATAAGCACTGGACTGCATTTCATTTTGTGGTAAGTGACCACCAGAGTGAACAAACCAGGTATGAACATTGTGACATCACTGTAAACACTGGAATCCCATGCAATATAAGATTTCAAAATATTTTCCCTACAGCAGCATGTGGAGCATATTGAGCTGTTGAAAACTGAGGGTAAAGTTAATCGGCAAATGCCAGAGAGCATCTTACTCGATTTGTATTGACAACATTTCAGCTGTAGGCTTCTTCAAAGCTTTACTGTATGATGTTTGCAGTGTATGCTTAAATGGCCTTGGGGAATGATAACACTCTACTGCAGCACTAGACAGCAGCCTCTGGGATTTGTCCTTGGCACAGGGGATTGACCACAAATGTTTTCTGGATACAGTAATAGTACACCTCAAATAACCAGATCCACGTAGGCATGTAGAAACAAGCACACATTTCTAAGCACACCACTATAAATATTGGTGCATTGATTTTCCAATGCAGTGATTTTAATCATGGAAACTTGCACAGAAGCTGTGGCAATTCAGTCTCCCTGTATTTATGTTTTTTTTTTTTTTTTAACTGTACCTTTTTGTGTACACCATAGCGTTGAAGGAACGCAATTCCATGCCCTTGCCATCTGAATTTTGTATATAGAGTGAATTAATGAATGAATAACTCTTGAATAACTTTTACCTTGACTAAGGCAGTCACATGAATGAGATGTACATGCATATTTAAGTATGAAGTATGAAATCATGCAACATCTCTATGGCCACATTTCTAACGCATTTGCCAAACTTGTGGAGGCTAATTGACTTGACTATTAGACATATATGCATAATATATACACATAAATAATTTTTAATAGATTTGCATAGACATTCAAAGACACACAGTACATCAACTGGCATCAATAGCCACATGTAATAAATTAAGCTTATGGCATAGTAAAATGGGTCAGGGAAGCATAGAAATATTGCTGCCATGAATTATTATGTACATCAACTGGTTTTGTTACCCCTTCATGCCACTTTGAATCCAAAATACTAAATGTAAATTAATGTAAAATTAATGCATTTTTCCTATATATTTAAAAAAGTACAGGATTGTCATGGTTTTAATCACAAAGCTATTTTTACATAAAAAAAGGTATACGAAATTTCAATTTCAGTCAACATTGAAATGATACCGGTATGTATTCACCTATTAACTTTCATTATTGTTAGTCACTTCAGTAAGGTATGATTTATTGTATCGATTGCTTGCTAGAAAGCACTGAGAAGAATATTTTGCCAACTCCTCTGGTACTCACATCCCCTCTTGAGTTCTAACAGTTTTGTGCCTCTGAGAGACTTTCTTCAGCTTCAGTCTCTGGAAACACACCATTTATCTGCAGGCTCTCTTCTCCAAGGCCTTACTTGAAACTGGTGTGTGAGTCTCCCAGGCCTTTCAGAGGAGGCCTGTGTGTCCTCAGCCAGCCACTCACAGCTTTGCCACTTTCGTCTTGCCTTTTTACTTACCAACTTTGGGAAGATTTGGATTTCAGAAGTCAGATCAAAAAGCTGGCATAGCCCCATTTGCCATGTTTGCCACTTTTGTTGCTTTGCAGAAGCATTGACTCAGAACTTCCTTGACAGCTAGTGTGTGACTTCCCTGCAGTCATGTTATTTTTCATGGCCACAGTAATATTTATTTTGTTTGTTTGTTCATTTGTTTTTAATGGAATCATGCAGGACCATCCAAAGTTAGTAGCAGATAGAACTGATTTTTATATATTTGTTACTACAGGAGTGATGCCCCCTTTACCAAGCTGTCAGTGGCTTTATGCATCACATCAAAGGGAGCAAGCATTAGCTTCTACTTAGAAAGAGACATTGTGCCTTATGTTGGTGCAGTGTAGTAAGATGGTCCACAATGGTAAGCAGAGTGCTATTTGTGTCCTCATATTTACATGCTACATGTAGGCAATAGCACTGAGTCTATGCTACAGCCCAAATGCTTGCATTGCAGGTAGTGCTATCTGTTTACCTTGTCACTGTCTATTGTAGTGTACAATAGCAGACCTGGAACCCAACACAACCTCAGAATCTAGAAAGCTTCAATATTCCTCCTCACCATGGATCAATGTTTCTCATCAATGAGGGATCGGTGTTCCTCCTTAACGAGGAATCAGTGTTCCTCCTCATCATGGGATCAGTGTTCCTCCTCAACAGTCACCAGTTTGACAGTGAGTACAGTAGCCTATCAAGGTGGTTTTCTTGCCGGGTTTGGCTCCTTGCATCCTCGGGCAGGTTCAGTTAGCTGCATAGCTGACCGAGCTGATGACAGTTAGCAGTTGGCTACGTAGCAACATTTCCATCAGGAAAATCTGTAAATCACATTGAAGTTTAGCAAATTGTTAAACCAAAGCTATCTGTTTATCAAGAAACTCAGATAACCACACACAACTGAAGCTTCTTCCTCCTCACTGAGGGATTGATGTTCCTTCCTCATCCAGGAATCAATGTTCCTCCTTAACTAGGGATCAGTTGTTCTCCTCAATGAGAGATCAATGTTCCAATGTGTCTCCTCAACAATCGATCAGTTTTCCAATGTTCCTCCTCAACCAAGGGCAATGTTCCTCCTCGTCTACTGATCAATGTGTCTCCCAACAAGGATCTCATCGAGGGATCAATGTTCTTCCTCAACGTAGGAACAACGTTCCTCCTCAATGAGGGATCGATATTCCTCAACAAGGGAAATATAGTAAATACAGTAGCCTACCAAGGTGGTTTTCTTGCCAGGTTTGGCTCTTTGCAGGTTAGCTGTATAGCTGACTGAGCTAATGACAGTTAGCATCTTGCTACACAGGAGTCTTTCTACCAGGAAAGTCTGTAAATCACATGGTAGTGTAACATTATTCCTGTTGGCCTTGAAAGCTGTGCTCAACCCCAGTCTGGTCTGGCTGCTGAGCCCGGTGCTCTTGACTGCTTAAAGCAGCTTCAATTAGCAGGAGTTAATTCGCAGTTTGTATCATTTATCAGGAAATGACACTCTAAATACCATGAAGAATTACCAAAAGTACCTCAAAATGACGTTTTTGTCTTTGTTAGGCCAGTATAGTAGAGGTGTATAGGTGACATACATGGGAACTGTGAATATTTGAGTGTAATCTAGCTTGCATTTGATATAGTGTGTATAGATTTACTCCAGAATAGGATCACAGTGCATGTGTGTGTAAATGTGTGTGTGCAAGTCATGAATTTTTAGACTGACCCTGTGCTGCTCAGGCTTTGCACATTAATTCTTTGATAGCACAAACAGGCCAGTCAACTCTCATTTTGCAGAGCAGGCACGTAGGGGAATGAATGTTCTTTAGTTTAACCTTGTCATAGAGGCCTATGAGATGCCAAAGACAAAAGCCTTGCAGTGCTGGCAGTGGCCACCTCCAATGTTATTGTTTTCTTTGGCAAGACTACAGTGAAATTGGCCTGACATTACACCTCAACCTCTTGTGTTGAAACACCTGCCCAAAGGTAAAGGATGTCAAATACAGCACATAGCCTTACTTCATTGAAAATTCACTCAATGTAGCACAAGATTTTGAGTCTGAGTTGTGTACATTATTCTTGTACTGTATCTAGACGCCATTGTGATAGTGTTTGACATAAAGAAGAATGGGGAAGAATGTATAGAAAGGGGAATGGGGAAGAATGTGAAAAGAAAACTAAATCACCATCCTAAAACTGATGCTTGATTTTCAAGGTTGCTTTTTTTTTTTTTTTTTGATTTACTGCCTTTACATTTACTTTGACTCTGCTTCACTCAGAAGGAAGATGTAAATATGATGTCATCTTTTGAAATACCTTGTTTGACAAGTGATGTGGACATAACAGTAATTATGCTTTGGGCACACAGTACGAACTTGATTTGCATAACGGAAGATGTTCTGTTGTCTTTTAACATTAATAATTCACTTACAGCAGATTTTTAAATTTCTGGTTGAAGGAAGATTCTCAATATATTCTCAATAATTAAAATAAATAGGTTTGAATTAGTGCCTCCGAAGCAGTACTTCTTGAGTAAGTCTTAAGCCTATGTATGAATTCAACACCATACCTGTTTTGATTTTTTCACATCCCTCTGAAAATCCTGCACATGAGCTTGTTTCACTAAATGTCCAGATGCAGGTCCAGACATAGACTTGGTCCAGGGATTTTTTGTAAAACTTACATGCCCCACACTACATCATATATATATATATATTAATAGATGAATATTAAGTGGTTTTGATTAGTGATCAGTAATATTTATGATCCATAATTCTTGTTTCATTTTTCTGGCATCTGACTAAAATCAGGTATAAGTTAATTATAACAATCATCTATGAAATCTTTTTGTAATCAGCATTTCAGTTCCATAAGTAAAGCAGGATCATCTGTTAGGTGAATATATATTAGGGAGGATGAAGAGAAATCTCTGAATCTTAGACCAGACAATTAAAATTCTGCAACAGCTTTCTTTCTTTCAGCATAAATGGCTTTCTGCCACTCTGTATAGGAAACACGAAAATCATCCTCCTAGCAGAAGATTATATTTTAGTTTGATATAAATAACAAAGATAAATAACATGCAAGAAGCATAGGATATTGAGCCATCGAAGTGAGTAGTGTATTTGATTCAGAGTTTGGAGAACACATGAGGATGGTGAAAAATTGAAAAATAAAATGAACACTTGGAACTCAAAAGCTGATCGAGGGACCTTTTTATAGTATTTAGGAGCCCAGGTGCTAACAGTCGCAATGATTGCAAACTCCCACCCATCAATTACCTGAATGGCAATCAATCCAACACGCAAACCACAGAATAAAACCAACTTACGTGTGTATGTACGTATATAAACAAACGTATGTTTATAATAATTTATCGGAACTTAGGTGATTAAATTGGGTGGGAATGGCTTTTTTTGGAGGAAAATAGCCGAACATCATGTAAACTGTAAAGTATCAAATGGACTGTTAGGTAGACAGGTACATATATAATAACACTTGTCCGTCAGGGCCCAAGGAAGAAATAATATCTTTCCTGACAACAATCAACACTGGGTTTTGTAACCATGAGCACAACCATTCCCTAACCTTGACTGTGTGGTTTTTTTTTGGAACCATTATGAGGAAGGTCACCTAACTTTGACAAAGCAGTAATTTAGACCCCCACTGCAATGTTTCCCTCTGTAGAGTAACTACAAAATAGAAGACTTTAAAATATATCCAGATTATTTTTCTTGTCGAGTGGATAAAAAAAAAAAAATGGTGTCATTTCAAAAATCTTAAACCTTTCCTTTTAGTCAGGTCCTGTAACCAGAACTTGCTGCTTGCCTATGCTTATCTTTACTGAGGTTCACTTGAGCTCTAAATTAGCTCATTAGCTGCCTAATTGGACAAATTAAAGCCCCAATCAGGAATGCCTTGGCTTTCAGAGGATCTGTAGGTGCCTTTTAAATCATCTGTCGACTCAGATGGCGAAAGGAGGACAAATTTGCCAAGTGGAGCGAATAATTGCTTCAATTGAGTACTGGGAAAAGCTGGCAAACAAAAGGCCAGTGCATGCAGCTAACAGGCGAGACTGTGCAACCTCCCCAGCCATTGACGACCCCCAGGGCTATGGTGTAGTAACTCTGTGGGGAAGGCTGCAAGACTGGAGTGTTACAAAGCTAAAGACAACAGTTTGATTTTCCTGCAGTTCAGCGGTGGTCCATATGACTCAGCACTAACCCCTGGAAGACATGTAGAGTATTATAGAATATGACACAGCTACCCAACAGACTGGCGACATGGCATTTGCTAAAAACTGATTTTTAAAAAAGGTACCTTTCAAAAACAAGAGGCATTGTTGCTTTGCAACCACATTGCCCATGTGTGTCCTACTGTGAAAGGCAGCCAGACAGAAAGTGCTCTTAAAAATTTAATGGACAAGTCTCCAGGAGCCAATGTGGTGAATGGGGTCATGGGTTTGAGGAGGATCATGCATACTAAAAAGGTAAACACCACATTGCAGGTAAATATCCTTCATGTTCATTAGCTTTCCAAATGGTGGCAAGTGGTTACTGTTTAAACTATTTGATCTGTGAAACCTAAAATCATGCAGTGTGGTGTCAATAAACTCCACTCAACGTGTGCAAGAATACCAAACGGTGATAAAAGATTCACCAACACGAGCACGAACACAAGGCAGAATATTTTCTTACTGCTTTTTATGACACTGTCTGTACCTCCCTCTTGAAATGTGCTTAAAGTCTCACCTCTCGCAGATGGAGATTGTTTGGTATGGACCATACAAAGTATCCAAGTCGACTATATTGCATTGTCTGTTGTTTTGCTTGCTGAAAAAAAAAAAAAAAAAACTTTTCTGTTGCAATGCTTAGCTGATGTAATATTTCTTGGTAACTGTCAACATGCAAAAGATAGAGGCATTCACACCTTCAAGCATTCAGTATGACCAAAGTTTTTTCTACTGTCCAGTAACAGTAACAATAACAATAATAGTCTGTAAAGACTATTAGATGGTTTCATGTTTTGGAACCACAACAGTGCAGCAGTGGCAAGCTCATAGTATTGATCTATAGTATAAGTGTTCAGGTTATAGGTTGCATGAGGCATTTTACAGATAATTACTTGTCTTTATTTGGCAGCATTCTCTTTGTGAATGGTGGTGTTTTCACAAATAAATTAAAAGTCACACAGAGCCCACTCAGTGAAGTGGGTCAGAGCTCTCTTAGTCTGCCACAAAGTTAACACAATTTCACATGTGTCCCAATGGGCATGAGAGGAAAACCAGGCTAGCCAGTAGTGACTGGTAGAAAATACTCTAGTTTCTAATTTTAGCTAACATTTGGGTATGATTTAATGCAAAAAAAGTGAAGGTATCAAAAACACATACCTCATGATACACACAGGCCAAGGGGACGTGTAGGAAAACCATATTTTGTGCAAATGTTTTTCAGATTTACACATATCACTGGGCACATTCACAGAAATTGTATAACTTATTATTATTGCCACTTTTTTCAGGTGGCTCAAGGAGGGTGCCCTAGTGCCCTCCCTAGTTTCAGTCACCCCTGAGGCTAGCTATTCACACTCAGATCTGCAGACACTAGCAAATCCCAGTCTTGGCGTGCTGTTTTTTTTTTTTTTTGGAAAACTTAAAAGGGAGTGGGATTGTACTCTGCACCAAAGCTGCAGAACTGTCAGCTAATTTTTCAGGTCTTAATTACTGCAAGCTGCAATTACCAGCCAGCTGTCTACACCCCCTCTCGTGGCAGTGCCACCAAGGAGTCTACCCACTGACTTTCCACAACCCCCTACTCTCTTTTTCACATACAGAAAGACAAACTAAACCCTATGACCATATGATATGATATAATATAATATGATATAAGTTTGCTTGACCAAGTGCCTGTCCATATCCTTTTATACAGGGTACCTGATCGGATGACAGTAATTGATTGTGTGTGCAAGTAGAATGCATGCTTTTACACCATATAGACACCATACACATCACACCATAGCATCTGTTTGTACTACCTTATACTAGTATGCTGAAAGTGCCCCCTATTCTTTTTCCCCAGGTCTTCCATTGACCATACTATACAGTAATACATTAAAGGAATATACTACATCAATATGTTTGTCCATCTCATGATTTCTCTAAATTTAGCTGCAATTCCATATGTTTCAACTGAAGCACTAAATCTTTTAAAACTGGTTATGAATAGGTTTGTGCAAAAGGCTCAGTGATTTCAGTTGTTGATGACTATTTTCAGCATATTAATACACATTTGGTGCCCAGGTGACTATTTACAGCAATAGGCTTTTTATGCTAGACTGACTCAAAAAACTACAGGACCCTTGATCATTGCAATGAAAGAATGTGTAACTCAGTGCAGCAGTGTGTCACATTTATGTGTTTCTGGACTATGCAGACCTATGTCACTTCAGAATAAGCTATAACTACAGAAGCAATACGTGTTAATAGATTAATAGAATATGCTTTAACCTCTTTTTACATATGTTTGTCACTTTGTTTTTTCCATCATTGTGTTAGCTGTTCTGTAAGTGTATTGGTCTTACCATAGCTCAATAGCTTAATTGTTGAATCTGTGGTAAATGTGTTTGTGAACTTTAGCAGCATGTTCATGCCATGCATATACCCCATAAAAAACTATTAACCGAAACACAAACAAGTAGAACAAAGAAAAAAAAAATGGGAAAACACAAGCTAATGTGGACTTGGCACTGTATAGTTACAAAGTGAAAAGAAAACAACTGTTTCTCTCTCCCTCTCTTCCAGTTGGACATGCTGGTGGGAGCTGCTGAGCACACACTAGCGTGACATCCCCGTCTCAAGTGGACAGACACAATTAATCCCAGGGACAGTGGAGACCCGCTGACAGAGCAAGATAAGGTATCGGCCAGTGCACACTGCTCCACCTGACCTGTTGCACATGAGCATAATTTAGGCCTTATGACATATATAATGTGTTCCTCTGCTGCAACAGAGTGCAATTCCATAGGTTCTTTTTTTGCTTGATGCCCTTGTAGGGTCAATGTTTGCAACAAAAGTACCATGTTTAATTTCTTGCACAGTGGATTTGGTTTTTGGGTCGTAGAGCTTTATAGGGGATCTGAAACAGGGGGTCTGAGAATATAGTATGAGACGATGCTCGATTTTTGCAATTTTGAGGTGTGAAAAATGTACACGAGTTGTTATGACAATCCTACCTACCATGCCTTTATTTATTCTTCACTTTATCTTAATGGGATACGCTATGGAATACCTGTGTATAACATGGGGGTTTGATTTCATAAGTGAAGTCTTCAAAGATAAATATCTATATATGAAAAATGTATCTACAAAACACAACACAAAGTGTCACATTTAAAATCTCCATAACCATTTTGTGATGGATGATATTTTTAGAAGTATTGAGCATATATGTCATTCAACATATGCCATTTGATGAAAGCTTTTATCCTAAGTGCCTCATGAGTCCTGTGAGAGCACACATTTTTAGCGTGGGTAGAGTGGGAAACATGCTACTAAATCTGACAGCGTTAGTGCCATGCTTTACTTAGTGAATACACAAGCCAAAATTATACATTTCAAGGAAATCCTTAGTTTTATTGATATTCTTGTGCCAAATTTTACATTTTGGGATTTAGCTGACACTCAAAACAGATTTCCTGAAAACGATTAGGTAGACTGAGTTTCAGTCTCCCGGGACAGAAGAGTATCCTATCAGATGATACATTTTAATGCCTCACCCATTAATGTCCGAATGATATAAAACCTGCTCAACCTAACTACCCACACTGATCCACAACAACAGCCATGGCCATTTGAAATTTGGAATGTTTACAGCAAACGTCTACACTGCCACTCTGACCAACTGCTAAGAGCTGCTTAAGTGCACCAAATAACCACAAGATCCATATCTGTCTTCTCAATTGTAAAAAACTTCTACTTATGTTGCCAGCCAAAGAAAACTGAGAATACGAGTTATTTTTAATTTGCTGTTTTTGCTGCATTATACATTTCTGTGACTGAATATTGGAGTAATAATTTTGATCTGGACACATTTTCATTTACTTTGCCTTCTTCTTTGTAGGAAACAGGTACATAGTTGTAATGAACTAACAGTAGGCAGATTGGCAAATTGGGTTTTTATTCACTGTGCAAAAACAATGAAGCTATGAATTGGTTGAACAAAGTGCATCAGTGTGTCAGTTTGTGCTGTCAGATTATCTTTCAATTTAAGTTTTTTTTTTTTTAAACTAACTTATTTTGTGCTGGCCTATAGTGTAATTAAATGGGTTTTAATTGTAATTTACAGCACACCAAATCAATATCGTCCTAAATTAATCATTAGGACTTAGCTTTTTTTTGGTATTTAGTGTTTCACATTGTTGCCCCGGGCAGAGCAGCAGTATAGCAGCTCTTAATATTCCACTGGCTGATTAACAATTCAGGAGGCATCAAATTAGATGTAGGGGACAGAGAGGTAAGAAGAGAAAGGCCATGTAAGGATAGCAAAACTGCATGAATGTCACATTCTTTAAATGAATACATTTTCACTTTTAACATCTGCCAACATCGATTCAACTTGATTCAATAGTTTTAAGATCAATTGTTTCTAAAAGCTTAGTATGACATGACTGATTTTGTTTCTAATTCCATTTCCTAAAAAAAAAAACTTCAGACAAGTCAAGGATTCAAATCAGCACATGCACCCATTAACCATTTTCTGTGACCTGCAGGGTACTTCTGTTTATCTATTTCAGACAGACAGAGCCTAACTAGGTATATGCTATAGATAAAACTACTATTTTGGTCTGTCCACTGAGACCTAGGCTTCATCTGTGCTGGGAGGCTATTAGCTATAGTCTGTAGTAATGTTGACAACACTGCCTTTTATCTTGCAGTGGCAGACGTTCAAGATGAGGATGTTAAATTGGTCACTTTATTGCTTGAGATGCATCACTTCAAGGTAAAGCGTGTGCGTGTGTGTGTGTGTGTGTATCTCAAGAACTATTGAAAGGGCAGCAGTAGAGCACGTCTTGCTTTGAAAGCCTGTGAGGCTGACAATAAAAAAGAAGAGGAATCATGGAGAATACAGCCATTGAGTCTTCAGATCTTCTTTTGTCATGTCGCACACAAAGGTAGCATCTCTGCAATACTAATTGTGCACTGTCTGCATCACCGACAACACTTGATGCATGCCGACTGATAAGGGTTGAACCTCTGTACATTGAGACATGTCTTATCTTCAGGAAGAAACAAACGCAGCAGAAAACAAAACATTTCTTGTATGTAAGGACCTTGTAATTATAGATCAATCGCCAACGTAGCTTTGTTTTTACCTCTGCCAAGGTTTGGCTTTCCCTGTTTAGTTTGTTTGTCTGTCATATCTACTTAGCACCAAATCACAAGAACTTGACTTGTTTGACTTGTTTCATCTTGAAGAGGTTCACAACTCACCTAAGAAGCTACATTGATTATTTGTACTGGTTACGAGTCCCACACATTTTATTCTCACATTCTTGTTCACACTTGTCTCAGGAGCTTTGTACTGCTTCTGTGGAACACCACATAGACATTGGTTGAGTGTATTATCTGCATTAAGATCAAGTGCAAACCTTCCCTGAACACACACACACACACACACACACACACACACACACACACACACAGTCTTAGAGCCTTGGTGTTATCGTGGACAATACCTTTTTGTTCTCCAGCCATTTCTGCGAAACATCTCCAGACTTACTGTTACTACTATTAACCTTTAGAGCACTTCATAACCAATCCCCTGCTTACATCACAGACCTCCTTAAAACTTGTTCTCCCTTTCACTTCCTTCGGGCTTCCTCAGTAGGTTAACTGGTACCACCAGCCATCAATCTTAGCACAATGGGTGCCAAGGTCTTCTCTCATGCTGCACCCAAACTGTGGAACTCACTTCACAGTATCCAGTATTCACTAGTATCCATAGCAGATTTCTAAACTGCTCTTGTTTTTTTATGATATAAGGTGATCTTGAGTGCCATAATTGGCACCACTAAATAAAATTGTTACGGCCACCGCCGTCTTGCCCCTGTGTATCCGGGTGTGTGTATTATTCTGTATGTAAATGCAGGTGTGCGGGTGCCAGTCCCGGATTGGCCCCAAGTGTCAGAAGCGGGGTCATGTTCGGCGACACAGCACCGGGAAGTGCAGGTCCGGGATTGGCGCGACATCCTTCTTGCACCGCCAATCAGAGGGCCCCAGTCATCATCATCACGGGCATTTAAACTGCAGCCGTCAGAGCATTGGGGCGGCTTGTTGTGTGTTGTGTCTTAAGCTCGCCTTGTTGTTACTCGAAATCGCTAATGTTAACAGTGGTTAACTTGTTCGTTGTTAGAGGAGGTTTGTTTCGTTTATTTCTGGGACTGGGCAGGGTTTAGTTTAGTTATAAATTTACTGATTACACGTGAGAATATTTTTGTTAGCCTCATTAGTTCAGGGTTGCTGTTTTCGATGTGTGTTTTGTTATAGAAGTATTAGATTTAGATAGTGAGGTTTTTCCTTTCGTTTCGTTTAACTTAGATAATATAGGCTCTGTTTAGAGTTCTCTTTTTGACAGCATCCGCTCGCCCTTTGTTCCCTTAGCTCCTCACCTCCTTTTGTTAAAACAATTTGAACTTTCATGTAATAAATACGTTTGTTTATTAACCACAGCACCTTGGTTTTATGTTACTTCCTTATACCCCTATGTCTCGTCATAACAAAAATGTATTATTATTTTCCCTTTTGTAGTCGTTGTTAGGTCTGACCAGAGTTAAAATGACAGTATTTACAGTAGCCTGAGAAAACCAAACCAAAAGCCTAATGCAATTTGATTGAACCGCACCAAATAGGTGAGGCACAAAGCACCCCTTAATAACATATGACCTGCAAGACTAAGAATCCTAATAGACATCTGTCTTTGTCAGCCTTTTGTTTTCAATTAAGTATATTTAATGCTTTGTTTTAAATTTAAAGTTTAATTACAGTGATAAATATATAATTCCCACAGGAAATGCCTGTTTTTTTTTTTGTTTTTTTACCATTGACAGTAGCTATATGGCTAGATAATAATAAACACCAACATTGCCATGGTAGAGTTTAAGAGGGAAGTGTTTTGGAAAAGCATACAACAAAACTGATAAGGCATTGGCTAAAATGCAGTGGTCGCTATCTCCTTAGGGATATTTTTAATCTAAATTTCCAAATCACTTGGAAGTAACCCATTAAACTCTCTCTCTTTGTGAAATTTAACATTTCACACATTTAACATCTTTTATGTGGTGAGTCATCCACATCATTTCTATAGCTTGATGAAATAACAACAATTATTTTACCACAAACTTCCACTTCAGCCCACCTACTCAGTATGTCAGCATAGACAGTATCCTCTCATTCTAATCAACTAGAAAAAAAAAAAAAGGATTTTTTTTTTCCCCCTTCGTTTGTTAAGCTGCCTTTTCCCTCCTGTGCACAAATTAGACTGGGCATATTCCAAATCAAGAGTGTGGGCACTCATTAGCACTGTTCTCATATCTCACAAAAGAGCCTGTCTACAAAGAGGGAATCAAGCTCTATTTAAGGTAATGCCGCCAGGAGTCCATTGCCAACGATAATGCGCTTTACATCATTTTGTTCTCGCCTTTATCTTGAGCTTCTTAAGGAGTAGGCAACATGCAAAGTCATTAGGGACACAATAACTCCCCATATAATTAGATGGGGAAAGATTGGAAGCCTTGTGCACCACGGGGCAGACCCACTTACGACATAATCATTCATCCCACCAATGAGGGGCGTCTTGTATTCTGGCAATTAATTTAGATTATTACAATTAGCCAGGACAGAGTGTTTGCTTCTGTCTGTTCTGACCAAAGACTTGAGAGTGAATATAATTTCCCTCTGGTTGAGAATGCTGGATGTGACTCAGTCTCATTACACTAGCTTGTGGTATTTTTAGATAGGGCTGAACTTGCCCTTAACTAATGGATTCTTGGCTTATGAATCGGAAGATGCTTGAAGAAGTGGTTTGATTTGGAAATTAGGGCAAGGGATAAAAGTCCAAGCTCCAGTTTGGATCTTTTTTTGCCATAGCCTCAGTATTGTCATGGATGACTTTCATTTTCACTTGAGACGTTTTTCACCAGGGATTCTTTACTTTTACGTATGTGTAAATCTTATAAAGTCTAAGTCACTTTTCACCTCAAACAGATCCCTGTTCCTATAGCGCTGCAGAGGCTCACTCCTCATTAAAACAATACCTGTTGATAACTTCAGGCAGACAGGTAAAAAACATACCTTGAGAATCGGTTTCTGGGGCAATTGGCAGGTGGTAGTCACTCTTATCTCCCTTATTCACGATCCAATTAGCTCTTACGTTTGCTCAGATGTGTGTCTACTGTCACTGTTTCCGGTAAGAACTGGAAAGCAGCTAAAAGTTGAACTGTAATTTACTCCTTGTACTGAAAGACCTCTATCTTGCTGTCAGAACAGGATAAAAGAAAAAAAACTAGAAGGAACAAAGGTTTTGTTTAGTTTTGAAACAGAAATTAAATTTATAGCTTTACCTGAATTTCCCCCCTGGAGGATCAATAAAGGATTATCGTATTATCTTTAGCTATTTCATTAAACCTTTTTGAGTAAACAATATGTAAAATATGACTTTGAAGTATCTAATTGAACTATTATGGCAAAATAAAATGTTTTCTTTTCTGATTACATGTAGTGCAGAGCTAACCTATATTATAACAGCTATATTATCCAGCAAAAGCTGGATGCTCTATTTAAGGGCTCTGCACACACTCACACAGGTGTATTCAATTATTCTGGCTGATTAGCTCTCTGCAGGTTGAAGGTGGGTGGAGCTATGATGGAATTACATGAGGTCACTGGAGTCCATTTACCAATGAGAATCATAGAGGTGCAATTTGTCCCACCCACACACGACTGATATGAAGTTATAATCAGGCACAAAAATAAAAATTATGTATGTGGGTTTGCAGTGGGTGTGCAGAAGCCCAGTATAATGTATTCTTTAATACTTTTAGACCACCTTTAGTTGAAATAATCATTTATTACCAAGATTCTGCTTAACACTTAAAAATGAAAAACTCAGTTAGTGTAATTTGCAGCTGCACTGTAAAGGCCATTTATTATGCAGTAGAACTATAAATAAACTGAACCAGTGAGACAGTGCTGCGATTTTTGGTGTGTCTGTACAGTGTCTGAGCACTGTCACCCTCTGGCTACCTCAGACTACACGTACAGGAGCCAAGCAAGGCAACCCAGGGGCTTGTGCTGCTCTGGAGTGGTTTTTCTGTTGTTTTCATCCACTTGCATTTGCAGTCTGCCCAAGGCCAAGCAGGCTGACACCATAAGGACAAGTCAGTACTACATTTAGGTTTCATCCAAGAGTAAGCCCATTCACCCTAATGGATTCAGGAAGTGTGCGCCCAGCTCAAGATGCAGGGTATTAAGTGCTCTCTCTGTGTCTTTCTACACGCAATCTCACCTTTGTTTCTAGCCCAAGGATGCTCTTACAGTGGGGCAATTTAGAAGTGCCATTCAACCATGGAAAAGAAAAGTATACTAATGGCTATTGGAGGAGGTAACTATGAAGTACAGCATCAGATCTGCAGTGAAAGTGTCTTCTGGTTTTGACATTTTATATTGGTCTTTACTTGAGCCTTGGTCCGTTATTTCTAAAATTTTTCATTAAGGGTTTCAGAAATACTGGCACAAAAAGTCTGCATGTTCACAATCCTGCATCATGGCAGCTGAGAAGCAACAGCTGGAAACTGAACTTCAGAATTAAGAAATCACGCAAGGACATCTGGCTGCACATGCACACTCATAATGGTCTGTGATTGGTTTCCAGCGAAGGATGGGTCCCAATATTTCTGGTCTGCAGAGAAGTGTCCAGATTTCTGGTTTTAATTTTATAATGTATGTTTTATAAATG
Source organism: Miichthys miiuy (assembly GCA_036365135.1). Taxonomy (NCBI): domain Eukaryota; kingdom Metazoa; phylum Chordata; class Actinopteri; family Sciaenidae; genus Miichthys; species Miichthys miiuy. The sequence goes on along the minus strand of CM071609.1, from coordinate 18,086,024 downwards.
ATGTAACAATCTACTGGAGTTATTTTAAAACTGCTGCAGAAGTGAAGAAGTGAAAATAGAGTGGAAAATCACTTTCAATTCAATTCAATTTTATTTATATAGTGCCATATCACAACAAAAGTTATCTCATGACACTTTTCATGCAGGGCAGGTCTAGACCGTACTCTTTATAATATTATTTACATAGACCCAACAGTTCCACCATGAGCAAGCACTTGGCGATTTTTTTTAACAGGCAGAAACCTCGGGCAGACCCAAGCTCACTGGTAGACAATCATCCTACGCGACCAGTTGGGTTAAAGATAGAGAGGGTCGAATAGAAAGGGGGGGGCATGTGTAACAGCTTACGAGTTGGGACGTAACAGAATGATTTAAGATTGTTAAGGCATATTATTGAGTAACATAAGCATGCATAAATGATGGCAGTTTATTATGTTGCTTGCATGCTCAAACCTAAAGTGTGCTGCCTGATACAAGACTAAATGATAATAGCAAAAGACAAATATCATTTTTCAGCATGGTTTTGCAGCACTGGTTAAATTAATTCTTTGCTGCATTTACTGCATATCCCACAACATCCACATTTTACTCCTTGGTCAACAAAACCAATGCCCCATGTCTGAAAGATATGGCTCACACCTGAAAGCCAGGATGAAGCTAGGCCTGCTTTCCAAATAAGACATTCTCACCAGACCAACACTAATCAAGTAACACAACTTCAGTTTATCTGAAATGCTCTAAATAACCTGTACAAGCAAACGATTAGTTTATGCTTGCCTTGAGTATTTACACATCGTAGTGACTTTTCTTTTGGTCCAGTTTGCATGATATATTGTCTCATGGCAACCTGTGCATCAGTTGTATCTGTCAAAGACATACAAAACTCACACAGCAATTACATAGAAAAATCTGGGTGAGCCTTTGGAACAGCCTTGTCAACTGATCTGATATTTGCAAGCTGGAAAAGCAGACGTCAAATGGATAATGACCAGAGAGACGGCACAGAGTGCAGAACTGATTGGTAGAGTGAAGTGATAATAATGGAGAATTTGTGGATCATTGCAGTACCAGAGCCACTAAACTAGTTATTGATGGTTGATCCTTAAGCTTCTCCCGCAGTAACTGAGACTTCAGTGGCTCATCAGCGAAGCGGAAGGCTGTGCGAATGTATTGTCACACTCTTTTATCCTGCTCTCCAATTAATGCCACTCAAACTTCATTCTGTTACATTTGTTTGCAGATTCTGTATCACATACGTTGTGCACACTACATATCCCATTGCCTTAGCACAATCAGATCACTGGATATAAAACTCTTTGGTGCTCCAGCCAGGCTGCATTTCAGAGGGACTGCAACCCTATTGATCAAAGCGCTCAGACGTGTCCAGGGCCTTTCCCCCAGTGCATCATGGTACTGCTTGTTGAAGCCAAAAGAGCCTAACAACAACAAACATCTCTGCTGCTACTGCCTGTCTCTCTCTGATTAGCTGCTGGGGAGATATTTTTAGAGTATCCCAGCCCCTTTTGAAGAGGAAGAAGAGCGGAGCCCAACCTCCCTCCCCATCTCCCATCCCCCTCCAATCCCCTTCCAAACTACAGTCCAACATGCTTTGTTCATTTTCGCTTATTCTTGCTGTACTGTCAGCTGTAGCTGACTTTTAATGGTTTCACTCACTATCTTGACTTGCTCATATAGAATCCCTTACAGAGTGCACATACAGGCTCCTGTATATAACTAAGCAACTTATGAAATGGAATATGGCTATATTTACAGTATCTACTACTATCCTAGTATTGTTCTGTATAGGGTATTTTGTAGAATATTTAAATCTGCCTAATAATAGATTAATTGGGGTCACAGTTATGGCAGTAAGCTGTTGGGAGAACAGAGACATAATAATTTTAATAACTAAGAACTGGTGATTAAATCCCCATTTTTTTTAGCTGATTGACACATAAATGGCAGCCATCCTTTTTTTGGCTGGATGAAATCCATTAAGTACTGAATACATTGTTTTAAAAATACACACAGTAATCACATGTGCACACATACAATAATTATTCATCTAGGGGTGTATTTGTCAAGATAAAGCTTGTGCTGAACAGTATTAAGGGCTAAATCAGTGTATTGATTTACCAGGATATTCTACTCATGTATGCAACATGCACATAGTTACCTGTTGATCTTGTAACAATTATAAGTACAATCTAAGGTAAATATGAAGACTATTGATTGGAAATTCCCAAATTTTTTTTTTTTTTGCTTTCTCCTGGGACGCAGTGAAGCAGTGACTCAATCCTGCGGTTTTGTGAAAAAAAAAAAAAGCAATAGGTTAGTGTAAGAGCCATAAGATGTGAATTTAAATCAATTTAAATATGATGCATAATTTATAATTTCATGTTATTTTATGTGCATACCAGGGAAACAGTGTTAAAACATTTAAAAACAAACTCATGTTAGTTATTATCATTCATGCTCCCTCCCTGATAAAATTGAATATTGGACACTTTGTGACTTTGTGCTAGTATTTCTTTTCATTTTATTTATGGGCAAGGGAGGGTACCAGAGGATCTAGCACTAGGACCCAGGCAAAGTGTTTGTTTTTGTAGGCTCTATTGTTATATTTAAATGCATTATTAAATCTTGAATATTTCTGTAGTTTGTAGTATTTTTTAAATGTCTTATTTCATAATAATAATCATAATATTGTTTAGACGCTATTAGACAATAAACAGGTATGCACAAGCAAAGCTGAGATATTCAAATAGGTTTTTAGTAACTTTTTTCAATGCCTTGCTTGTGCACCTCGGCACCAGCCCAGGAGGTGAACTGGCACCTCTCCAGCTACCAGTCCACCGTCCATACTGGACTTGAGCCGGCCACCCTCCGGTTCCCAAGCCAAGTCCCTACAGACGGAGCTACTGCTGCCAGTTTAGCAAGGTACATTATTTACTTTTACATTTCACATGTCTTGTAAAATGTTTATTGTAAAGCTTTCTTTTAGTGTTTAAACAAAGATACTGTTTGCCTTGCTTATCACTTGAATGGGTCATTTTCTGTTTCATTTTTTCTCCTGGAGTTTCTGCTGTACTAAAGGGGCATCTAAGTGGTAGTGTAGAAATCTTGCATGTGTGTTTTTCATTGTAAATAAAATCTACTATATTCTGGTACAGCTATCTTACAGTTGATTCTGGGTCTTGTGCATTGAGTAACACCTTCACATTTATATATTTGTTTTTTTTAAGATTTGAAACAGAAATGAATAAGAGTCAAACTCAGTGGATATTTATGTATAAGACTGCACTAAAACTGACAAATTGCAATGAGATTTACACTCTCAGCTGATTGATTTGACCCCATGGATTTTCCTCTAATGTCATCTTTATAACAAACAAATACGATTTTTCACATCACCACTGATCGTTCTTCACAGAAGTTTCTATGTGTCTCCATGAGTCAGATCATTGTTTTTGTGATGCATGTGGCTATTAAACAGCTGGGTGACAACTTTACCTTTTGAACATTGTATTTAGCTGTCAAGACAATGACATTTTAATGTTTGTGCTAACAAGTGTATAGACTGAAATGCAAGACTTGAAGGCATAGCAGTTATATTTAAATTAGGGCCTACCTGCGCAGAAGCAAAGAAGTCTAGAGTTTGCAACAAGAGGCTAAAACATTGTGGTTGTTGGCTACAGGGGGTAAAATAGACGATCTGTGGGTGGGTGTGGGCATCAGATGACTGGAACTGTGGAGTGACAGGATCTGAAATGATTGGAAATGGACAGACTGCAGGAATGAAAAAAAGATGAGGCTCTCATCAAGACACAAAGAGAGAGTAGCTTTAGTTTTTGTTGGACCTAATTATATGGAAGGGAACATTTGAATGGCAGATTTTATAAACACCTAATGTAAAGAGCTTAATTTCAATATGTCATTATTTAGAATAACTGTTAATAATTAGAGTACAATTAATTACTGTGGATCAGTGTGACAGCAAACTGCAAACACCATAGTTTAAACTTAGCTACGTGAAGTTTTCTTTAGCCAACATTGTGCGTTGACACATACCTCTGAGAGAAGTTTAAAAATGTAGAGGTATGATAAACACAACTTGTCTATCATACCTCTGCCTTAATTGACAGATCAACTCTGAGCGTGCCCACACAATCAGCAGCTGGTCCCGGTGATGCCATTCAAATTAGATGGATATTAAAGAATCCCTCGGCTGAAACAACATAAATTATACATAATGAAATGCAATTAACATTTTTACTCCGAAAATTAAATACATTAAAGAGCCAGGCCTGTGGAAAGAGACTGGTAGGGGGTAAGAAGGTGGGCGGATAGGGGGGCACTGTATGAAACAGCCTAGCTCCCTTTAACATTCACCAATACACTCAGTGTCTGCTCAAATGTTTACAGACCAATTAGCGCTGGTGGACAGCCTCTCAATCAAACCAAATGCCAGGTTTGCATGGAATATTAAGTGGCTTATAATGGAGGGAGAAGTGAATGAATGTTATCATTTCAGCCTCTTAGAAAATAAAGCCATTGTGATGTTGTTCTAGGGTATTAAACTTAAGCCAATTCAGTTAATTTTAACGGTATGAACCAGATGTATGTTTTTCTGCACAAATCTGGTAGAACAGGTTATACTTGAATGTAAAGCATGGAAATGCTAAGGTATTATGTAATATATTATTATTGGCAGCTGCATTTTCCTCTTGCTGTGTGTATGTGTGTAAGATTTGTGGGGCTCGATTTACAGAATATGGCAGAAATGTAATATTAAATGCATTGCTATGTTTCTGTTCAAGTATAATAACAAGAATTGTTATATTTTTGTTACCTTAGAATGAGCCTTCTATATCAACAGATGCTGCAGGTCTGTAGGTAAACTGTCATGTTTCTATAGTAGGATTGAACAGACAAACTAAACACTGGCTCTAAATAGTTTGTTTTTTCAGCCACTATACTTTATCCGTCACACTAAGAATAAGAGGGTGATGTGAGGTGGTTGCAATCAGCAACTACACTTCTAAATGCCACTAGGTTCTGCATACTAGTCTTTTAACGGCAGATATTTCCACTAAAGCTCCCTCATACAAATGTGTGACAAAAGTAAAGCAAAGCACTAGAAGTGTTTCTAAAAGGTCAGACTAGTACTGAGTAACAAATTGGCTCAAGGCATGTGACAAAGAGATAAGGCAGTGCCAATTAATTGTTGTCTAATTTATGAGAAATTAACCAACAACTTTGCAAAAGCATGAGGTGTGGAAAGTATTGGTATTAGTGAGTGGAATGCATAGATGAATGAGAGATGTGTATGTTTGGTTTACAACTACCTAAATGTCAAACTAAACGTAGAAAATCTGGAGAGTCCAATTCCAATCTGGCCATCGCACTCTCCAGTTCCTCTAAAGAGTAAATACACCAGCAAGCTTTGGGATGCTCTTGCCATATTCTGATGGAAATGCATTATTTACATTCAATAATTATCCATTTAACTATTAATTTTGTATTTCATTTTAGCTTCTCTCATTTTCTTCAAGGCCTGTTTTGGGGACACTTGACCATGAATGTCAGATAAACCTGTTACCCAAAATATTTCAAAAAGGGTACATTAAATAAATAAATATCTATCTAAAAATAATCCTATACACAGCACTGACGAAGACAAATGGGCAAAACAGAAAAAAGGGAAACAAAATTACTTAAATAAACTCACTTCCACCTTTCTTTGAATGCATTTCTTTTTTGTTGGACATTTGTTTGCAACTATTAATCTGTAAGCTGGTTCATTCCATAGTCCCTATAATTGTACAACACAGGCAATCAAAATCATGAGTTTCTTTGTATAGAAAATTAACAATTAAATATTTTTGGGGGGGTACAGAACAGCATGGTAACTTTAAAAATACCTTTTAAAAACCTCTAATTCCTTCATGTAGTCAGTTCGTCCGTCCTGGCAAAGGAGTCTTTTACAGCGCTGTGGAGGAATTTTGGCCCACTCTTTGCAGAATTGTTGTAATTCAGCCACATTGGAGGGTTTGAGCATGAACCACCTTTTATAAAAGTCATGCCACGGCATCTCAATCAGATTCAGGTCGGGACTTTGACTAGGCCACTCCAAAGTCTTCATTTTGTTTTTCTTCAGCCATTCAGAGGTGGACTTGCTGGTGTGTTTTGGATCATTGTCCTGCTGCAGAACCCAAGTGCGCTTCAGCTTGAGGTCACGAACAGATGGCCAGACATTCTCCTTCAGGATTTTTTGGTAGACAGAATTCATGGTTCCATTTACCACAGCAAGTCTTCCAGGTCCTGAAGCAGCAAGACAGCCCCAGACCGTCACACTACCACCACCATATTTTACTGTTGGTATGATGTTCCTTTTCTGAAGTGCTGTGTTACTTTACGGCAGATGTAATGGGACATACACCTTCCAAAGAGTTCAACTTTTGTCTCGTCAGTCCACAGAGTATTTTCCCAAAAGTCTTGGGGATCATCAAAATGTTTTCTGGCAAAACTGAGACGAGCCTTTGTTCTTTTTGCTCAGCAGTGGTTTTCGTCCTGGAACTCTGCCATGCAGGCCATTTTTGCCCAGTCTCTTTCTTATGGTGGAGTCATGAACACTGACCTTAATTGAGGCAAGTGAGGTCTGTAGTTCTTTGGATGTTGTTCTGGGGTCTTTTGTGACGTCTTGGATGAGTCGTCACTGTGCTCTTGGGGTAATTTTGGTCGGCCGGCCACTCCTGGGAAGGTTCACCACTGTTCCATATTTTCGCCGTTTGTGGATAATGGCTCTCACTGTGTTTCGCTGGAGTCCCAAAGCTTTAGAAATGGCTGTAACCTTTTCCAGACAGATAGACCTCAATTACTTTCTTTCTCATTTGTTCCTGAATTTCTTTGGATTGCAGCATGATGTCTAGCTTTTGAGGATCTTTTGGTCTTCTTCACTTTGTCAGGCAGGTCCTATTTAAGTGATTTCTTGATTGAGAACAGGTGTGGCAGTAATCAGGCCTGGGTGTGGCTAGAGAAATTGTACTCAGCTTTTCCAAAGATGTGATAAACCACAGTTAATTTATGTTTTAACAGGTTTGGATTTTTTTCCCCCTTAATAATAAAAACCTTCATTTAAAAACTGCATTTTGTGTTTACTTGTGTTATCTTTGTCTAATATTTAAATTTGTTTGATGATCTGAAACATTTAAGTGTGACAAACATGCAAAAAAATAAGAAATCAGGAAGGGGTAAACACTTTTTCACACAACTGTATGTGCCATTTTCCCCGACCCAGACACAAAAGAGGTGCTACACTTGAGGAGTGTAGTTTGTAAGTCTGCATTGATGCAGACTCAGTATTGGAGGGCTTTATAACCCACTTCCACTTAAGGTGAATTGGTTTGGAATGACACTTCCAAACGAACAAATGGAGTTAGAGTAGGTAAGGGGGGGTGTAGGGGCCAGATTGGAATTGGGCCATTGAGACCAGGCAGGCTGGTAGTTACAGGCTTGGTGCAGGCCTACTCGGGTGCCACCACATTACTATAATGACCCTTCCTGGCTGCAAGCTCCTGCAGGAAGAGGCCAGCTGAACATTACTGTCTCCAGATAAATCAAGTAATATAAAACTTGTAGACCACCAGTGCCCTGACCTGACCTTGAGTATAATTTGGTGTGTGGCTACAGAAAGGCCATGTTTTTTTTCCTTTCCTCGGGTGACACTAGAGAGGACTTTCAGTGGCTGGCTGTTAAAATAAAGCAAGATCATGCATATACACTTCTTCTATATAGAAATAGAAAAAAACAAAACAAACAAAAAAAACAACAGAAACTCTGAAAGAGAACGGCAGGGAGGGCAGAGGTGCAGTAGTACAGGAAGTACTTTTTTATTCCTCCTTGAAATTAAAGCAAGCCAGCAGTGTGGTCCAGCCCGCCAGCAGCCTCTGGCTATCTTCCTCCATCAGGTCAGCTACATCTTTCTGATTACATCTGCTAAAACCTACCAGTTTATTTAGTGTCCACATCAGCAGAGCTGCGATGGCCCAAGATATGGATGCTACAGGAGTCTGTTGCTTATCTTGGCTCTTCAGCGGGGAAAGGAAGGAAAAAAAGTAGGGGTTTAAGGGAGGATGCTGAGGCACTTTTCAGCACCCATTGTAAATGAATTAACATTCACCACAAGGGCTTGTAACAAAAGTTCATAACTGAAGTAAAAAAACATGTCATTACTGAGATAATTGGATAAGAGACAAGAAATTAGTTGATTAACATCAGAATAAGATGAACCCACACTATCATACTTTTTTTTCTGCCCATCTGAGGTGATTCAATTATAACCAGAGACACCTTTAACGTTGCCTACTGGCTTTCTCTCATACACCACCCAAATAGATTTTTAATAAAATCACTGCTGAGGTTTCACAATCATCCCATCACAAGGTAGCAGTGATTTATTTTTATTTTTAGACCTCCTCAGGGTAGGCAGTAGGGGTCATGAAGGAACAAAATGAGGAAAGTGCTGAGCACAATAAATAATAGAACATTTTTACTCTGATCAGAACTGTCAACAGCTTGATGTCTGAATCAGTTAAAATCTTTCTTTAGTTTCCCCAATTGAATATATACAATAGAGCAATAGAGGAGGGTAACAGTGCCACTATTATCCTTAACATTGGAGCACCTCAGGGCTGTGTTTTGAGTCCCCAGCTGTACTCCCTGTACACACACAACTGTGTAGCCAAGTTTTCTGATGACAAAGCTCTGGTGGGACTGATCACTGAAAACAATGAAAAACCCTATCTGAAGAGAACCTGGCCCACTGGAGTCCCATCCACACAGTATCCATGCACTGTTAACACACCCTCCACCTCTGAACCCACAAGACTCTTGACTGTAGACTTACAAAAAAAAAAAAAACACCATGTAAATAGGACAAGTTTGGAGTGATTATGTTTGGCTCAGTTTTTGTTAGAATCTAAGTGCCTCCCTACTGTAATAAACCCTCACCCCTATATTACAATCATATATTACTAAAATACCTTACACGGAAAGTGTATCAATTTAAAACGTTGAGTTTTCTGGTATTGCTCTTTCAATTCAGTTTTGTGTGCAGATTTGAGAGCTGCTTCTCATGCAACAAATAAGTTAAGGGCATCAACCTTCAGCATGAAAGTCCTTATATCAACATAATAGTTAGCAAATTAAATAGGCCCAGAGCCAATTTCTGTCATACTGTAAGCCTTTGAGCTGCTTCAACCACAAAACAGCATGCACTGCAATCATTGTGGAGGTTGCAGTGTAGTACATATCACCTCAGCATGTTGGCAAAAGCAGCTGTAAGCAAGTCTGTGAGTTCCTGCGCATTTCTGATCATCTGTAAATGAGAAAGAACGTGACAGCAAAGACCACATTGTGTGATTTCACTCAAGAACTCATCAAGAAAGATTGTATATTCAAACTACAAATGTTCATGGAAAATGAGTTAATAAAATACACAAATAAATAAAAAATAACTGAAGATGTAGTCATCTTGAACTCTGTTCTTCATATCATTCTTCTAAACCTATTACTCCTCATTGTAAACTATACTGCAGTGCTAGCCCATTGATATGACATTAACTTTTCCCTTCCAGTCATATTGACGTTTGTCTTAGCTTATTGATGTATTTTTATAGACTGCATTACATTTTTACTGACTTCTATACTTTCTTGCCCTGTTGTTCCACTGTCTTTTTGTATTGTTAACTTTCACAAAAACAAAATAGTCAGCTCTATCTCAGAGAATGAATGTGCCTTTCCTTTCTTGTGTGGTACTATTTAACATGAGCAGGACTGAATTCTAGGTAAGAAGGTAAATGATGAAATTGGCTTGCAAGGAATCCCATAATAGACTCACTGAAATATTCTGTTTTGCATCCTCTCCCTTGCTCTCTCACCCTTTCACTGACAACACTATCTTTGCCATGCCACCTGCCACTCCTCATCAAAATTGCTGTGTTTTTGTATGCCTTAGTATTACTGGGTCCTTGTTGGTGAATATCACAAGCCCTCTATGACTGTCAACTATGTGACCATCTTCAATGTTTCATTAGGTTTCTCGGGGTCTCTTTACTTGTGAATGTGTGTTGGGACCTGCAGTTACACATGATCTGTAAGGGCTGGAAATAGCCACATAAGTAAATAACAATAAAGTACAGCTTTCATCAATTGGCTGCTGAACAAATTCAGATATTTTTCGAGAGCGATAGATATTTTTTTCCATTAGGAGGACTCTAATACTAATGTCTTTCTGTGTTTTTCATGGTTTAGTAAATTCTACCCGAATACATAAGCTTTTACACATTTGTTCTTGTGTGCAAATATTTTTACCAAAATGCTCTTCTCAGCTTGTGATATTTACAGAAAAACCCAGTCCAAACCAAGTCAGATTTTATCACTGTTCGATCCTGGGTACTCAAAGATCACTAATGCCTTAAAATGGAAGATCATGCCTATAGCAGATTGTTGCCAGAGCACAGTAAATTTTGTGGGTTTAACTATCTAATATTCTTCCTCCTACCTTCACGTCATTGCCACTTCATGTAAATCTTTTGGCCACTGCACTTAATTCTGTCTCGTGACTAATTACATAATTAAGTAATAAAAACAAATACTATGTTGTTGTTCTCTCCTGGTTAAACTTCAAATGGCTTTTCACTCAGGCAGCTTTAGCTCATATGTTGTTGTTCCATGAAGATTAAAGCCAAGTCTGTCACGCCAGTTTTAAACTCTCTCCACTAGTTCCCAATCTGAATAGAATTTATTTTAATCCTAACTTTATTATTTTCTCTATGTATATTATTCTGCACCAATATAGTAAGACATGTGAAAACTTACTTGGCAATAAACCTGAGTCTAATTGAATGGTTTGGATGAAAATACATTGTTGGCCTGCTCATTGTTGCCATAGTTAAAACCAAATTTGCCAATAGTCACTAATATTTTAAGCCCTTTATTACAAGCATGTGCCAATGGACTTCACTAGGATAATGCTTATATCTACAGTATAATCACATAAAATATTAATGAATGAAGACTAACTGAATATTACAAAAATACCAAGGTGAAAATTAGGAATTTTGTTTCTTTTAAATGTATTATGATATATTGTCAAGCTGACATGTTGACAAATGGTCTCATGGGCCCATTTTTTAACAAAATCATAGTGTAACTTAACTTTAATTTTAGTAGTTTCTCCATAATTTGCCAGACTGGACTGTGCGACTCAGGCTGAAATCCAAACTCACCCACTATGGACAGCAGTTCAGCAGCAGTGTTTTGTTTTGAAGGTTATTTGCCCGAGATGTCAAAGGAAATCAGATGTTTCCCACATCCCTCTGCCCTCTATAGCCCTCTCTAGTATCCCCTCCCTCTCAACGCTTCACCCAACCCCCAACCCCACAGAGCTGGAAGGAGATTTGTTGATGGATGTTGAAGGCTGCTCCGGTCCCACAGCAATTAACTCTTCTCCTGCAAGAAGCAGCCTGTCAGGTTGATGGAATCTCCCCACCACTGCTGCCTGTCACACTGTCCAGGAGGGGCTGCAGACAAATGCTTCATCTATGTGTTTGCTTTACTGTTTTGCCTACGGTCGAGAGCTAGCACAAACAAAGAGCTATGAGGTGCATCGTAAGCCATCAAGTTCTCCAGTGTCAGTTTCCACAGTCCAGCAGGTCTATGGGAATATAGGGTTTCAAAGACGGCAAGGGCTTAAGATCATGAGTTACAAGTAAGAGTAAAAGAGCAGAGACATAGCTGCTTCGGTTGTGTTTTATTTGCTTGAAAGAGAGAATATCTTTCAATAGGAAACTGCACAATTGACATTTTATTTAGTACTTAGTAATTTAGTATTAACTTTTCTTGTCTTATTGCAACCCCCTCAAAAAAAAAAACATGAATAATACTAGCTTTTACATTTACTTTCCCTTAGATACTGTATTTGTTTTGCAATTGGAATTAACCATGGTATGCATAAACATGCAGAATTGGAAAAATAAAAAGGGGTTGAAATAGACTAATACACTATTTCAATATTATCATTTTATTGTCATTTGTTTACTTCCACTGAGGACATTACTTTTCTATCCCTTTGTTTGAGAGTTAGGGTTAGGACTTGTTCAAGGAACACGTAACAATTTGCCTATCTGGATCCAGAATCAGATCAAGTTATTCGGTAATAATCATGTTTGTATCCTATATGTATATTGTCTGAAACATGTATCCTATGATTGTGACTTGTGTACTATATTGTGAATGATGTATTATCACCCCACATTTGTGGGTTGGTTCAAAAGGTGTAGCAGTCTTTGTAATGAACCAATCAACAGCTGGGAATTACTATTTCTTAGATTTTTTCAGTAAAAACAAAGCATTAAGCAAAGGAAAGCAGAAACAAATATGCTCAATAATTCCCACAGTACTATAAAGATGCTAGTGTCTATATATAGACTAGAGGATATGAGACCTTCCTTCCACCTTCCACCCCTGGAAGAGGCTTACAGTTCAGTTCTGTTTGGCTGGCAGAGTGGATAAGGTATGATATCACCACTGTGGGTCAATGTAGTTGGCTTGTACCAGGGAAAGCGGAATATATCCATCCAGGTGTGAAATCGATTGGGCATCCTGACAACCTGTGTCAACATCTCCTCTTTGACTTCTGGCCCACTCTCACATTTGACTTTCTCTCTGAAATTCAAAACCTCTTTAGTTTACTTAATCAACTGTTACAAATCAAAACACTATTCTCTTCTTCTCCCATTTCAAATAACAATATGCAACCTTTCACCTTGGGGCAGCAGTGTTTTCGCCAGCCACTCCATGTCCTCATCCTGCTCAGTTGGCCCCAAGTTTGCACTTGTCGCTCATATCTCAGTAAGATGTGTACTTTGAAGTATGCAGCCCAAGGCTGATTTAACTGGCAGTAAAATCAGCCAGTGGATAAAGCCAACCAGCCATAAAGCCAACCATTTTTTATTAAATCTAAATAAAAAATGCTGACAGCCATAATGTTTTTGCACAGGTATTGTTTGCCACAAATTGAGGCTATGTATGATTGTTTATTTCTTCTTCTTTCTTACACTGTTGACCCACTTCTCCCACCCCTGTGAGAGCCACAATTGAGCTTACTCTCCTGCCAAAGATATTGCAAGGTGGAAACATATAGCATATGACCCCAAACATTCCAAATATAATTGAAAAACTGCTTTTAGGCATGTACACACAGGTTCACAGATTAATTCTTACTGCTGCCTACCCTTAGGATCTCTAACCCAATACTCAGAAAGATAAAATATCTAATGTTAGTTCTATGGAATATCTACTAACGATATGTTGGAGTATGGTACAGTGTTTGTTGAGCCATCGGGTTGAATGCTACTCGGTTGACGGTGTCAACATAGGTAATAATTTAATTGCTTTAGGGTTAGCTGGTTCATTGATTCCATTTCACTCTGTTAGCTTTATTGTAACAACATAGTGGTGAGAAGACATGGCAGTCTGTATATGACACTCCACTGTCTTCACTATAGTTTGAAAGTGACAACATGTGAAAAGATTTCAGATAGATTTCCCACCTACCACTTTTACCTCACCTTACCCTCCACTCTTACATGCAACGCACAGCACCATCTAAGATGTCTGTAGGTCCTGCTTCCTTGTATTAGCAGGCCCAGAGGGTAGGTAAGCCACTTAACCTGTCATCTCAAATTGTGTGCACAACAGCAGATAGGTGGCTCAGCTCTCCCTTCATGCAGGACAGAGCAAGACACTCAGACTGTGTAGGAGCAGGCAGTGGAGACTGCAGCTGAGTGAGGGCCATGGGGATGTTCAGATGCTTATGGGTCAGATGGGGATGCACAAGTGTGTGTGTGTGTGTTTGAAATGAGTGGAAGGGAGATGAGACTGATGGTTGGTACCAAAGGACTATAGTTACTATGCCATAGTATATGGGTTGCAAATGTGGAAAATGTGGATATTTCATGAAGGGATGACATGTCAGTTTTCCCTGAGTGTCCCCTGAAATGTGCATCAGAGCGGTATTTTTGCAGTTTGATATGTTTGAATTAATGTACTACATTTGACAGCTTGGAATTTTTTTTCCTCATGCTCATTCACAACAATGCCATGCTTCACATATATTCACATGTGCACATACAATCAGCTTTTAGGTACTGAGCAGCTCAGACTACAACAGTTTGGGTTCTGTCAGCCCATCTTCTATATAAAATGCTTCATCACATGATAATTACACAATTTTGAGTACAACAAAAGCAGGCATGTAGTGTAGTGTACACCGTGATGGATTGTCTGACTCAATCAAGTGTCAAGTGTGAAGTTGACATTCGTCTTTTCTGAAATTAAATGAATGGTTGCAAAACACATTCAAAAGTCTAAATCACCACGTATGCCTCAAGGAAGCATAGATCATGTAAAGTTCAAAATAAAAACGTGCACACGGACCTGACTGCTAAGTGACATAAGCAGTAATTCCATACATTCTAAATTGTTCACCCATTGAAGAGAGCTCTCCTCAATCGCACTAAGGAATGAGGATATATATATAAATATACATACATACACACACACGACTTTGGGTCTTAAATGGAAGGAAAATGAAAATATGATTCAAGTTTAAATCAACATTTTAGATCATCTGGCTTTAGAGAAGTGATCTTGTAAGACTTTGTAGACTTCATCACTCTGGGACATTTAAATTTTTACTGCCCCTTGTCAATGAGCTATTCCTCTTATTCTTACTCTTAAATTCATATTCTTAGGTCAGGCTCAATTCCTCACACTCCTGTCGATTCCTCTCATTCTACATTTTACAACTTAACTTGACATATCTATTTATTGATCAGGTCTGCAGCACAGAGCTGTTTGAAGTAGCGTTCTGTCTGTCTATTGACTACCCTTGTCCTCCACCCACCCTTTTCCTCCTCCCACTTCAACTCCTCCACATCTGTACTTGACAGGCTCACTTAGCCTCCTACCTCCGTTCCCTTCTCCTTTCCTTCACTCTGCCAGTCTTATCTGCATGGCAGAGGAAGTGAAAGGGGGTCACTATCTGTCGTCCAATCAGATGAGTAAACACCCACAGTCCTTCACTGTTGTACAAATCAATAGCCAACAGGCTTTATAATAGACATGCCCATCTAAAGCTGGGCACAGGATTAGCAGCATTAAGTAGATGTTGCCAAATGCGTCCAGGACACATATAAAAGAAAAGGATTAGCAGGGTTCATTTTCCGAATAGAGAAAAAGATATGCCGTGTTGTTTTTCTGTGTTTTTAGCCAAAATCTCATTTGATATAGCGCATTAAATTGCATTAAATTTTAATCTAACGTTAGATGTCTGCTACTCCTTTTCTCTTTCGTACAATCTTTATTATTCAGTCTGAAATCACCTCTTAAGTATCTCCAGAATTACTAAAAATACCCATCAGCCAACTCTTTATTACAGACAGCATCTGTCTTGAAGCAGAACGTCTAATGCATCTGGGTTGAAGCCCTTTTTTAATTACAAAATGTAATCATGTTGGAAGTCAGCTTTCCTAGAGTTCATGTGCACATTTATTAAAGGACCATGACTTTCATTTTTCTATATTTCTCAAAACAACCTTCAATTTAATTGCTGCTGTGCCACCGTTCTGCTAGTCCTGAACTTCAGATTGTTATCAAACTTTTATTTTTTATTGCTTGGCATGACAAATGAGTGGGCTCTGTAAAACTCGTTAAATATAGATTAATATCATAGACAATATTTCCGTAATATCACACATACTCTGGCTGATTATTAAGTATTAAGTTACTTATCAAAATAGGATCTGTTAAAGGTTGTAAGAAAGACCTTGAAGTGTACTAACTGAAGCATCCTCAGACCCTACCCTCGTCATATACAGCATCCCATGGCTAACAGTATATTACCCCTGGACCATGTTTCCTTTTTCTAATATTGACATTGTGTCCAGGTGTTTCAAGTCATTTCCCCCTATGTAGCTGCCAGGCCTTAACTCACACCTAAGGGCTAGATAAGGCCTCTTTGCTTCACCGCACTTCATAACAACATATACGCACACAACCCAACCAATGTGTGTGTGTACATCTACTGTACACACAGAGGCCCACTCTAAGCTTATAGCAATCTGTGGGCATTATTTTAAGCTTCCCTGGCTGCAGTGGAAGCAATGCTCCTGTACATCAGGTGAGGGAGGGAAGCTTTTTATAGTTTCTGTTTGGCCTGAAGCTGTGCTCTGTGTTCAAACATGTCAGTGCGGAAGTGAGGTGTTCTTCCCTGAGGTCTCTGCTCTGTCCAGTCTGATGTTCATATTGAGAAATGAGTTTCACACACTTTTTATGTATGTATATTATTTTATGGTCTTTCAATGGACACTCAAGGTTTTCTGTGTAGAATTTTTAAAACTTTATTCAAATTAGTTATAATATTGTGGTATAAGTGTCAGCTAAGCTATTGAGGTAATTGCAAGTCTTATCACCATCAGTGGTGTTGTTAATAACAGCATTGTGTCTACATTCACTGTAAAACCAATTGTTTCCTGTTGCAAAGACACTGCTGCCATTTCTCCTTGGTGTCTACTGAAGCTGAGAAAAATACTGCTATCTGTCCCCTTTGTTTTATACAACAACAACAAATCTGACTCAGTGGCCAACAATGTAAACAGGTTGCCATTGCTCACTGCAGGTATTCACAGATTTGATGCTATGGACCCTCTAGTGATTTGATTTAACAAGTTAAAACCTCATAAATTGTTGGAAATAGAATATGAATGGAATTTTTCACATACATGCTATTTCAGTTCATGAATATGGATAATGGACAATGCAATGCCATTGATCTGTATGATTTTTAGAATTTAGCAAGTTACTAGATAGATAAGGACAAACAGTTGTTTGCGTCAAATTTTACCCAACACAAACATAACTTAACATAACATAAAAGCAAGCTGAATCTAAGGTGATGGTTATGGAATGCAATGCTGCATGGTTTTGATGACAAGATATACACTAATACACTATGTTCCGCCCCAGTAGAACAAGCTTGATACCTGGAGGAGCCTTGTTCAACTTTTGCCTTTACTGTACTCAGATATGCTTATGTACTAGGCTCATCTGTGTTGAAATGAAAACCACATTTTGAAGATAGTTAAAAGATGTTGCTAACAGACCTGCAAAAGAAATACTTGTGTCTAATGTGTCTTCACGGACTCATATGTTAGCTAATGTTAGCAAAATGCTAGCTAACTAGCTGTCAGATCACCAACGTCAATGAGATGCTTAATCCTCATTTCTGTAAAAGGTCAGATAGGTTGGCTGACCTTATTTTAATGACATGAATTAATGTTAGCTAGAAAAACATCAAGCCTAGCATTGTTTTGTTTACATTATCTCTGTAAGGCTACATGCCACCAGGAAGTACCTTTTGGTATTATTCATTTAGATATACAATACGTACATGTGTATAGAGAAGGACCCATTCTCCACAGTGAGCAACTTTGACTGATTGTCTTGTCATCCTCCTCATCTTCTAATGTTCTTGCTTTTTGAAGCTACCTCATGCCCAGGAACTATCTAATACACACTGCAGCACCCAGATAATTGGAACCATAATTTTCATGTTCATTTTTGCTTGACGGATCTCAGAACCCATTGGTTATCATCTGACAAAGATTCAGCCTTTGGGGCAATGGCCAGTCTTTCTGGTTTGCAGGTGTAGCCAGCAGCCAAGACTTCCAATTAGCAACTTGTAATATGTAAGAATGACGAAAGGGACACATTTCTGCTAATTTCTATAAACAGGTATATGAATGCAGATAACTTCATTCTGACTAACTAAAAAGGCTAGTAAAAAGCTAAATTGTCGTCAGAGGATAGCAGATTGGTTCCAGGATTCGACCTGCGGCCCTTTACTGCATGTCATTCCCCATCTCTCTCCCCACATTCCTGTCACTCTTCAGCTGTCTCTATCAAATAAAGCTTGAAAAGGCCAAAAAAAAAAAAATTAAAAATTAAAAAAAATAAATAAATATTGATCCCTTGCCTACAGATTTTGCATTCATATGCAGGTATCTGTTTATAGAGATTAGTTTGACCTAGCAACACTAACTAAGGGGGTTGGGACATGGGTTTAGACCAAATGTTTCATAAGAGCTGTATGGACTCAAGTGGACATATTTGTGACAAGACAGTGTCTCTATAGGCCAGAGCAGAGAAGCCTTGATGGTACTTAGAGTGGCTAAATCTTAAATGAAGCGTTGAGAGATAGTCATATTTTATGTGGAGGTAGATATTCTATGTTGCTTGTCAACATAATTACACATGTATCATAATGTATGAGCCAACAGTGATTACAATTAGACACTCTCCTGATTGCTTTGTGGGTGCCAGCATTTAAAGCTCAGGTCAGCAACTGGAATCAGACAGGAGACACACAAACACTCATTAACTTTCTTTTTGTCATGCACCATACTTAAGTTAACAAAAGCCCACGCTACCTTCCCATAATTACATTGTTATATTGGCGGGGGTATAATTTCCCAGAGATGGTAATTACTTGCGACGTTGTTACAGCATTGCAATACATCATGAATGCTCTCGCCGCACCTTACATCAGTCTAGGATCTGGTGTTTACAGTGTTTAGCGGACTACCCATGGTGCATCTCTCTGTCTTCAAAGGGCAGACCTGCTGGCTCCTGGGAATATTTTGGTTTTGTCTCAGACTATAAAAGAGCCATCGTAGAGATAGTGAGAGCAAGTTATGGAGAGAAAAAACAAAACAAACAAAAAAAAAAGACATGAAAAGAGAAGGAAAACACAGGGAGAGATGCACAAGGAGAGAGCTTTTGTGCTTTTGTAGCTGAAGTGTAATAATGCAACATTATTGTGTGTAGTTCAGGAAAGCACAAGCCTACTGTACTGTATTATCTGTATAAGACATTACAGTATGAAACACTAAAAATATCACATGTTTTACTCCATGTTTGCTTGCTAAAAAATGGCTCTATGCCCTAGAGAGCTAGGCTCTAGAGAGTGTGTTAGCATCTTGTAGTGCATTGTTTTGATTTTACAGCAGCAACTTTAGTGCTTTGGTTCAGTCTCTCCACTCCCATTAACCCTGTTTCAAGCAGCAGCAACAGCAGCAATTTATGTCTAACAAAAAGCTCTGATAATGCCAACTAGACACTACCAACTGAGCACAAAGCAGCACAGAGAGGAGATAGCTTATAAGCATTTGGTTGCTAAATAACCACATATTCCACTCAGGAGCTGGTGGATACCAAAAAAGACAACCAAGATGGTTGAATGTTGTTGAATCAAATTAAATCAAAGTCAGTAATGCTGCATGTCTGTGGGATGTTTAAATAGGTAACTGTTGCTAACATGTTTACCATAAAGACTAAATTAGTTTAAAATATTAATGTTGCCTTTAAGTTGCAGTGATCACTGAGTGTTAGTTTGTGCTACATTCTTTTTAAAGTGTTGTTGTTTTAAATGTGGCAATATTTAAACAGACATTTATTTTAATAAAGTTAATGAATAAAGTTAATGAATAAATTTAAGTTAATAGCACAGATGAATATAAGTTTTTTAACTTCATTATGCCAGTTTTTTTGGAGAGGGGTTTCCTCTTTTGAACACTGGTGGGGGACCTGACTCCCGGTCTCCATGGAGATTACGCCCATGCTGTGGTTTAGAGTAAACTGAAAAGAAAACACGCATTTAATTTAAGTGGCAGTGGTTCTTAGGCCAAGTGAATATAATTCATTGCATGCCAACATATAAAATGAGCACAATTTTCAAGACACTCATGTCAAAACATGGAGAGATTCTATTTTGGCCTTTGTGTCCTCGGGTAATGGGAACATTGTTTTCAGCTGGCACTAAAAACAGCAGCATCTCTTTGTGCCATTCATTGACGCTCTTTGTAACCAGAGAAATTAGCTGACATGTTGGCCTTGTTTGACTGTACTCTCCTGGTCGTTCATTTGTATTCCATGCATTACCACCATACCAAAGGAGCTGGACACTCCTCTGCAAATGTAAAACATCCCGATTCAAATGTCAAATTTTAATATTTCTTCCTGTATCTGATGAACAAGTTGCTTTATTGCCTCTGTAATCGTCCACTCAGGAGTTGAGAAATTAATTTTTCTACATTCTACTGCTGCCTGCTCTTACAAAGGTCAGGCTGATAGGATTTTATTTGTTGCACTCTGTTCAGATGGGAGTGAAGTATGATCCTCTTGATTAGTCTCATAATTCTGTTATCAGCACTCCTAAAGGTTGCATTGAAGCTGCTTTAAACCTGCACCTGTTTGTCTTGATATGCAGAGCATTATTGCCATATCACCTTGGATACTAGAAATGAAGTGAGAAGTTAATAGACACTGCCCCTAACTAACAGCATCTCTGTACTTGTAAAAATATTCCATGGCAAGAAAATGAATGGAAAGAAAAAACAACTGATTAAATGAATGAAAGGAACGTGTGCATAAACAAAATGAATAACTACTGTCCTCGACATCGTATGATGTTTTTTATGGATGCTGATGCATGTTGTTGGACCTGCTTGTGACACAATGTAATAACATCTTAATAAGCTTATTTATGCAGTGCAGATAGTTCAGGATATGAGTTCCAGTGATGACTACATAACATTCCCAGCACTGAGTCACACACCACTGACTATTTCACTTATTTTGGTAAAAATATTTTATGAAGAAAATGTTAAGTTGTGCCAGAACAGGAGCTGGTACATAACCAGGCTCAGCAGCCTCTATAGACATAATGGCAGAGGTAAAGAGGAAGTTAAGCAATAGACCCACAGACAAGAATAAATTTGGGACTGACTTTTAGTCATTAGCTGAAACACAGATGCAGAGGCTTCTTGCTGTTGGACTAGGTAGGTAAAATGAGCTGGCTGTTATGTATGTGTTGTTACACTTGCTTGACGTTTGGCTGTGACCTGTCCAGGTGACAGGTGTCCAGGTGGTGTATAGGTAATTAAACAGAAAAATCTCATAACTTTCAGTACAGTTGTATTCATATGAAGTTACAAACTACATACCTAGCCAGCAACTGATTATATTTCCATTTAGCTGATGTCTCGTGGTTCTTTAGTTCTTGCAGAATGTTAATGTCGAGAGAGAAGGTCGACAGCAGTTAGCAGTAGGAAAAAGAGCTCCATCTACATTCATAGAACTTTATGTTTCACCATGGTTGCCTTGCATGTGTTTTCCCCAAAGGTAAAGTCTGGTAACCAAGATAATGACACAACCAAAAGCCCAATGTTTAACTACCTAAACCACTGCTCAGCAGCAATGCCCTACTCAGACATCATTCTGATTGACTGCCACCATACATAAAGTCAGCCAAGATAACTTCCACACCCTACCTATCCTTGCTGCTATGCAGAAGGTGGTGAGGAACCCTTTTGACATGGGGCAGGTGTCAGTGCACTACACTGTAAGATGAAAGTGCAGTCTCTCACACTCACAGCTCTCTTGTTGGTGCAGAGCATGAACCCGGAGAAAGACCTGACACACAGACACACATGAAATACCAACTAGACCTCCCACTCTTGCTCTGAACTTGCACAACAAGAATTCAGGTATTTCAGGGGAAGCTGCCATTTTTGCCCTCAACAGATATGGTAGGAGAGACAGGAAGAGGAGACACATTTCCTTTATAGACAGAAATCCAGTTCTTTCAGAGGCCAGGAGACAAGGCTGGGGCCCAGTTGAAGCAGGAATGAAAATATAAAACAATATCAACTTTATATCAACATTAATTCTGCAGAGCAAAATGGCAGCAATTGGAGCCACTGTATCCACTATGAGTGCAGGTCCATGCATACAGTAGAAGGGAAAAGGGCCAGCCTCTGAGGTATCTAGTTCTTTAGTCAGGGACATTCTGCTCCTGTGTAGAGAGAACTACCGTGTCACTGTCCCAAGGGATGTGGCTCCCTATTATCACAAGCCCTGCCTTGCTAAAGGAGGGTGCGATTGTGGAAGAAGAGGTCACATCTCTCTGAGGAGATGATAACACCTGCGTGTCGCCAGCTGCATTACTACACAAAAGAAGCATGCAGGTGTCAGGTGTAGTAATAACATTTTTTTTTTTAATTGGGTAAAAG
The DNA here is from genome assembly GCA_036365135.1 of Miichthys miiuy. Lineage (NCBI taxonomy): Eukaryota > Metazoa > Chordata > Actinopteri > Sciaenidae > Miichthys > Miichthys miiuy. Next base: position 18,063,828 of record CM071609.1, on the reverse strand, counting down.
CAATTGGTCATCACAATAGGTACAAGACCTATAGAAAAATTAAGACAGAATTAGATTGGTTATTGGCAATTTAACCAATAAATTAAATAAATAAATAGTTATATATTCAGAATTTATACCTTATTTGTGTGAATCCGAATGTCGTGTGAGCAAATAATGGTAGAAAGAAAGAGAGATCTTTTGAAAACATAATTTAATGTTAATTTATAAGGATTTTGAAATTCCCAGCTCACCCCTGTGTAATGCACTCTTTCCTGTTGGACTGGATGTTGCCTGGCAAAGCAAGCAATACATTTTTTTTAAGACGTTTTGTCTAAAATGTCTTTTTTTAATTTGTCAAGGTTCATCAATGACATATTTTTTTTATTAATCAAATTATTGAATTTGAGTTCTTGCCAAAGGGTTCAGCTGACATTAAATGGCTACAATGATCGAGTTAACAATATATTTAAGAACACTAAATCTAAACAATGAATAATGAATGAATTTAATCTTACGTAACATGATAGAGTAAAAAAATAACATCATATTTAATATTATTTCTGGTGTATTTATATTCCACAAGGGTGTTTTCTGCAATATAACTTTGCAAATAGGTTCCCACATCAGTCAGTGAATGCCTCCTAACTCACAAAATAGAGGTCACCATTCTATTTTATTTGAAAAAAATAAAAATAGATATTTGAGTGTACTTGTTATGTTTGTCCCCTGTGTGCCCACTAGACTTCAGTTAATCAGTTTGTCATTCCGCTTCAGATACTGAATAACAACTCTGTAATAAAATATACAAATTCTTTCCTAGTGCCAAAACATGTTAAGCAACTCATCATCCCCTCCCTTTACCCTGTAAATAATGAACAACCCATAACTGATGCACAATGAACAGAAACTGACTTAGTAAAGTAAAGTAAAGTATTTTTCATCCAACAATGGCAAGATGTGAAAATGTATTTCACAAGCACTCTTTACCATCACTGTCATCCTAGGGCAATTCATGAGCAACTTCCAACCAACAATAAGCTAACATCCCCCTGGTTTCTGAGTCACAGATAGATGCATTGCCTGTCAGCACCCAATTAGAGCCGAAGGGGGCAAATTAATACGAAAGCCAAGAAACTCCAGTTAACACTGGCACATTGATTTGGTGACAGGCTCATCATTGTATTAAAATTAGAATTAATCAACACGGCAGAGGGTGCCAAGTCAAAGGTCTGGCTACAAAAGCGTCATAGCTTATGAAAAGCCGATGTGGGCTGCACACTGAAGATTTGCATCCGTCAAAAGATTAGACACAATACATTTTCCCATTAATTCTGCAAAGAAAACAATAAACACAAGTTATAAATGCTATTTAAGAGAAAATGCTTCCCATGTCCCTCTGCTACAAACAAAGTGCATTATCTATGTATTCACTTGCAAATGATTAGTAAATGAAAATCTCTTTTAAGTACATGCCATTTTCCAGGAGAGTATTATTTATAAGAGCAAGCTAGTTAGAGATGAGCTCAATGGCTGCTTCCCCAGCAAAGCCTTAAATGAGGTGAATATAGTCTACGGCTGTCAAATAGTCAGGTTAGGTTTAGGCTGCTGTATAAGCTGTCTTAATGCCTTCTGGTAGAGCAAGTAGAAAACAGCTGTTAAAATACCGGTGTGAGTCTCTAATCATGATCTTCTCATCAACTAATTTTAAAGAAAAATATCTGGCTCACAACACAGCTTCATCGCCTTCTCTCTTTTCCCTTTCTCTTTGTCTATGCATCCTCTCATTTTCTTTTTCTTTTCTTTTTTTTTTCCATTGTACTTTCAACCCCTTTCTCTCTTCTCCACTGCCTCCCCAATTTTGTCATTTTATGCCAGCCTTCTCCTCTCATTCTCTTTATGTCTGTCATTCTCTGGGCTTGCCCTGCAGTGCTCTTGATGTTGTCCCTGACACATCAAACTTTGACTATATTAATATGCTTGGCCTTGGCATGCTGCCACACACCCCAGATATTTAGTGCTACCCTCCAGGTGGTGGACCAAACAGTGGAGGATACAGTGGATGCTAGGAGTTCACCACATGAGCTCAACAACATCATCTAAAGCTGCTAGCCTTGAGTCAAGTCCAAATGATATGTTGCCTTTTTTGGATAGGTGAGTAGCTTAGTAGAAACAGTAATATATATCCATGGCCTAAAATCTGTTCCTCGGTTAGCTTACTTAATTTGTTTTATTTTTTACCTATGTTCAGTTGGATAGAGTACACAGACAAGATATTTAATATTCTTTGTTGTTGTTGTTTGTTTTTTTTTTTAATACTCTCACTCTGAAGTTGATGCCTGCAACACATTTTTAACAAGGTTGGGATAGGAGCATGTTTTCAACTGTGTTACATTACCTTTTATTTTATCAACTGAGGACACTAATTGTTGAAATAGAAATCTTTCCTATGTATGACTTCAGTTGCTCAACAGTTCTCTGTTGTCATAAGACACTCCCATACCATTACATGCTATATTTCAAAGTTTGTGCTCGTAACAATCTGGAGGGCCTTTTTCCTCTTTGGCCTGGAGGATTTTCTGTTTTAGTTAAATATCTTGTCTTTGTACTATATTCAATTGAATGTTGGTTGAAATATTTGCAAATCACTTTATTTAGGTTTTACACAGCAACCCAATATATGTTTGTTCTCATTGATCGAAAAGATACTGGACAATGGAAATTGCAATGGATATATGTAATTAATGCTTGTCACTAAATCTAATTATACAGGATCCAGTCCAGTACAGAGTCCAGTCCCGCAAGCACAATGGGTAGGCAACCGACTGAGAAACAATCAGATAGATTGTGATCTCAACCTAACTGAACATTTAGAAGAGATGAGGGACTGACACGAAAGATCTTGCTTTCTACCACCACCATCAAAGCATCAAACAAGGGAATATTTCTTTGGAAGAATGATGTTTATCCCTCCAGTAGAGTTTAGTGACTTGCAATGAGCACTGACGTTGTTTTTGGCAGCTCTGGATGACTCTTGTAAAGATAACTTGTGATGTTTTTTTTTTCCCTTAATTTGTCATCAAGCTACAGAAATTCAGTCCACTTTATAAATACTTGGACTCAATTTGGGGCATTTCTTGTGTAATTCAATAGACTGATACTTTTTGGCCCCAACAAAAAGAATAAGGCTGTGAGCTCAAGTCTTCAAACAACAGCATAAATACAATAATACAGTGTTTTACTGATCAAAGTAGAATTATTTTAGTGGACTGCATCAAAAGGGAATAAGTAATATTATGAATATTGATGATGTGTGCCTTTCAAAGCAGCTGAGTTGGTGAACAGTAATATTGAAGTGGCTATGGGTTTATGAGCCAACGGCAGGGGTCTGCATTCAAGGGAGTTAGAAGAAGAGATAGACAGCCTGATAACAATGTTGTGAATGCTATGAATGTTTATTTAATACAGTGCTGCTGCTGATTGTGATGTATTCTAGCTGCCATATCTAGACTGAAACTTTTGAACTTAACATCTGTTCTGTGGAGAATATTCTTCTATATTTTCAAAAGAATCTGAAATGCAAAATGTTCTTCCAGTGCACAACACCTAGACCTCGAGTTTTCAACCCTTTTTGTGAGTGAAACTCAGGTGCCATTGAATGTAGTGATGGAATGGTATGAAACTTAGGTTATGTGATAAAATGTGGTCATGGATGATCATGCTGTCACTTCCCAGTTGTTGCTGTGGCTGGTTTTGCTGAACATTTGATGTATTTTGTTTCTTGTTCTCTTTTGAGACAGTCCTCTCACGAAAAATGACAGAATCAGGCATTTCAGCAAATGCCCCAAAACAACATAATGTTATGTTCAAGCTAAGGAAGAAATCAAGCGAAGTTATTATAGAGTGATGTAGTTTTCCCCACAGCTGTTGCAAGTGATGACATGGTGACAGGTTGTGGTCCTGTCTTTACAGAAGAGATCTTGTGGTGTTGAATTATTTGTCATAGGCTTTGTTTCCCTGTGCCTTGACAACTCTCGTCATCTCGATGTTTCTACAGCCCATCCACATAAGGGAATTAGTGAGATGCCTCTGGTGGTCCCTGTTGAATCAATTTTGTCTGTTTTTGGTATTAAGGATGTGGTAGTCACACAGACTTTCAAAGAAAATTACACATACACATTTTTGTCATAAAGAATTTAGTGGCACCCAGCAAGAGGACCCACGGTTTTTGTAGGCTTAAAAGGCTCATTCTTAGGTAACAAAAACACAAGATTAACAATTTCCTGATGATTTTACACTAATGAAGCCAATGAGTTAATATAAAATACAGACAGATAATAGAACATATTTAAAGAAACAAATAAAGCTGTGGGATTAATTAAGTGAGAGTAGAGCCTCTCTGGACAGCATTAGTCATACTAGGTGACTGAGTATTTGATCCCATCTGGAATAAACAAGTAAATGATTCTTTCCCTAGCCAACCCAAGTAAAAATGTATTATTAAAATTATCATTTTATTATGAATTACCACTGCACAGATTGACATCTGGTTTTTCATGCAATTAGCCTAGCAGCTAGCACAACTGGCATCTGGATTGGAGCCACAAACCAGTAGAGATGCGCATCACTGTTGAGATTTGATTAGATGATTTATGATCCCTGTAAGCGAACTAGATATTTGCTGTTGTGGGAAGATTCAGCAGGGGGAAAAGAAATATTAAACACATAAACCCAAACAGAACATAAACAAATCAATAAAAGAAATGGTTCATTTTAGCAAATCACTGTGGCAAGAAAAAAAAAGAAAATAAAGGAGGAAAAGATGCAGAGGGTGGTGTATGTAATTTCAAATCTATAGATATAGAGCCCATTGAAAGGACTTTTTTGTAATATAGTTGATGACTGTGTGAAGGGTCATTGCTCTACCAGCAACTCACATTATCGTGTCACTATCAAGATTGTCAACATGGGTATAACTGATTTTATCTGATAATACTAATGCCAATGCCACAAGGAGGGAAAATAAGGACTACTATTGCTTATCTCACCCTTCTTTAAATGTATACTCTAGAATATAGTGGGGAAGTATTCAACATGACAGCATTTTACTAAACATATTTCCAATGTAGCCAATCACAGAAAAAAAAAGTGACATTTCTAAACATAAAAAACTTGTGAAGTGTTGAATATGTGTTGAATACGCTAACTGAAATGTATGTGAAACATGTTGGAGAAGCCTTCAAGATGAATCCTGTATGAATAAATCTGAAGAATCTCTTCCACCTCCAAGAGTTACTGTAGGTATGGTATTTTTAGAGTTATATGTGGAGCCATCTTTCCTCTAAAAATGTTGTATTGTATTGTTAAGTTTGTCTCATCTGATCACACTAGATTCTAACAAATCTACAGCCTTCTGCAAATGTTGTGAAGCAAACTTCAAAAGGAGCTTCAACATGCCTTTTCCTTCAGTAATGGAGTATTCTGGGGTGATTGTACATGGAGACTGTGGCAGTATAGTGCATTGCCTGTTGTTTTCTCTGTGATGACTGCACCTGCTGTTTCCAAGGCTTTCTGGAGTCATTTTCAAGTGGTCCTTGGTTCTCTTGGGCTACTCTTCAGACTAACTTGGTTACTGGAATTCTTGCAAGGAGCTGGGTGATATTTCTTGTAGACAACAGCCCCAATGATGCTTATAGGAGCATTTAGGAGTTGAGAAATCCATTGGTCACCAGCAGTTTTGTTTGCAAAGGTCTTTCAAAAGGTCTTTGCCTCTATCCATCATGGCATTTGTATTGTATGACAGCTTGGTAACAAATCTGTTTACTTGCATCTAAAAGTCTAAAGATCTAAATTTCACGTGTATAGCTGTACTGGAAATGTGTTTAATGAAAAAATAAATGTTAAATACTTATTTGCCTGACTGCATTTTGTGAGAGTTAGGTCTTCTCTATCACCAATAATCTGTGCTGCTCTTCTCCTCAGTCTTACAAGTTACCTACTCATACCTTTATGAGTTCTTAATTGTTAAATGTACTTTAAATAGTTTTATTAAAAAGTCTTTTCTATTTTTTTAAAATTATGTTACAACTTTATGGTCATTTTTAATTTTGATTTAAGTTGCCTGCCAATTGCAAATATGTTAATTCAGGAGAGTTACATTTTTGGTGTAAGTGAAATTTTGGCAAAAGTAGAGTTAATTATACTCTGCTGATAGTATGCAACACTGATACTTATGACACTGTTACTAGCCACCTAACACCTGATAACTAGCTAGCAGTTAGCATGCATGCCTGATCTCATTGTGACAGAAAAATTGATGGCAGTAAATGGTCAAAATGTGGCCTGACATTTTGGCTGAGTCGGACAAGTGAAATAGAAGAAGAAGAAGAAGAGAAGAAGAAGAAGAGTGAAATAGTGTGATGCAAGTAGCTGAAACTGTTAGGAGTTGTTAGCTAGTGTGCTACAGAGGAGCTACAGTTTGATTGCTGCTAGCCAAAAATGCCCTCTAGGCCTGTTAGAGATTGTTTTGTTAGTGTTTGTTTATGGTTATTAGTGTTACTGTTCTGATACTACAATAGCTTAAAGTTGCTGTTATTAAACAATGCATTTTGCACCATGAGTGAAGTTACGTGCATGGTTAATAACCCCCCTCTGTAATAGTTTTGAGTGTGTTTCTGTACTTCCTGTTTTATTTTGTAGTTCCACCCTGTCTGTCTTGTCTTATTCTACTTCCTGTCTTGTTTCCCACCCTTTTTGATTTTGCTCCTGCCCCTGATTTGTTTCACTTGTGTCTGATTAGTCCTGTTTATTTAGTTCCTGGGTTTCCTTTGTTTCCTTGTCTGTCCGTTTTTGTGTGTTCTTGGTTTTTTGTGTTTTTGTATTCTCTGGTGTTTTGTATCTGTGAGTATCCGGCCCTGTTTCTGTGTTCTCTCGGTTTCTGTTTCCTGTGTTTTTCGCCTTTGTTGATTTTTGCCTGTTAGTATATTTGCCTGGTTTTCCAGCCGCTTTTCGTTATTAAAGCAAGTTTTTGTTTAATTCCTGCGTCTGGGTCCATACCTGCACTTCCCCACTCACCACCCAACCTGACAATCCGGACAGACCATTATTGGACCCAGTGAGCCTTTCTTATGGCCTAAAATGGACGTAGGAGCCTTGCGTCGGCTGGAGGAGGTACTTTTGAAGCGGCAGGAGTGCAGGGATGGACTGGTGGCCCAATTGCAGCTTTTTGCTGCCGAGCTGGGTCAGTGGACCACCTTTCGGCCAACTCCTTCCCCTCCTGCTCTTCCGTTAGAGGCCCGGCCGACTCCAGTTCCTCTTCTTCCGTCAGTGGCCTGGCCGACTCCTGCTCTTCAGTTGGTGGCCTGGCCGACACTACTCCCTGTTCCCTCCGTTGGAGGCCCGGCCGACACCAGTCCCTGTTCCTCCGTTAGTGGCCTGGCGGCACTACTTCCTGTTTCTCTGTCGGTGGCCCGACTGACTTCTGTCCCTGTTCCTCCGTTGGAGGCCCGACCGGCTCCTGCTCTACTGTCGGTGGCCCAGCCGGCTCCTGCTCTTCTGTCAGTGGCCCCGCCGAATCCGTTCCTCCATTGGCTCTTCCGTCAGCGGTGCGGCCAACTCCTGTTGCCCCCACTCTTCCGTCGGCAGTTAGGCCGATTCCTGTTGCCCCCGTTCCTGCGTTGGCAGTGCGGGCGACTCCAGCGGCCCCTGCTCTTCCGTCGGCAGTCCGGCCAACTCCTGGTGCCCCTGCTTTTCCGTTGGCATCCCGGCCGACTCCGCAACTCCCTCCGGTCCCACCGGGGCTCTCTGGTTCCTCCTGCTCTGTGGCCTCCAGAGGGCTTTCGCCTCGGCCAGCCTCTAGAAGGGCTCCGGCTTCGCCTCTGCTGCCCTCTCCGCAGGCCTCCAGAGGGGCTCCTCCCTTGTCTCCGCCGGCCTCCAGAGGTTCGCCTCCTTTGTGTCCACCGGCCTCTCTGCCGGCTTCCAGAGGTTCGCCGCCTTCGTGTCCGCCGTTCCCTCCCCCAGCCTACAGAAGGGCTCCGCCGTTGCCTCTGCCGGCCTCCAGAAGGGGTCCACCTTCGCCTCTGCCGACCACCTTCGTCTCTACCAGCCACTCTGCCAGCCTCCAGAGGTTTGCCCGCTTCGTGTCCAACGACCTCCAGAGGGGCCCCACCTTCATCTCCACAAGCCTCCAAGAGACTAGTCTACTTTTATTTTAGCAGACCTTTTTTTATGTTACGGGGCTAAACTTGTAGTGTAGTTAACAAATGATCCTCTGAGAGCGTTGATGTCTAACACTACATTAAAGTGTTAAGAAAAACTGGTTGGTGTTGAAGTGTTAAATTTTAACTCCAAAAGAGTTTAAAAATTACACCAAATTAGTGTTAACGTACCAACACTTTAAAAGAGTTAAAATCAACTCTGGCAGTGTTAATTTGGGTATGCTGATTTTACTGTGTACACATCACAGCAGTGTTAGTACTATATTGTAACTTCTTCAGTTACATTGTGGTTTTAGTATGGTTCTCATTTAAGTCAACATTACACAGGGACTTGCTTTCTGAGGAAAACTTGAGAGGTCACAGAAAAGTAATGTGTTAATGTTGTCTTTGATCCTAACAAAATTTCCATTCAGCTGTTTGAGAATGGGCACTAATTCAGCTATTGCACTCACTCTTAGTGTGCATAAAAGCATTAGTCCCTTTTAAAAAATAACAATTAGGTGTGTAAAAAGCGATAATAAAATATAAATTCTTCACAAACCTGCCTCTTGAGAAGGGAGGGGTTTTGTGCCTGAACTCCTACTGACCTGAGTCCTTCAGGTGAGCTATTTGACTTTGCCAGTTGCCATATCGTTCCCTGTGGGCCCCAATAAATATTCTGAGGTGTTTCATGTTGCCTGGTGGGAAAGCAGCCTTTCTTCTCACTGACTCTGGGCTTTGTATTTAACCCTAACAGCCTGCAGAGGTACCAGTCATTGTGAATCATACATTGTAGCTACTTTCCTCTCCTTTCAATCACATGTCATGTTCTGGGTTTATCATGGCACCTGTGCAGTCTGTGCCGACTGTGCTCCAGCATCAGCACCCTTAGGTTTTCAATTTGAGTATGAAACAAGTGTAGTCTTAGTATAGTGTACTGTGTTCTGTGTTTCAATGCCAGAGTGGCATGCTTCTATTATACCAAAGCAAAATGCATCAAACCATAATCAAAAGTGGCAGGGAATAAGCAGGGAAAAAAAAAACACATCTCAAAGGGATACCTTGAGATTTTCAGAAGAATATAATCAAATGTTATGCTATTAACAGCTCAAGGGGTATGATAAATGTATGTTATTTTGATTTATCACTTATACCAATCATTCAGTGGTGAATGTGTCACTTTCATAATGAAATTGAATACATGCTCAAATGTTACAAACTGGTTGTGCATACTGGATTAGCATTGCACAATTTAAACATCTTTACCATGTAAACCATTTCATAGGTTTAAAAAAACAACAACACATTTATTTCAATAAGTTATTTGTTGGCCTTTTTTTAAATGAGATTTTTTTTTACACTAATGCACAATAATGTACAATTAGCCAGAGGGCAAAAGGTTTTGGTGTCTCACTGTCAAACACATGGCTCTTACTTGTACTGACATGAGGGATTAGAGTGAGGAAGAGCCCTAGTGAAAGGAGTTCAGTGTCTTGCTCAAGGGCAATTTGATAACACACATAGATATTCATACGTTGTAGAGGTGCCTGCACTGTATATCTTCCTCCTCTTCAGATTTTACAGACAGTTGAATCACACCTGTCGTCTAGATGCCTTCAGCAAGTTCCCCTGTCTTTTTTGATGAGCCACATGCCTCCACAGTACCATCTCATTTGTTTATTAGTTCCTCAGTATGTGTAGAGAGTAGTGTACTTCAGGGTTTTGCTGCTGCTTATGTTTCTGTAGAATTAAAAGTCATACCTGTTGCTTTTTTGTTGGGGATTTCCAGCCCGTCCACTATTTCTGGATTATCCTTCCAGTATGCTGATGGCAGCCAACATGATATTTGCTGATTTGCTTTGGCTGCTGCTTCATTAAGTGGCCAGCTGCAGTAGAGGTAACTTTTAATTTAATACTTGGTGTCACCACATTACACAATGCTGAATTTAAGAGCCGGTTCACACACAGCCAATACATGAGGCACACAGGCTTATTGATTGACCCCATGCAAGGAGACTTTTTTTAGCATTTCAAAACGTCACCTTTTTTTTTTTTTTTTTAAGATTAAAGCACTTCTCTAACAGTCTGAGTTTTCTTTGTTGTTTGATCATGTCAAATACTTTTTGAAATGCTTCCTTATTAAGCAAAGTATTAGAAAGGGAATACAGCCTGCTGTACTTCGGATGTAATCAGTTGTACATCCATATAGTTTGTTCTGCAATTATCCATGTAGTACCTAACCAGTACCGGATAATGCTAACAATATTCAGTGTTTTAATCACTTGCATGTAATGTTATCATGATAATATTGATGATTTATTATTCCTTATAAATTGAAGGTGTGCGACGCTAAGTAGCTGCAGGTATTACCTAAAGGAAGCACTGTCTATGGGTGAGAATCCACAATTTCAGGTTCATAACATGAATCCCCACTGTTAGTATATATGTGTGAGTATATGTGTTTATATACAGAGCGGGAGAGAGAGAGATTCAGCTGTTTCTTTCTTCTTATAAGAAAATATTTTTCTTTCTGCTGTTTGCCGAAAGCTTGGGTTGACCAAGTCAACCTAATGCTCACTAATCCCTGAACCCTTCCTCAATCCCTCTCTCTTTCCTTGCATGTGCACACATAGCTACAAAAATACACACAGACACACGTGCACTTCTGTGAAACCCCCACACCTGGCCCCTGCGTCTGCCTTGTTACTGCTTCCTCAATAATTCACTGCTCCCAAGACTTTGGAAACATTTTTTATTCATGCACTGTAGGAATGTTCAACTCCTGATATCAACCCACACACACACAGTGCAAATAAGTGATCTTGCATTTAAAGAACTAACATCAACTTCTTTCCCCTTGTTATATCAGCAGCTTGCCATTTACATTGTTTGACAAATCAATTGATGATGCTGGTATGCCCGCCTTTACAAAGTTGCTTTTTTAAGTTAAGTTGTAGAGGTTACATGTGAGTGATCAAAGTCAAATTCAAATTCAAGTAGCACTGAAGTTGTTTTGATATTGCCTGGACTCATCAACTCACTATAATGGTGTGTGTGGTATGCCTGCATTATCCATTACACCATGTGTATGGTGGTGGTGAACAAATTTCTGTCTGTCTCTCTGTTTTGTCCTGTCTGTGTGTTTTTGGGTTAAAATAAAAATAAAACAAACAACAAACCACACAAACAAAAAAATATGGATTCTGTGTTGTTTTGAAGATCGTCCTTGCTGACACGACTACATTAGATTTCCTCTGCTTTACTTTGTGTGTCTGTGTGGTGTATCTGGAGCTTATTGCTGTTTTGACCCAGGTCCAGTTTAGAGGGTTCAGCCTTTTTCAGATGTCAACATATTCTCTGGTCAAAGATTCTTACAACTCCCAGTTTGTGCACTGTAATGGTATTCCTCTTGCAGGATAATTGATTCAATGACAATTTCTCCCTTGTTAGACATAGGTGAAAGGTTTCCTATCTGTTTGTTATACTTACAATACTTGTACATACATGTACATACATGTAAATCAGTTGTTGTAATGCTGTTTTTATTGCAGAAGCCCAACCAGCAAATTCTATTTACAGTTATGAATTCACATATGTGCCTGAAACAAGTCCAGCAACACAACTGTGGTGGAAGAAATATGTATTTTTGGCCAATTTGAATTCCCCTCTGAGGGAAAATGTTGAAAAAAAGAGAAGCTTAAGTGCCCCTTGAACAAGCTGAATCAAGTTCAAGTCAAACCAATCCCCTGCTTGTGTTCTAGTGGGTTGTGGGAATCAATAAGCAAATACTGATTAGTGAGAGTGGACGAGACAGAGGCTGACACAGGTGCATCCACACACTCACAGGTGCGTATTCAGGTTGGGGTTCACACATTTGCATGCATGAATGCAAAAATGATGCTGCGTGTTGACGCACATGCAGGAGGATGGGCTCTCCCTTGTGGTCTCATGATCAGGGACAGGTGAAGTTGCAGACACACATTCTGGTGGCATTTTTGCAATTAAAGTGGGCCCTGTGGCTATCTTTCCGCTGACTGCACAAGCCAAATATCAGGGCATGGTGCTGTGCTGCTTTGCTCCCCTAGTGGAACTAATTAGATGTTCCCAAAGGACAGCCCTGTCATCACATTGTTCTACCCACAATACAGCCTTAGTAGCCCTGTGAGGGAGGCGGTTGGCCAAAATAACCCAGTGAATAACTTAATTATATAAAAGGCTTCATTCCAAAACTATAGTCACTTTAAAAGAAGCTGAGACGCAACATTAGATATTTCTAAACCAGATGTTACACTAAATCTGACAAATCAATTGTTAATTAATTCTGTATTTAAGAAACAACATAAAATGTTTGGAAAATGTCATTTAAGACTCAATTCTTGATTTATAGTATTAAAAAGTTGGTTAAAAAAATGCCTTCCTCTCCTTTTATCTTCATTGTTAAAACAGCCAACAACAAAAGTTGTCCACACAACGTCTGCAGCAGACAATCAGAGTACATAGTTCCATTAAAATTGTCTCCCAGCAAGGCCGCTTGGGTGTTTGAGCATTTTTTCTGCTAAAACCTTTGTTTTTACACCAACTGTGTGAGCTCTGTGCCAATGCTGTCGATCATACATTACATTACATTAGAATACATTCAATCGTATTCTTTCCTATATTAAACAAAGAGCACTTCACTTGTGTGGCCAACTCCGTATACAGTAGTACTTTTGCATAGAAGTTTTGTCACTGATCTCTCTGAAAACATGATACCAGAGTTTCATATTCATATTTCAGAGTTCATATCACACTGTAGGCTTAATGAGTTTCTGTTGCTTTACCTGCAAATGTCATCACTGCCCTGTACAGCTGCTGTGATTCTTTTTGTCAGCATGCCGGTACCAAATCTCATGGGAGCTGTAGTTGTTGAAGGTGAACAAAATATCTGTTATACTAATGTTAAAATGCTGGGTTCAGCTTTTATTGTCTTTTAATTTTACCCACTGTTGCAAATTAGTTGAATCACACCTGTTGTCTTTTAAATGTCATGGCATGAGTAGGTAGAATTAAAAAAAAACATTGTTGTGAGACCTTTGGGGCAGTTGCTTCATGACATTAAGAGAAAGATAGAGAGAGAGAGAGAGAGAGAGAGAGAGAGAGAGAGAGAGAGAGAGTTAGGCTTGCATACTTCCACTCTGCTGAGAGAGTCTAACACACCTTGAGGAAAGACATGCAAACACAAAGTACGAATTTCATGACACATACTCTGGGTTTATCATCTATCGTAAATTCCGCAGTTTACTCTCAATACGGCTACAAAAGGATATGTTCCTTATCCCAGAGTTGTTTTTATTTTCTTTGAAAATTAGGTAGCACTAAACTATTCTATGAATGCTAATAAGGTACTGATCTATTATTGAGATATTAAGAACTGATAAACCATGATATGACAGATAATGAAGTATTCATTATTTCCACATGAACTCATTAATTCATCATGAATTCTGTTTACGAAGGTCTTATAAGCAGTTCATTATTTTAAGTGTTTCCCATTAGCCTAGTATAATTGGATGCTTCTCCACAAAATGCATGCAGTGACTCTCATGTTGGCTGAAACAAAGAAGCATTGCAAAGTGAGAGTGCACACAATGGAGCTATTATTCCCAGAGAGAGTGTTATTTGTAGAGTAAGAAGAGGAATTTGTGCTACTAAGTGATGTATAGGCTCCAACCTATTGTTAGAGCCATTTCCTCAATATATTTCCACAAAACAACCTTGTGCTTCATCACCTCATTAACAATAGTGTGCAATTTCGATGCTCCGGCTTGAAACAACAAAGAGCTAGTGAGATGAATGGGATGCTGAGAGACACTGGCCGCATGTTCCAGCTGTGAGTGCAGCTGATGTTTTAATGAAAGTGAATGTGCCAGACCGACTGTTCTTCAGAGCCACCTCAAACCTTGGCCGTAATAGCCAGCAACCACAGGGGATGTGAACATCCACAAATGAATCAGCAGGCTGAAAGGAGAGGACATGCAGGCAATCACCTCAGCAAGCCTGTCATTCTGATCACATATACATCAACAGGGGACTAGTGAGGATCAAACCGGCTTAGTAAGGGTCATTGCAGTGACAAACAGGACCATTAAAGGCCAAATAATATCACCACATGGCATACTTAGCACTATTCAAAGGCTAGAAAAAGGCAATACCTTCAAATACACTCTACTGTCAGGTCAAACTGTATGGAGAGGGAGAAAATCAACAGTTAACAATAAACATACTGACACTTAAAAATTCAGTCCCAAGTTTGATATATGCCAGGTTGGTAATGGTATAGTGCTTGAATTAAATCAGCCTCTAACCCTGAGACCTACGACAGCTCATCTTGGATAGTCACCATCCTCTGAACCCTCCGGGCCTCCATACATTTCCAACCACACAGTGCCACAATCAAAACAATGGAATTTAATTAAGTTAATTACAACCTTAATCAATTGTAGATAAACTGACTGTATACAGTATTTGACTTGCTGAGACACAGTTTAACTTACAGTTAACAGTGTGGGTGGTAACTATGGTTTTCCCTTTGGGGCTTTGTCTGACTGACAGTGCTGGTATTATTGGAACATGACCCGTATAATGAAAACTCAAATTTGTCTCAGCTTGGAGTACCAGTGCTGCTGTTCAATGTTCAATTTAGGGACTGAAAACTAGCCAACTTGATGCTCACCTCATTATAGGCAGCATATTCTTGCAGCCTACAGTAAGAAAACAGTGCATTGGATGCTAATTAATTTCAGAACTTATACTTGGTTGTTTATTAACAGTTTAAAAAATAAAATTTCCTGAATGAAACATTCCAACTCAGTACTACTATTGTGCTGCTGCACGTTTATATTAATATTAATATCAATACATGCTGCTCTGCAGGGGCAGTTCAGAGTGTGGTGTAGTGTAAGATGATTGTGGGAATGACCTTGGTGCCTATCTAGTGTTCTCAAAGTATGATGTATTCTGAATAGCTGGCTGGCATGTTTGTTGCTAAGTATTAATATTTTCTTTCACGTAAATTGCACCAGGATTGATCCAGTTTAGCAGAAAACCACTGGGTTCCCCATTGGGGATACTGCAACTGATAGTAACCACTTAACACCTACTGATGTGATCCACCTTTTTTTCCTCTCCAACAGGTCCCAAATTTGAAGGAGTTGTACAGCTAAATTTGCAGCATCTGTATCCAGTGCCATTCACCAAAAGAGAGATCAGTTAAATGAGCATTTGTATCAGCAGGTTTTAATTTAAATGGAAACACCACAATCGGTAGCCTTGCTATGCAGCTGAGGCATCATGATATCATGCAAGAATCCATGTTGCAGTTCTTCCAGCTATGCCCTTGTGTTCAGATCACAGTGGTTTGGATCAACAGCTATGTTATGAGCTACGGGTTTAACACTAGATCTGTGTTAACCATGGCGGCTGCTAAAGAGGTTAGGATAGATGCTGTTAGCATCAGTTATAATAAACCTGGAAAGTATTTCTCTATTGAAAGAAAAGCGAAGGACACCACTGAAGGCTTTTCTTGATGCAGTGTCAAACTCAACAACGGTGTTAGTCAAAAGTGGCTGCACACTTGTGTTCAGGGAATACAGAAGGGGGACTCAAAACACAGCCTTGAGGTGCTCCAATGTTAGTTGGTGTTTAATCCCAGGTCCTTGAGCTTTGTGACCAGCCAGGAGGTAACTATGCTGTTCATTTACTACAGTTTAGTACTTAATACCAATGACACATAGTTGCCTTTCTTGTCCAGGTGGAATAAGGTGGTGAGGAGGATGTGTGCTATGATGTCTTCTGTTGTTCGGTTGGAGCAATAGACAAACCGTAGTCGGTCCAGTCTGCTGGCAAACTGTAGAAATACTTCATTCACTTTGCAAATTAATCCACCAGGAATATATGCCTGCACATAATTGATTGGCCACTGCATCTCCTTGAGAGATGACAATCCACAGCCCTCTATATTGGCACCCTTGCTGTGTCGATAGACTTGCCTTATTCAAATGAATGAGGGGTTTTTTTTTGTTGTTGTTTTTTTTTTTATCATAAAGTGGTAAAGTTGGTCCCATAGCCTTAGACCGGCAGATACTCACTTTGTCACAAACTTTGACTGTTTGAAAGAACATGCAAATGAATTCTACTCTGCCACTTTGTGACTGGGCGCTGATGTATGTTGCAACTGTAACAAGTAGTTTTTTTAAAGAAGAAAAATTAGGATTAGATTAGGATTAAATTCTAGTTTATTCATTTATATATGATGAACTTGTCTTAAGGTCCTTGTTAGATAATCCACAGTCAGTCACATATAAAATGTGTAACACAATATGCAATTACATAAATTCTAGAGAATGACCACACAGGAAAAGACACATTGTTCTTTATTTCACAACTTCTGCCAAATGTAAAAGGAAAAACATGTATTTTCTGACTGCAGACACAATTACTTAACACTCCCAAGTATATTGCTTCTAAACAGAGGAATTGATTGAGTGTGCCTGAAAGAGCACACAATCTATTATTCCCCATACTTAATTTTATTATTATTATTATTATTATTATTATTATTATTATTATTATTATTATTATTAAGCCTTTTTTTGACACGCTACTCCTCCCACAGTTTTGGTCGGTTCGGTCGCAGTGATAACACTGCTGAAGCTGTCATTTTTTTAGTTTTAGGGTCAGACACAAAGATGCGCCAGCAACACGCATGCCCAATCTACTCCCATGTTAATTTGAGAAGAGAAATTTCCAAAAGGAGCAGGGAGCACCTGTTCTTTCTCTAACTCCCGAGGCCAAAGTTTATACAATTTTCGCCTGAAAATCGGCAAGGAAATGGTCCACGAGACGAGAATGCTTATGGTCATTTCGGCTTTTGGTTTGAGGCACACCTTTTTTGGCATTGTTGGCCACCTTCGAGGGGCTTCATTTAGAGATTTTCTGTGTGTCTCAGGGGAGAGTGCGTGCGCGCACCTGTGCCTAATTACACTGGCCTGCAGCTGACCCTGGTTGCTTGGCAACCTCAAGCCTGCCTTTGACTAACTTTATTGAAGTCTCTGTATGATATCAATGACTATCAAGACTACATTTTGAATGTCGGCCATTTTATCCTTCTCTCTCGCAGACACAAACACAGACACATAGATAGAGAGACAGACAGACACACACACACCACACACAGACAGAAAGACAGGACAGACACACAAGCACACACACACAGACAGACAGGACAGACACACAAGCACACACACACACACAGACAAAACAAACACACATGCACACACACACACACACAGACAAGACAAAAGTCTTTCAAAATGAGAGCCCATTAAAACGGCAATGATGACACAGCTTGTTGTATTAATACTGAATTTGCAGAGCAGTGTCAATATTAATGTATGGGGGTGACGGGGCCAGAGTCAGGCACACTCAAAATTTCTTTAGAAATTTTTCTAGTTAACAAATATGACACTAAATTACAACTTTAACTTTAACTGCTCAGTGCAGATAAAGCTAATGTAAAACCTCACCATTCATTCTTCATCATGTAAACACAGGAGGAGAGGAGAGAGGGTGTTAATTGAACAGCCATTAGCCTCTAAATACTGGAAATCTACCTAAGCAATAATTCAGTGAGGTTTCTGTTGAGGGCATGTGTTTGATATTTCCAATAAGACATCAAGACACATTACCCAGTGGACCTGTTTCACAGCAGATAATTTGACTTGTCATAGCAGGAAAGGTACTGATGCAATTAATAGCATTAATGATAGCTCAATTTTATTCACACTTAAAGTGCTTTAAGTTCCTCAGTAAGCTGTGGAGTGAGCCAGCACACACAACAACAGGACACTGGAAACCTAAATCAAATGCAGCCATTATTAATGTTATTAATTACACCTGTGTTTGACCTGCTTCTTATTTAAATTCATGCTGTGGCTTATAGTGAGAATAATGAATTACACAAGTACAATGGATAAAGGGGGCATTTATGCTTCAGATATCAAAACCCCATAAATGTACTCTGAGTATCCTTCATTTATCAACATTCAACAGAATTCTACATAGGTGCTATTCATCATGTTTTGCTCATGTACATACATATGAAAAGAATAGGTTTGATATTCTGTGCAGTACTTACAAACATTATAATAAAGATAAATTGTGGGAACGGTAGTTTCTAGAGGCTATCAATCACTTGTCTACTCTTTTACATATATTTATATATTCTACATGTATGGCTGCCACCTGATGAATGCAAAAAAAGTTTTGCGCAAGGACACACAGCTCCCAAGGGACACATACTTCACATGAATTTTTGTAGATTTAGTCTTTAAGATTGTTCTCACTCTTTCACTCTTTTCTCAGTCTTTCAGAAACACTATAGAGCACCACCTCCTCTTAAACTGCAAGTAATGAGTGAAAGTAATTTAACATTATAATTATATTTATTAGTGAAAACTTTACACAATAACAATACATTTCATTTTATTTATTCTGGACCACTGTTTCACTTGTTTAACTAAATAATTAAATAATTACCCTCTAGAATTGCAATAGTTTTAAGAAATTTCCATTTTTTATTTGTTTATTATTTATTTGTTTGTATTCTTTTCCTTTTATTTATCTCGAGTTGCCCTTTTCAAGAACAATATGATTTTTCACTTTACTGTTGTAAAGTGGGCACTTGACGAGCCTGAGGCAAAGAGTTGGCCCTGACCTGACGTGGAAGGGAAAGTAATATCTGAGTGTGGAATTCTCTTTATTTAAGAGAGAACAGAATGTATGGTTACATTGTAACCTTGGTTCTCTGAGTGAGAACCAAGTGCATATGGTACATATAGTCCAGCTCCCCGTACATATATGTAATGGAGGGGAGAGATAGTCTCAGGATGATAGAGAATCAATAAAGTCTGGGTGGTGTGAACAAAAACAGGAGTAGCAACTTTTTTTGTCCAATCACAAAACAAGCATCTCAACAAGTCAACTCAAGAGAAAGAGTCAAAGACTCATTGTGATGCATCATTAAAATTAATAAATGACAGTAATTGTGTGTGTTTAAATATAACCCAAGTTTGCACCCTTTTTGTATTCTAATTAGATGTTACATGACATGAAAAGTAGAGTAATCTGTTCTAATAGTGTTTCACGTCTTCCCCTGCTGTACAATGACTTTGATATGATGACACACAAGTGGACAGGTTCTTGTTTCCAACATGCAAATTAAGAGAACAGTAGCACTACCCTGCAGACAAATGGGTGACAGAAATTGTGTGTGCATGTGTGTTTATGATCAGATTGATGGCCTGTTTTCATGTGTGTTTTGTTTTGTTTGCTTTTATTTATTTTTTGTTGTTTGTTGTTGTTTTATTGCAAGACAAAAGGCAGAACACTAACAGGACAACACAAGGCTGTGTGTATTTGTGCTATGTACTCACCAGATTTTATTATTCTCCACATCTATGCATGTGTGAATGTATATAAATCATGTTTTTTGTATGGGCTCCTCCCCTCAGCCGCCTGTTAGGAGGGTTGGTAGCACCTTCTAGGACAGCCCAGAAGAGGCTGGGCACTCGTTGCAACAGAAGGTACGTTGGTTGTCTGGTGTTGCACTGTTCATCAGCTGCGGCAAGCTGCTACCTCCTGTTGAACCTGCGTTCACTGGACTGTCAACACAGAGCCTGCAGAGTGAGGGGAGAAACACATGAGAGACAAAAGAGATATGTGGGTAGAGGGAGAGTGAAAATAGTTCATAGTTTTAACAGGGAAGGTGAAAAATTGTGAGGGAAAGGGTAGAAATAAATTCAAGGTCCCAATCAATATTTTTTGAGCATCTAAAGGTAGTTAGGTAGATGAAGTTTTCTCATCTGATTATGCTTGAAAGTGTATGCACTGAATTTAAAATTGGAAAGATAGCAGGTCTCAATCCTTTCTTCAGTATGTTACTTGCATAGCTATCCTTTGCTATTATTTTGATGACTGATAACTGGAAAGAGCAACAGACATGATAAAAAAGGAAAGACTGACTAGTGAGACTATGCATTGTGCTGCATATTTGGTAGGTATGAGAGTGTAATCCCAGCTGTCACAGTATCAGTTGCTTGTTAAATATGGCACTCTAAATATGGCCATATCTACCATATGAATATGTAGGAGCATGACTAGTATCAGTATGTAAGTATGTAAGAATACTACATACTTGCAGATTATATTCCATGCAGCAATGTCAAGAGAAAGTATGGGCAAAGACAAAGGAGAGATAATGGAGGCAGAGAAAACCCTAACACACAATGCTCTTTATCGTATTGTTCATGCACCTTAAGAGATAGAATTAAAACACAACTTAAATTTTTAGAGAATATTATGAGGCATATCAACGATGACATAAGGAACAGGGCAGAAAAATGCAACTTAGGCATGAGGAGTGAGTAAAAATGACAACTATGAGATTGTAGTTAAGATATTTACAGGAATCTAGCTACTATAACTGGTTAAATGTCACAAGAAATCATTTATAACAGTAATGCTGCACAGTACTAGTTATCAACACAATGCAAAGTGAAAAGATTAAGACACAACTCTCTCATTAAATACAATGAAGTTGGCACGCACAACTTCAACACTGGTTTTTAAGACTTTTAACATTTTTCTTAATGCAAATCAAGTGAAAATTACAGCAACGTAAAGGCAGGAGGAAAGACAGATGGATAATGTGTATATGTAGTTAGTTCCATGTTGGAGGAGAGAAAGATAGCCTGGGTTCACTATAATGAGAGAGAGAGAGAGAGAGAGAGAGAGAGAGAGAGAGAGAGAGAGAGAGAGAGATGCCTGTATGTTGACAGATCTAATTCAATTAACCAGCAGGAGTTCTGACCAAGAGGCAAGCACTGTCACCCCATACTTCATGTTTAGATGTGCAGTTATGTAAGACTCAGCTAAGACTGTAACAGCTTACTGTGTTACAGAGGGCAGGAATCTGGAGCTCAGTCTTAATGAGTTGGAAATATAATTGGAAAATAAATAAGAACAAAGTACATTAGGAGTGATTACTGACCTGGAGGAGAGTGGTCATTAGTCTTTTTATAAAATGACACTTTGCAATTTAGAAAGTCTTAGTAGTAAAGTGTGTGCCTAATATGACATTTAATTAAAAGATTACATTTCCATTCACTGTCACTGTCATATGCCTCTATAGCCTGTTAAAACCCCACTGTATGCTGTAGATCTGAGAAAAATAACTGAAAACATTATGCCTGACCACATTATCAAATAGATTGTCACTCAAGTATTGTATAGACCTGAAATTTCAGCCCAATTTCGCCTGATCTATTTTGTTCTAACAGCTAAAAAAATCTTTCAGACCAGAATACAGCCCAAAGCTCAAACCATTTTCCTTCTTTCTGTCTCGTCTGAAATCATTTTTGCTCTGCTTTTATATACAGCAAAAATACCTGCTGTCTTTTCACAGTAGCTCCTCACAATTAGGTGTAGGCAGTCCCCTCTGGAGCTCACTGTTTCAGCCCTGTCTTCTGTTGTTGCCCACTGAGTTCTAATGTCTTGAAAGGTGATATGTTTTAACATGAGGGCACCTTGACAGTGGTCGATGGAGAACGAGTCTCTGGTCTAGGGATTCTGACTACTGGCCTCACGGTAACAGACCAGTTTCTATAGACCTAGTCAGGTTTCATAAATATTCACACAGTATTCCTAGTACTCATATATTAAAACACACATTTAATAACAGCTCATGCTTGAAATTCAAAGTTTCAACCATCAACCTGGCTAAAGAAATCCTACTTAAGTTTCGGAGTATTGTAGTTCGAAAATTCAAGAGTTCAAGATGTGTGTCAGCTAAGCCTCCATCCTGCACTAAAGCCTCCTTGAGAAGACATTGAGTCCTGACTGGGTCCAGAGGTGTTATTCTTCTCTCTGTTGTCCATGTAAAAAGATTCCCATTGGAAATTTGGGAAATTATCTATCACACAATTCAAGTGGATATAGTCAGTAATGTGATGTGAAATTTTCATTGAAAGAAATCCAGGGATACATGGATAAAATATTAAGTTGTATTATTTTGTGGAATGCATGTTGTGTTATTGACATATCTTTCCTCAATCCATTTAAATAACCAACAACCCCCACAGAGCAAGTGTGAAATTATTGCAAACTGCTGTTGGTTATACAAGTCAAGGCCCTCACAAAACATGTTTACTCAGCAGAAAAAATCCAGGGTGGGAGGTTGCACTCTCCCTTGAGCAAGGCACCTATAAACCTCCAAACTGAACTGAATCACATATACTTAAGATTTGATTAGAGACCAATTTGTATCAATGAGCAGTTTAAATTGATTTCTAATTTAATTTTATGTCCATCCCCAAAAACAAATAGGAATAAATTACACATTATCACATAACATTTTATATATTCAGTTAAACAATAGTGAAGTTGACTGTGCCATCCTGCCCACATGACAGTGGATAAGCGATTGATATCCTTCACTATTTTTTTGATAATAATGTATCCAATGACAATGTGAAAACAATAAAACATGAAAGAACAACACGACAACATGAAAGAAATTGCTCGTAATGATTCAAACGAAAGATTATTATCACCAAAATCTGCAGCTCCCCTTGGGTTTATAGGAAATTTCAGCTCAATATTTAATGTCTGACTGCAACTTATCTGTTTTTGTTCACTCACTACTATTTTCAGCCACAGCAGGCAGCAGTTTTCAGTGAAAAAAACTCTACCTGTATACTGTACACTACCTGCTCAGCACCAAACAGCAGATAGACATATCTTGCGGCTATCTGGTGAACATAGTGGAAGCAAAAGAGCCAGATATTTACCTGGGAATCTGAGACCAAAAACAGAGTTAAAAGTGACAGACAACATGGCTTCTATAACATGTCCAACAACCAATTATTATAAAAAGAGGGCAAACCATTAAAAAAAAATGTAGCCACAAATTTGACATATGATCCAAATGGAAAAAAAATGTCTGCATGTTTACCTACTTATATATAAAAGAATCTCTTTTTATCTGTCTGTCTGTATGTTTGTGTGTATGTACTGTATGTCATTCATGTGTTACTGAGGCCCCAAAAGAGGTACAACGTCGGTCAGTTGAACAACACTTAACAACACTGCAAGGAGCACAGGCCTGTCATGAACCCTCCTGTACATTTGTGCCAAAGCCTGGCCACTTCTTGAACATAAGAAACAGTTTCCCCATGTTCAATGTGTAGTATTAAACTGTGTACATGTGTATTCCACTCGGACCTCTCCAAGCCACTTTTATCATTTGGTGTATTCAATAGACTCCAACCTGACTCCGAGCTGCAGAGTTACTGTGTCCCAGTCTTCTGCTACCTTGTCAGTACAGTTCAATAGTTCAGTGTTGGGACATCAATGTTCTCTCTTTGGACTGATTGTGGCAGGTCTGCTATGGTTGAGTGATGCAACAGTTCATCCTGTAATTTCAGCATCCAGTCACCCTGCAATACATTATTGTTGAAGGTTAATCTTATCAAGTTAAATTTGTTTTCCATCACTCTGTACTAAATCCTGAAATATGTGTTATACTTGTTATTACACAGGGACTCAAGGTTTTGTGAGTATAGAAACACATACACCTCCTCATATAAGCAGTCTTTAGTCACACATTCATGTAGTATTATTAGTATTCTGGTTAAAGAAATCACAAAAAAAAAAGAACAAAAAGAAATATCCATGTTTGCATGCCAAACTTCAGCCCTCTGAACAAATTCTACGTTTGAGGCTGTGCTGCTCACTTTTTTGTCGATCCAGCCAGCACTTCATTTGGTAAGCTCATAAACCCCAAATGAGACACGTTATTTGGGTTTCAGGTCCTCTTAGTCAGCAGGAAATGTTCCTTCCCTGACTACCTGACAGAAAGTGTGTGTATGTGTGTGCAGCTGAAAAATCTAGTGATGGGGCCATGTGGATTACAGGACTTTTTTCCCCCCCACTGAACCTCGATTTGTCCCTTGCATCTTGCTGAGTTTGCATTATGTTTTCACTACACATTGCTTCATACACATACATTTTATACTGTTCAACTATATTTTTCTACTGTTGGCAATTACAGCTCCCTCTGAGTAGTCAGGGGTGCAATGCCTTGTTCAAAGCCCCTTTCATCCACGTTACCCACACAGATTTGGCAAGATTACCCCAGACAGAAAAGACTCCCAGATTGGCTTCCTTACAGTGAAAGGTTCTTCTATGGTTTCAAGTTGCAGGTTTTACATTCCAGCAGCAGCTTTAGCCTCATTCAAACAGAATATTTTGAAAGCTGCTAAAACATTTGGTGTGCTTTTTGAGAGGGGTCACATAAAGTGTTAGATGCAAATACACCTTATTGTAAATCAAGTTCAGTTGTTTGGTGCTTGCTTCATGGTGCTACATAATAGTGCAGAGAATACAGTTTATAATATACTGCATGCACAAATTACAAGGGATGTCATTTTGGTCAGGCATCATACTCTAAGCCTCCAGCAATTTTCAGAAGTACCAAGACTCACACTCACAGAATAAACATGTAGGCATGGATAGGTGTACTCATTCGTGAGTGAGAACTGGAAGTCTTGTCAGCATTATTTTAAAAGGACAGCGCAGTGGAGATGAAAGATAATGCAAATATTGTGAGAGAATAAAGGCTGTGTGAATCTGCTCATCAGCATTGATGGCAGAGAGAATCATTTGTAGTTATGACACATTCTCTCCCATCATCGGCACTGAAGTTTGGCTTGAAAATGTCAAGAGTGGCCTTGTCCAATTAAAGAGCAGTCTTCTATGTTCTCTGTTAATTCTCATTTCAGGCATTGGCTGTCTGAATAGGCTGACAAATTACATTTTGTCCTCTCTGATTCATTCTCTTCCTCTTTTCTTCAGCTGCTCACACTCCCTCTCACACCACCTCCTCCCTCTCTGTCCCTCTCTCCTTGCCTCTCATTATTTCAAATGGAATGAGGAAAGTGCATAGAATATTTGAATAAATTAAAGGGCTTATTTAAAAAAAAAAAAAAATCTTAACCTGATTAGCTTAATCATTAGAGGATCCAGAGGGGTTTTGCGCTGCATGGCTTGATCCGAGCAAGTCTGCGACCAGTCTTTGAAGGTCAGCATGCAGAAATGGAAACACTGTGTCGTCAGCTTATGTGTTCAATAATTCACTCTTTTTTATGTCTAATTTCCTTTCCATCTGGCTTCCTTCCCATATATCTGTCTATTGAATGCTGTATCTCTTTCGGTGCCTTGTATATATGTAAGCCTTTGCAAGTGTTTGTATGTGTTTTTGCATGTCTGGATGTTTCACCCACAATCCCTCGCTGATTTTTTCAAAATATTTCT
Source organism: Miichthys miiuy (assembly GCA_036365135.1). NCBI lineage: Eukaryota > Metazoa > Chordata > Actinopteri > Sciaenidae > Miichthys > Miichthys miiuy. The sequence continues at coordinate 18,038,245 of CM071609.1, read as the reverse complement.
TTAGTTGACCATTTTTTTATGTAATTACTATGCAGCAGGTAAATTTAGATGTCTGTTGCAAGTTTGACTAAAGGTAAGCTTTAACACCTTGTAGACACTTTTCCATGAATATTTATGCCTTGTAGCCTGCCTGTGCATGTACTGTGCAACACAGAAGGTTGTTTTGCATCACAGAATATGAATAATGCCAGAAGTGAAAGCTGACCTCTTGTACAAGATCATATATCAAGTTCACTTGCTACCAGTCAAGGTGACATAACATATGCTTTGTTATGAATGTTTATTATTATTATTATTTTTACACAGTGCACTATTTTACAGTGGGAGATATTTTTGTCTAACATGGTAATAATAAGAAACAAACACAGGTTTTCTTTCATTTTGGCTGTTATGCTATTATTCACCTTGGTACTGAATGATGTGTCCATCAGCCATATCACATTTTCAATGTCAAGAACCTGACAAAAAAAACCCCCAAAAAACAGTTGTACCTGTATTACTATATGTGAGGTTCTTGAATTACTATCAAAAAATAGAGATGTTTACATTTCTAAATGAGCATTCATGCAAAAGTAGTGCTTGCCATGTTGACAGTTAGCTGCAAATTACTGTATGTTTGTATGTGTTTTAGTCTGTGAGATCAAAATGCACATCCTCCATGTAAAACTAAAAAAAAAAATGACTAGTAGAAAAATAGATGGTAGTTTCCTCTTCAAGTGTCCTGAATTTATGTAATTTACAATGTGCTTTAATGATAAGTTCTTATGTTGGAAAAGTATTAGTATTACGTTGCCACAGAAAGATCTCAAAGCATGCTTGCAGCATACTCCGCTTGGATACTGTCCATACATATTGCTCAGGGTTCCAAACACTCATTCAGTACTCTGTCTAGTGATTACAGGACTTCTGTCTGAATCCTTGTGCACTAGCTTGTGTTGCTTCCAATAAAATGAATAACAACATTAGCTTTAGCCTCAATAAACTCTCTCGAATTCTTAACAGAGCAGCCACCAGTGTGTGATCTCCCACAGTTGTTCTAAAATATCACTATAATTGGTTGTCTTATGGGAAAGCATATACATTTCCTTTTCTGGTTGATTGCCTCTATTTACATCTCAGAAGCTGCAGCGGGTATAGCACATTTGTATGCAGAGACATGTCCGACTGTAAATGCTCTGCTGTTTTTACTCACCCCACAGTGATCTTCTTAAAACAGATGACCTCTCCGTAGGATAGCAAAGTAAGATTACAATAAACCTCCATTAGAGTAAAGGATACTAATAGTTCCTAACATGAATTGGTCTCTGCAACAACAACAAAAAAAAGCGGATCAAAAAAATCACTGTAGCTACAAATTAAACCATCATTCATGTCAAAACTTCAAATCTATATCTAGTTATCTAGTTTTTACAGTTTATAGATCAAATAATTTACAGTTGTTATCACTCACCATACAGGTAAAAAATGGTTTCTTTGCATATCACACAGACACACAGTACATGCATGAGTGTATTTCACTGAAGGGGTCAGAGTGCAAACGAATGAAGTAATTCAGCATGCGCCTTTGCCTCTCACTCTCTCTAAGAGGTAACTGAACCTGCAGTTTTTTCACAAATTAGAATTATTACAACACTAAATATAGCACGGAGCTAAAGTGTCTTCCCACAGACCACCTGTCAATCAAACATATTTTGTCATGGTGGCAGTCACTGCTCCCACATGAATTTACATCAGTCTACTGTAAAAAGAACAAAAACACAGTGTCTTAATTTTTAGAAAATGTGAAGTGCATCTTGACCCGTTCACCAGTGTGTCTCCAGAAAGGCAGAGTTGCAGACATGACTAAAACTTGCTTGTTATGAGCTTCTTTTGACCAACAAAAAATAAATAAATACAAAAAACAAAGTGATAGTGATTTAAAGCATTACAGTGACATTTATTTCAGACCAAGAGAAATAAACTGAAAACTGTGAAAACTGAAAAATCTGAGGAAAGAAAAATAAACTGTGGGAGAAAAGAGATCTAGAAAACCACAACAATAAATTAATTAGAAATGTGTGAAAATAGGTATTTTGACATTTTATTCAAATTAGTGACAAATCCATCTACTTTGAGTTGGCCGGGCACCCACCAGATGACTCATATTTTTAAGTTAGCACAAAAAAAAGATATGTAAATGCAGGTACAAATTATGCAGTGGGGATGTGGAGGCAGTAGACTGTTTTCACATTGCCCTGTTGGATTCCCTTCCTGGAGAGATGCTAATGTCTGCTATGGCTCAGGTAAACAAAACACAGTCTACTTCCCACAAACTGACATCCATCCTTTACAGTTTTTGTGATATAATTAGTAAAAACATTAATTTTAATCAACATCCAAATCCCAGTAAATGTCAAAACACTGGTCATGTTTTGTTCTTGTTTATATATATATATATATATATATAAATTTTGCTTTTGAGTAACACTATGCAGTGCATAGTACATAAACAAATCCAGAAGTGACTGCTTTGGGCCCACCAGTAAATGATCACGTCTTATGAATATAGTGTGAGCGACAGGATTCAGAGGGGAAATAAATGACAAATGACATAGGGATATAAGTCACATTCAAGTCCTCAGCACCTCAAGTCCATACAAGTACCATTAAGCAAATTCACGCTGAAAAGAAAAAGGAGCAGGTCTGAAAATGTAGGTACTGTACTTTTATTCCTTCCTTTAACAAGAGTGCTGTGGAGAGGTTCATTAGAAACAAGAACAGAGTATGATAAAGATGTCCCCAAAACACATTTGTGGCTATAGGGGGATGGATGGATTATCAGTAGCTCAGACCGTAAGGACGGCTTGGGAACCAGAGGGTGGCCAGTTCAAGTCCAGACAGCTGTATGGAGGGTCGACTGGTAGCTGGAGAGATGCCAGTGACCCTAAGCGGGGATTCAGACAGGATCAGGCGCCGCGGCAAAACTGGAGGTCTTTCAATTCATTTCACTGGGGGTCATGCGTTCCCACACCGGCAGTCCGCAATGCAGGGGTTGCTGCAAAAAACTGCACCGGCGTTCCGCGTCTCGTTCCGCAAACCAATCAAAAAACGGCAGTCAAACCGGAAGATGCCCACTGGAAGACAGGAAGAAAAACCTTGTTTATCATGGAGCGTAAACATTTTGCATTTGAGTAGCAATGATGGACAGACTAATCACTACAATCCACACATACCCAGAACCGTGAACCGTCGTGCTGCTGCTTGGCGCTGTGTCGCCTCCAAGTCGGCATTTCTGGTCAGTATTTGTACTTGTGTTGTGTAGCATGGCTAGCAGACGCTAGCTGCACAACAACCAAAATATAGCGTGTTTTCGTATGTGTTTGCTCAATTTGGTGTTGTGCTACAGCTGAAAACAACATGTAATGACAAGTTTTGCTTTGTTACTTTGGTGGGGTAAACTTTTCTTTCTTCGGTCAATGTAGACAAAGCAATAGAGCTCATAGAATGGATGGATGTATATGTGTGTGTGTCCTTGTATACAGTACTCATCTATCTTTCTTTCAGGGAAACGGTTGAACAGTTATATAAAGAGGGATTCATCACGTCCAGACAAAAACCTTATCTCATGGGACCTGATGAACCAAGATCAAGATTATTTTACCTTCTCCTAAAATACATAAATCCCCGGACACATGGCCTGTGCCACAGTTAATTCGTAGTGATCGACCTATTGTAAGTAACTGTGGATCTGAGTCGTATAATATTACAGAATATATAGATTATTTCCTTAACCTGCTCTCCCATAGACACCCTAGCTATGTTAAAGACACTTATGATTTTATTAATAAATTGTTCAACTTAAATGTTCCTATATCTACTTACATTTTTACCATAGACGATTATCCCGACAAGTATCCCGAACCTTTCCATCCAGATAAAACCCTTTTGGACCTCCTGAAGATCTTTAACCAGTAATGATTTTGAATTTGATGGCAAATATTACCTCCAAATCTTAGGCTGTGCAATGGGGAGGAAATACTCCCCTGCATATGCAGATGAGGCCTACGCTATTTTTACGATATCTCTATGACATCTTTGGATTATGGCCATATTCCTTTTGGAGGATTTTGAACAATTTATTTCCATCCTTAATGACCATCACCCAAAAATATCTTTGAAATTTAATATTCATCAGTTCAGAGTCGAATTCCTAGACACACAAGTATTTTTTACAGAATATAAGATAAGGTTTCAAAACCTTAGGAACAAAAGTCTTTTTTAAAGATACAGACAGTCATGCCTTGTTACATAAAAGCAGCTATCACCCTCGCCATACTTTTCGTGGCATTATAAAATTACAACTCTTTCAATTCCACCATATGTGTACATTAAAGGAAGATGTAGAGGAAGCAACTACCACCTTATTTTCAGCTTTAAAAATTAGAGGTTATTTCACCAGATTTTTAAGATATATTAAAAGTGAAGTTAACCAACTGTTTAAAAGGTACACAAACATACTTAAAAGACAAATCGGGTAACACAGTTACAGTTACTTTCTCACATCCTACCTCATTACATAAAGAGTTTAAGCGTCACTTTCAGGAGGCTCAAAAGCAAATACCACCCTTACAATTTCACAAATTAATCATAGCTCACAAGAGAAATAAAAATCTTAAAGATTTATTAGTTAGAACTTCATTGACAATTAAAATTGCTAAATGCAAGAATCCAAAGTTTATGAATTTGACTTTTATTAAAAATAAACACTCAAACCAGGGACATCCCATAGATCAAACATTTACACAGGATACTGCTAATACAGTTTACGCCATTCAGTGCACAACATGTGATGAAATCTACATAGGGGAAACGGGTAATTCAATGCGAACACAAATGTATCAACATACTTACCATATACGCAAAGCAAATAAAAATACTATCTTATATGACCACTTTCAGAATCATGGAATAGACAATTATATATTGTATGGTTTAGAAAGTAAAACAAAATGGTATAGACCTCAAAGGCAAAAAAGAGAGAGGTATTGGATAAATAAATTACAAACTATTTCTCCTTTAAGACTAAATGAGAAATTTAATGTGAATTGTGCTATATAAAATTGATGGATTTATATTGAGGTTTTTTTCATTTGTGTGGAAGATTTTATTCAGTCAGGGAACAATGGATTATATTTATTTGTTTTTTTACTATTATATGCATGGATTTTGAGTGTATTGTGTATATTGAGTGTATTTTTTTTCCTGTTTTATGGGTGTGATATTTGGTATTGATGAATTTCCATTTTTGTTTATTAATATATATTCAATTTATTTATTTCACTTATGAATTTGACTATGAAATTAAATTTGCTAGCTAATTGAACTCCACCAGTTTAAAATTTAATATTTGATGAATGTAATTAAAAAATTAATTATAAAAATTACCTTGACTCTATAACTTGCTTATTCAATAACTCAACCATCTCTCCACATTTGCATGTCTATAAGCCCTCTTTGAGTGTTGAAGTTTATATTCTTCCTTTGGATAATGCTTATTGTTCATTAATTTCTTCATGTGTTACAGCGCAGTAGTCATGATGTTTAGATTAAATTAAAAAAGGAAGAATTGTTTTAACTTTCTTACCCCCCCTTTCTTTCTCTTCCTAGTTGTTTTAAATAATCTCAACTAGTGTTTCCCCCGAAGAGTTTCTATCAGCCGAGTTCAGCACAGGATTATAGCACAGGGCATTTTGCCTATCTGCTGTATAGATTATCAAGGGTTATGCTCATAGGAGAGAGCGGTATTGCAGGGGCCTTGTACTAAGAAGAATAGACAACACTGTCGAGAGGGAGCTTTATAAAGCAGTTACTTGCTCCTTTACCCTTGTGTGATGCATGGACGGATATGTATATTCTCACTGCATGTTGTTTATTTTTGTAGAAATATAAATTTCTGTGTGAAAAGTGGCACATTTATGTGCAAACAGATAATTTATCACATCACATTACACATCTGGCTACTGGTGTGAAAGTAATTGGTGAGTGTGAAACCAAAGGATTAAAATTACAAACAAAACATTTTCTACAGTGGTTCAGGCAAAGGAAAACAAAATTTCATGGAAGTGTGAATACACTATGAGTTTGCTAAACAATGGTGTGAGGAACACATATAAATCAGTTCTAATTAAAATCAAGCAATTATCATGCATGCATTGAATGTCAAAAATAGATATTCAGCAGTACTTTAAACACTTCTGGATGACAATGATTAACACATATGAGCAGTTTGCAGTTTTCAACAAGCCAGTGGAAAGCTGCAGGTTCAACTACCTATATATGATATGGCTCAAATTCCTAGCAGTATAATCAGTTTTATTCCTGACTGAAGAGGCGAAGTACAAGTTTAGCAAGGCGGTGAAAGAGGCTAAACGACTGTACTCTGAGAAGCTCCAACACCAATTCTTAGCTAACAACTCTGCGTCTGTCTGGAAAGAGCTCAGGCAGATCACCAACTACAAGCCTAAGTGGGCATTCAGACAGGGACAGGCAAACCAGATGCCGGCTGCGTTTTTCAATTCATTTCAGTGGGGTTGTGCGTTTCCGCACCGGCAGCCCGCAATGCAGGCATTGCCGCAAAAAACATTGCCGGCGTCCGGGAGAGAAGTTGAGGCAGATTGAACTTTTGGGAAACCGGAGCCACGTCAAGCTCCGGCCGCCAATCAAAAAATGGCAGTCAAATTGGAAGACGCCCACCGGAAGATGTCCACGGGAGGACGGGAAGAAAAACCTTGTTTGCCATGGAGCGTAAACACTTTGGATTCGAGTAGCAGCGATGGAGAGATTGATCGCAACAATACAGTCGTACCCAGAGATCTACAACCCAGCGATGAAGGAGTACAAGGACATGAACCGTCGTGCTGCTGCTTGGTGCTGTGTCGCCCTCCAAGTCGGCATTTCTGGTCAGTATTTGTACGTTTGTTATGTAGCATGGCTAGCAGATGCTAGCTGCACAACAACCAAAATATAGCGTGTTTTCGTATGTGTTTGCTCGATTTGGTGTCGTGCTACAGCAGAAAACAACACGTAATTATAAGTTTTGCATTGTTACTGGGGTGTGGTAAACTTTTCTTTGTTCAGTCAATGTAGACAAAGCAATAGGGCTTATAGAATGGATGGATGTATGTGTGTTTTTTACTGTGCTTCAGGAGGAGGAAGTGAAGCGGAAATGGAGGAACTTGCGAGACAGATACCACAAGGAAAGGATGGCTGCAAAGCTGTTGTATTTTATTGTATTCAAATACCTGACTGCTATGATGACCTAAATTCCCTTCGGGGATGAATAAAGCAATCAATCTATCTATCTATCTATCTATCTATCTATCTATCTATCTATCTATCTATCTATCTATCTATCTATCTATCTATCTATCTATCTAGCAATCTATCTATCTATCTATCTATCTATCTATCTATCTATCTATCTATCTACTCAACAATAGTAGAGTCACCAGTTGTTTTGCCTGCATCATTGCCAGCCGTCCGGGACAACGCAAGTCCTGCCGTGCCAGGTGTCTCACACCTGGATGAAACTTCAATGTCATCTGCACCCGGGCCAACACACAGCCCTGCGGGACCCACCCGCCAGAAGAGGAGTCGGGCAGACAGTACCATGACAAACTTTGAGTCTCAGGTGCTGGACTCACTGACCACCCACCATGACGATGATGACCTCTACGGCCTCAGCATCGCCGCTGAAATGAGGAAGTTCCAGCCCAGCAAGAAGTGCATGTTCCGTTTCAGGCTGGAACAGCTGTTGTTCGAGTTGAATGGCATAGACGACTGAAGACTTTTAACTATTCCACAGCTGCACATTTTTATTTATTTATTTATTTATTTGCCTAGTACTTTTACTTATTTCATTTTTCACTTATTTTTGGACATTAACACTTATGTTTTTGAATTCATTTGTATTTTGCACTGACGCTATTAAACACTTGAAACCTATGTGCGTGTCTGTACTGACATGAATGAGGAAGAACTCGCCTCACCTGCCCCCATCACCCTCTGTGACTCCACAATTGACACTGTGGGGTTTTTCCGCTTCCTGGGAATTATCATCTCCCAGGACCTCAAGTGAAAGCACAGCAGAGGATGTACTTCCTGCGGCAGCTGAAGAAATTCAACCTGCCAAAGACAATGATGGTGCACTTCTACTCCTCCATCATTGTCCATCCTCACCTCCTCCATCACCATCTGGTACGCTGCTGCCACCACCAAGGACAAGGGCAGACTGCAGTGTTTCATTCGGTCTGCAGATAAGGTGAGTGGCTACAATCTTCCATCTCTACAGGACATACATGTGGAATATACAAACCATCCTGGGTCGGAATACGCATGATAATTAATGAGTTGCTTTATTGTAAGTCTACCAGGCGGTGTGCAATTAAATGTTGAAAAAAGAATTATTAAGACGATTGATGTTTGACTGGTTACAGACTATAAAAATGCCTTCAGATACTTTTAAAAGTTTTTTTTTTTTCTTGCAATTTCAAACACAATGCAAACTCTGCATCCACAGGCACTAACTTGCTCAGACACACAGTTCTAAAGCAAAAGAGGCTCTGACAGAGAATGACCAGCCATCTTCAGTTCAAAGGCAGGATGCTGCGACAGCTAGAAGGGCACTGTTTCCAGGATATGTTTAGCCTCAAAGGGAGTGAAAGGGTCCAGGAACTGTTTGTGCTTACTGTTTGTCACACAGCCTGAGTGGCCATGCAGCTGCCTTGTGGCGAGGCAACGTACTGCATGAAAATGAACGAATCACTCATTGAGACGACTCATTACTCCCGAGTCACATAAAAGATTAGTTCATACTGAACGAAACGTTCACAACCGACACACCACTAATTCCTAGACTGATTGACAGGAGCCAGTGTTGGGAAGCAAAAATGAGAAAAATAACATCCATAAAAATACCATATTTAAAAGTAAGGCTGCAGCATTTTTCTCACACTGCAGATAGCTGAGGGAGTTTTGTTTATACAGTTAAGTAAGGGAGTTATTTTGGATAAGGTGCTCTGATGTAAAGTTATGGATTACTTTCTCCAGATCAGCTTTAAAAGAAATAAACGGCTAATTTTGGCATTGCTTTAAGCTGAAGGAATTAACTGAACCTGAAAGTCAAAACTAGGCTCTGAGTCATGTACTACTGCCAGATTTCTAGCTGTGTGGCTGTGTGCACAGCCTCACTCAAAGGCAAGGTTAAAAAATCTACCGCCTCTGTGTTTCACTTTCAAATAAAGGGCTCCAGACTGGAACATAGTGGAACTGCAGCTTCCTTTCAGCTATTTTCTGAACAGTTTGGACTGGTAAATGGCTGGACTCACACTGTAATACAAAAGCTGTGTCTCAAGCATTTGCTGCTGTACTACTAACCTTCAAAGTATAGTGCATTTTCACTCATAAGGATTGAATATATTTTGCATTTTTGTACTAGTAAGAAATTTCATTTTCAATTCAGCACAGCTGAACGTCAATCAAATTGCAACTCCAGAATGCAACACTGTCAATACAGGCCTCCTGATACTTTAGTATTTTTCTTGTGTCAAACCACAATATGCTGCAGCTGAAAGTATTTTTTTGTGAATCACAATAAGTTTTATACTGTAGATTAGCAGCACACTTACAAATCAACAAACAATTCAGTAGGAATATCATTACTTTTGAGTATACTTTAGTTCTCTTCTTTATTTCATTGTGAACACACATATACTATATTGTTGACAGGTTAGAATTCAAACAAGCGAGTAAAGAAATCACATATTAACTCTTGCTTTCAAACTGAAACTAAGACATGTATCAGAATATTTGAAGATTTGTGACATTTTCAGTAGCTTAGACTATGTCTCTTACCAAAAAGTAAAAATTCCTCTAGTCACAAACAAGTTTGGAGCTATCTGCTGCATCTTAAACTAATTAGGCCTAAACTGTCTTGAATACCAAACTTAACTGGGATTTAAGGTAAAGAACTAAGAGTAAATGAGTGTCTCTTTTCTGGAGAATAGAGGAAGTAGAGCAATGGAAATACAAAACAGTTTAGACTTTGAAGAGCAGATCAGCACTGAGGATTGGCCTCACTGGCACATACTCTTTAACTGAAGTGGTAGGCTTTGCAAGGCTCTAATTACCACTGCCAACACCAGGTGAAGTGCATTTCAGCTAATGAGGCCTAAAACAAAGAGCATCAGATTTTTCTCAACATGGAAAGAAAAAAAAAAGATCAGTGGACACAAAACAAGCATCTAGGTTATTTTTCTCTGTGAAAAAAACAGGCGGAGATTAGGCACAATTTTCTCCTCATTGTTTTCCCTGTCAGATACTTTGGGCCAGTTTATCAAAAACATTACAACAGTCATCTCGTTTCGCATGACAGCGAACAACACAGAACAACACACACTGTACAGTGCAAATCCATGTAAAACTGCAATCTAGTTGGCTTACACAGAGTAGGCTAATACTAAATGTTAACATCTTAAAAAAAAATAAAAATAAACATTGGATCTCTTGTGATTCATGTGATCATCCATTGTTTATTCCAAACATTTATTCCTGTACTCTTTGCAAAATAAATTGTAGATCAACACAGTCAAATCACAGTTTAGCATGTATGAGGTCATATTTTTGAGAGTGCAAGATTAGATAGTACAGATTGAAAAAAATAATTTCCAGCCATCATGATGTGATAAAAATTGTGATTGTGGCAGCTGATGACCATGAAAAGTTTCTTCATGCGATTTCTTGGGCTTACTTCACAAGGGACATGCAAAAACATCTTTAAGGGCCTACCAACCCCAACCATATATCTAACCCTGCTGCCTATATGTATGCTATCATATGGTAGCATAATAAAATAACTATTGTGCAATTTATGCAGACACAACTAGGTATGTATTGTTCAGAAGCATATGTTAAAATTTTTTATTCACATCCCATTGGTTATTACTTCAAAAGACTCACCTGGAGCCTTCACACAATGGCAACAATACCAAGTTTGGATGGCATAGTGTCACATGACATTTGGTGTCACCTTTCTTTTATGCCTCTGGGTCACTGTATTCTTGTCCTGCAGAAGCTATCAAAAATTGCAGAGGGGCAGCTCAACCAAAGAGGGCAAATGGGCTGTTGCTTGGGCAACTTTAGCCCAGCCTTGTGCATGTCCTTGTTGCTGACACATCAGTCAAGTTCTGCTGATAAATGAAAAGAGTATATACACTGACAACTGCTGTGTTTCCATGCTCAAGGATATTTCACCAGGCCACTGTTGATGGGTCTTTTCCTCAGATGTCTTTGAACAAAAAACAAAACTGTTGCCTAAAAAGGGACAGCTGGCTTTAACAGAGCCTGCATGTAGTTTGAGATACTCAGAGGACTTGTGCAACAAATAAATAAATAAGTTACCAAAGGCACTTTATGTGGCACGTTATCTGAATAATTTGCTGTTCATATATTTTTTTATTATTAGACTATTATTATGAGCATCATAATTTTAAATGTTTGCACACCACAAGGTGTCTACCTACATGTATGTATTTAAGTTAGGGCCTGTGTGGCCTTTGGCGACACTCCACCCACTGCTCCCCCATCTGTTTTCTGCCTTCCTGATGGAACAGCGTGCCAGGGGAGGCCTTCTGCAGCACAGACCCACCCGGCCTGGACCCATGATGCACCAGACAGGCAGCCCCTGTTAGCTGCAGTGACAAAAGACTCTGTTGGGTTTGTGTTTAATGAGGCACTACTGTGTATTCATTCAATAATAACAGCCATATGGTTGTCACCGCTGAACATGCCTCCTCACTTTGTTAGAAAGTTCGGCAGCGTCTACAAGGGAAGACAATTAGCATGGAGATGTGCAATGCATTGAGGTGGGTGGGGGTTACTTTCTTATGTTTGTTAATTAATTTGTGATATGACTGTGGTTGGAAATTTAGAGTTGGTATAACAATATTGATTAAAGGATCTGGGGCCAAAATAACCCATTGTCTGACTAATGTTATCACAAACATAGAAGCACATTGTAGGTTACTATTTGAGCTCTTGTCATCATCTTCACTATCAGAAGTCATCAGTTACAATTTAATTTGGCCAGATTTTAAAACCATATATTTTCAGCAGCCTCTATGGAATTGCAGTGTTTTTCTTTCAGTTTTGAAATAAAAATATTACTATTTTTGGTTACATGTCTGACCCAGGCACATCACAAAGCAGGAAAACAGAAAAAAAAAGGCTATCATTGCACAGAACCATAAAAAGCAATAACAGTTACCAATAACACACTCTGTCTCTCTCTACCAATATCTCCTTCCCTCTCTTTTCTAAAGTGCTTTGTCCATTAAGGTAGACAACTGCTATATAAGTGCAGTCAATTTACCATATATTTTATTTTTCCTCAAGTAATGTGCTGTAGCATTAAAAACATCAATCTAATATTAATTGTAATAGAGGCAAAACTAGAAGACAGCTTAATGTGAAACCGATGGAATATAAAAACAATCTAAAAGACATTGTGGTGCTTGAACAAACGTTCTTTTGCAAATGACATAACATGGGCACACTCAGACTACACATCCGTTACTAGGTTCAGACAGGCCCTGTGACCTATAACCATGAAGAATCACATCCACAATCCAATTAGAAAGCCACATTTTTGATAGAGATTGACCCTTATTACAACCCCCATAGCAAACAGTTTTTTAGTCTTTTTAGGTTTACATGTGAGAGAGGCACCATTTGGCAGGGATGGATTCAGTAGGAGAGTAATCCCTGAACCTCTGATACCATCCAGATCACCCACTCGCTTCACTGATGTGATAACAAGCTGAAATGTTGTCTTAGCAGACCTCAATTTTGTCTCTCCTAAGGGTTCAAATGTGGGCAGACACAAAAATCGTTATACTAATGTTAGGTCCTATGATGGCACTACACTCTTGATGGTCATTTCTGTGCACAGTCTGGCTATCTAGAAGCTGCATATACTTTCAAAATAATAACTGCAGGTAACACAGAATGATGGCCGCTAAACAACTCTCTGGTACCTCACCCTATGGTATCTCTCCTGGTAGTACCAGGGTTTGTTGAAATACGTTTGTTGAGTGGCTGTTGGTTTCACCGATGTATAGGTCTGCAAACGCCACACTGCACTGGACCAGTTACACCAGCATGCTCTTCTAGTTGTGGGGAGTACCACTTTCTGTTGAAGTGTGTTGCTGGGTTTGAAGAACACTGGAATTCTATGCCTGTTATAGTTCCTCCTGAGTTTTTTCTAATATACCAGATACGTAAGGGATGACAATGTTGTTCTTTTCTTCATCACCTATTGTGCTGGCCTTCCTGGATCTTGTGGTCATTTCCCCAAAGGTTAATTTGGGATGTCTACAAACTTTGAGTGCATCCCTTAAATGTTTGGTTCCTTTTCTTGAGCTCTGATAACACCTAGCTTGTGTTATAGTGGGTGGTGAGAGTTGAAGAGTAGTTACTGATTTGTATGTGTGGGTTTCCCGTGAACCCCAATGTGGAGTCTCCTGTCTTTATCATGTCACAGTCCAAGCAAGGCATGCTGCTGTTTGCAACATCATCTTGTGAAAGCTTGGATCTCCTGGGACTTAATTTCGACCCATGTATCTTCCACATATCTGAGCCAGCCTTTGGTTAAGACCTCTTTCTCTGGCTGGGTGAGTTCCCTGTTAGGTTCTTCCCCCATCTGTTTTGAGTTTTATCCTGTGTAGTGTTGTCTGGCTTTCTTCTCCAGGTAAGTGTATCTGCTCTGTTGATATTGGCCTGTCATTCTAGTCTGCAAATTCCTAATTTATCTCTGTTGTGGAGAAATTGCTGAAGTCAAAGGTCAATGGTGAGGTCAGGAGGGAAGAAAGTCTTCAGGAGCCTCGATGTCTTATGCTGTAATATTTATTGACATTTGACCAAGGAAAATTAGAGACACTCTTAAAGTACATCAGAAGTGCCTGAGTTGGTCTCACATTCTGCCAAACCCATGCCGGTGGACAGATTTTAAACCTCTACAGATAACACCACAAATACTATAGTACTAGAATACATACTAGAATGTTTTTACCCATGCAGGTGTTATTGTCAACATATTCTAGTCTGGAGACACTCTTGTCTGTTTACGCAGATTGGAACGTCAACGGCAAGCTTTCTATTATGTCTAGGAAGGCAGCAATAGGTCTCTTCGACCCTGGCCACCACAGTGTTGAGATAGACTGGCACCTACTGTTCTCAATCAAAGCCAAACAATTAATACTGCAGAGGACCTCAACATCCACACGTGACCTTGTGTAACCTAAGAATAGTCTCTATTTGCTTTTGTTATGTTGCACTAGTTGTGCATTCTTTACAAAGTCAGTGACCCTCTCCAGGGCTGTGCAGGGTAGATGTGATGTCAGGTTTTAGTGCTGTTGGTCAGCCTTATCGTTCAGAACATTGATGGTGAAATGGATCTGTCTTACTCTCTCAGTGAAGTGGTGAAGTAAACTGACCTTGTGTGATTATGTGGGGGTGCACCTTCCGTCATAGCATGGTCATAGGTGACTTTGTTGGTATAATGACTCAGCTTGCACAAAATCATGTGAGATGGAAATATCGAGTGCTGAATCAACACAAACTTGTGACTTTAAAATGGGTCTAGAAACCAATGGGTCCACAAACCAATGGGTGACATCACAATAGGTTTACACTTGGCATTACACTTGGTCTACTCTACACTACACTTGGATTGTAATGTTCCCCAAAATAATACTTTCAATATGTCTCCTATATGGTTTTCCACTTTTGAGGTTTGACTGGCACACGTTATTATATAATCTCATTTTGTCGTCTTCCTGTGGTCCAGTGGTTCCAATGGTTTGATAGTACCTGATTGGAGTACCATTGTAACCAGTATTTGCACAATGATTCAAACACATGTTAATTTCTATTTTCTTTTTCCATCTCTCTAGAAATTCTGATAAAGATTTGCATTATATTCTAATAGATTTTTTCTGGAATGTTGGTGTTCAGATTAACATTCGGTGCAATGTCCCATAAATACCTATCCCAGCTAGAGTTGAGCCACACAACAAGATAAATAGATGCATGGCATGAGCCAGGTGTCTGCTCCATGGAGAGGGTGTAGTATATTCTGCCATTACACCTCCCTTGCTCTCCTCTGTGTGTCTCAGGCCATAAAACATATCCCTATTAGCATCCCAGACACTTAGCTGAGGAGCAGCTTCTCTCTTTATATGCAGGCTCAGGCACATGATCATTTCCATTACAATCATTTGGGTGAAAATATGCAGCAGACACAAACATGACATTAATTTTAATGCGGTGCCACAGCTCTGTTCAATTACATTCCATAAAATATTCACAGGGAATCTCACTCTGATTTAGGTAAAGGGGGTATAGCACAGCTGGAACTTCATGGTTGTGCTAACGCAGAAGATAATATATGAGTGTGTAGGTATTTTTCATGGCAGGAACCCTATGTGCTATGCTGTCCTGGTTTTAATTCAGGAGCACATCAAAAATACTTTCATAGGTTCCATATTGTAACATCTGGGACTATGTGGGTTCATTTTAATACAGAAGTTTCATCTGCATAAAAAGCTGATTTTCCAGGGGTTTAGCCTTCAGTATTGGTACTGACCAACTCTTGTTGCCAACATCATAGGCCATAGGCAAATAGTGAAATGTCCAAATGTCCTAACAACAACGTCATAAAGGTGAACAGAGAGAAGTGCAAGGTAAAGAAATAGATCAGGAGGCAAGGATGGAGGAAGCCCCGTCACTTCCAGCAAAGAGAGCCATTGAAGCCACATACTCCTAATATAGTGCATTTTCACTACACATGGATGATCAAAGCTTCCTAGCCTATAGGTATGTGAAATACTTTCACATAGTCAGTAAGCAAGTCTGTGTTTGGACAGGGACCTGCCACATGCCTTATCACTGTAACACATGGCTGTTGTAACCATCTCACAGCATCTCTCTGAGTTGAAAATCATATTACTGTAAAAAAGAAAATACACAATACATGCAGTGATGAAGGTCTAGGTCCTGTCAAGTAACTTTGCCATTCATTACATATCAGAGTCTCTGGCAAGAGCACAGGTATTTATCGAAGAGGATCATTGATTTACTTGTTTCAGCAATTGCAAGAGTGTTTAATGGGATTCTCTATTTGGCCTGTCAACCATCAGATGAAAAAAATAGTTAAAAGGAGTCGAAAAAAGAGAAGAAAGGTTTGTTCACTAATGAGAAACACCTCATAGTCTATTTTCTGAATGGGCTGACTCATACATTTCAATTGTGGAAAAAGTCTCAGTGGCCTAAACAAGTGTCGTATGTGGTTAGTGTTCTCAAATAAACTGCCTCGACTGTCTTACTACTGGCATTTTACAGCTTAGACCAACTCAGCATCATTATTGCACCAATTATTCATTTAGATGTTCAGAGTCAGTGTTTATTTTGCACAGGCCTACAAATAAGAAATCACCTAACATGCTGTCTGCTGTATGAATAGTACCATTAAACTAAATATTATGCTATAAGAAACTAAACTTAACAAAAATACAAACACAACACTTTTGTTTTTGCTCCCGAGTTGAAATAAATAAAATAAAAGATTTAAACTTTTTCGTAGCAGACAAAGGGTTTATTTCTTTCAAATGTATTGTTAGTGAGCACTTCTCTTTTGCCAAGATAATACATCCACCTGACAGGTGTGGCATATCAAGATGCTGATTAAAGAGCATGACTGACACAAGTATGCCTTATAGTCACAATAAAAAGCCTACGTCTAAAATGTCTAGTTTATCATTAAAAAGGACATTTTTTAGATTGAACTAAAAACATCTGTCAGTTTAATATGTGACCACCATTGGCCTCTGCAGTAACACATCTTTGCATAGAGGTGATGAGGGCACTCTGTTCACAATGATTCGTTGGAGTAGGCTACAAGAGAGTCTATGACGCAAACACATGTTGATAGTGACACAGCACACCCTCATGTGCACGCTGAATGACAAGCACACAGAGAGACAGTAAAACGACAGATGGGCCTGGATGGCCGCTAAAACAGTCCAAGAACAGCCCATTGGGGTTTGTCTCAGCATGCCTGATGGCCAGTACACCACTGTCAGTCAGTAAAAAAGGTATCATTCTGAAGTAAACCATGAAATTAACAACCAACTCAAATTCCCACAAAGTTTAGGATATGTAATGGTGCAGACCACTGAACAACATACTCAAAAGTGTTGTGTTAATGTTCATTTCATAAGCAAAGTCAGCTTTAGTAATCTATTGGGGGGCAACTTTATGTTCTTTAGAGTTTTTTTCTTCTCTTCCTCTGGCAGGGCATGTCAGTGTCTGTGGTTGACAGCAGCTAGATAAAGTAAACAAACTTACGCTGTAGGTTTCTGTAGCATCAAGCCAAATATGTAAGTACAATAGTAATATATAGCTTGGCTGTTCACTTGTGTAAATATTCCACATAATATTGCTCCTATAAGGCTTAAAATGCCATCCCAACCCTTCCTTAATGATGGAATATGTTTAATAAAAAGAAATTGCCATAAAGCAGAATGCAAATGGAGGGTAACAAAACTCTTGAAAAGATGAAGGATCTCAAGAAGAAATTTAAGCTGAAAGTCATGTATTTGTATGTATTTTTCAGATCTTATAGCCATACATAGATATGACTTTAGATGCTTGTCAGAACACAAACCCTCCCCCACTTTTGTTTAAGCTCTCAGTTGATATATGTGAAAAGGTTTTTCTCTAGGGTTCAAGATGTTAGCACTGTAATCATGCCTCCTTCTCAAACTCTCCCTGACCTTTGCTATAAAACACCATGCACCCTGCTAGCATTGAAGTCAGTCGCTACTGAGCATCTATCCAATGTCACTACTAAAATTAAATAATCCTGTTCACTGGACATTATTCTAACTCTTTGAAATAAATATTTTACTCTCTTTCTTCACCGTTATCTGGTCAAATGCCTGATTCTAAATTGACTATAGATCACATCCATTTTTATAACTTCTGCACAATATGTAAAGCTCTTAATGATGTTCTTTTAGCAGCAGACAACAGCCAAACATCTCCTTAATTGCTTTTGAAATGGTTTACCATGTTCAATCAAATAAATAAAATAAATGTAATTAAATAACGACATGTTAGATGTTGGTAATTGTTTTTTAATATTGCTTTTGTGTACTGCAGGGCTCCAGACTTCTGAATTACAACAAAACTAGTGCTAGCATTTGCTAGCAAAGCTAATGTTAGCTTTGTTTTGATACAGAAGCCTGCTGCTGTTGTATATAAATGCACTTGACAGACTGTCAGTGACTAGATAGCTCTATTACCAGCTGAAACTTCAGTGTACAAGAAATCATTTACCGCGGTGGATGCTGGACAGTTAACAAAGTTATGGCTTTATTATTATTTCCATTTCTTTAGATATAATTAAAGTGCTTTAATTTTATATCAGGGATTTGGTCATTACATTTAGTATTAAGAGTAGCATTAGATAATTATATAATGTTCTTTCACAAAGGTTTTATGAACTTGAAATCTGGACAAATTCTGAGAAACAACGTTGGAAATGATTTATGGCAGTGAAATAAATATAATTCATGGTCATAATTATAATGGACATTCCTATAGTCAGCTAGCCATTTCCACGCTCCCTCAAAACTTGTGACATCTGTGGCATTGTGCTGTGTGATAAAACTGCATATTTTAAGGTGGTCTTTTATTGTGAAGAGCCCAAGACACACCTGTCCTGTAATCATGAGGCATGATTGAGCATCTTGATATGACACACCTGACAGGTCAATGGATTATCTTGGCAAAGGACAGATTTGTGAATGGAATTTGAGTCAAATACATCTTTTATGTGCAAAGAAGAAGTCTTATATATTTTACGCAAAACCAAATTGTTGCCTTTATATTTTTGTTGAGTACATGATTCACCAAAGTACTGTATGTGGGTTATCCTGACAGTGTCGTTTTGGGGTGACTTGTTGATAACCTGACACTGCATTCCAGCAATTGACCAGGGGGGAAGTGATGCCATTTATGGTTGCCTGACTATGCAGGCAGTGGTTTTTCATGATGCCTTTTCAGCTCACGTGCGAGTGAAGAGAGAAGAGAGTGTAAAGTTCTACATATATATTATGGCAGCCAGGATTACTAGTAGTGAGGTCCTCTGTGATGTGGATGCCCAGGAACTTGGAGCTCTGAACAATCTCGACAGGGAAGCCGTTGAAAAGTCGTATGTTGTAATTAACCTCTGTGCCAGGAAAATGGTAAACCCCATAGAACCTATTAGTGTGCTCCATTGTGCTCGAAGAATTGGGATTATAAGCAATCATGAGCATTATAATATTAATTACATACCATTGTTTTTCATTAAAATAAATAAATAAAAAGTCCACTCATATTCAACATGTTCTGTTCTAACTGTCAACAAAACTGAAAATTATCTATATCAAACTCAACACAGGTGTGAAAGGAAAAGCAGGTGTATTATATCCAGCAGGAACAAGAAGACTGCTATTGGGGGAAAAAAAAAAAAAAAGTAAGAAAGAAAATCACAATGTGACGCATGGTGCTCTACAGAGACCCCTCAATGCTGATGCTGAGGAGCTGAAAATAACATTTCCGGTCCCTCTGACAAACTGTCATCTATATGGGTTTTAAACATAAATCATCTTATTCTGTATATAATTCTGTAAGGGTGAATGGCTCTGCCTACTAGATGGACTGTAATGTCAGCTAAATCTACCAATTCCTCCTGGGACAGACCTTCTCTATCAATATCAGAGAGTGTCCACTTCCTGCTAAAAACAGACTTCCTGTTTGTGTTTGCATCCATGCCAGTACTTTTGTTGGGTGGATGTGGCTCTTCTGAGGGCATCAGGGTTATCTAACTGTGATGTGATTCAGCATTTCCATTACTCTTACAGCAAAAATGAAGACCAAGATAGGAGACTTTTTTTATATATATAGGAGGTTCATGGTTGCAGGTGTCAATGGCAGCACAGTGTTTTTGAGTTTTACACTGACTTAGCTTGAGACCTGTACTATACTGTCACTGTTAGTGCAACATTGTATGACATGCTTATCTCCTAAATCAATACGTTCACAATATTTGAGGTGCCTACTTCATATGTATTGTGATTTGAATTCAATCATATATTTTTCACAACTGTATATTATTTGAAATTTGAGTTTGAGTTTTGACCTGTTGAGGTTGCTGGTCAGATCTGTCTCCGTTAAGTATGAACAGACATTCTGTTTTTGGTTAAAGTCTGTGTAAAGGCAATTCCATGTTTTCTTTCAAAACACAATAAATATGTTGGAAAATAGTTGCAGAAAACATGTGAAAAGACTTTGAACGATATATTACTGAAATGTGGAGTTAGAGGTTCAAACTGTTTTTCACCAGTTTTCAGTCCAAGATTTTTTGGGTGGTCCTAAAACGAGACTGCATGACACATCATGGCGAGCATACCCCCGCCCCTCTAGCACAACGGTATAAAAGCCTTCAGCGCTTTGAATTGCAACACTTATACGTACAGCCTTTGCTAGCTAGTTCTGCCCTCAATATCCCGAAAATGCATCTTCCCTGAATGCCAGAATTTGAAACAGCTCCATTACTTTATACTTAATAATGAAATGATGAAGAAGTGAATTGTGAAGGGCCATATTAATGGAGACCTGAAAATAATACAGTAATTGCAATAATGTTAGGTGACTTAGTGCACAGTAACGTGATTTTACATCGTGTACTATACATAATCACGTTAGGGTTTTTTATCATTTTCATGTGTGTTATCTAATGTCAGTGCATGTAACGTTAGACTGCTCTCGTTTTCTGAGCGAAATCCAGGGGAAAATACACTAGTAATGGGACATGGGACATCTCTTATATGCAACAGCAGTTTGTAGCTATAACAGGGAATATATGTAGTCAGATCTGAGTTTAGATGTGTCGGTAATGGCGCACAAGTATGAGAGACACCTGCCTGGGTGTGACCACCTGCCAGGTGCGCCGTGCTGCCGGTGATCCCCCCCTTGCTTCATTAAAACACTGCAACAGAGCAATAACCGCAAAGTGACGATGTTTCACTGAGATATGTGACTTATGTACGTTTGGACAGACAGAGAAAGACACAGAGAGACAGAGACTAATTCAACTCGCCCAGATTGGTTCAGCAGACACGCCCCCACAGTCCTGGAGCTGAGAATACTGCTAATTCTTATCCGATTTTGACACTTAATTTCATAAACTTGTCGTTATTTTTAATCATTCAAATTTGGCTGGGCGGTTAATAACACTTTATTATTATTTTATTTTTATTTTTTTACTTTACATGGACTTTAAGTAAAATGGATCATTTGTTCAGATAATATTACTGCGATTGTGATGTTCATTTCCTTTAGAACATGTTAATGGTCATTCAAAAGCGCCCAGACCATTAGCAAGGACTCATCCCACCCCGGCCACATCGCATTCGTAGTGTTACCCTCGGGCAGGCGATACAGGACAATGAAAACACATACAAACAGACTAAAAATGGAGTTTTTATAACTAGGTTCAGGAATAAGGGCCACGCCTCGTACTCACCCCATTTCCATTCTCAATGTATTTAAGCACTCCTTTTCCGTCCACTCCTTCTTTGACTTCGCTGTCACATTCGTAACATGAAGGATCTTACCCACACCATGGACGAAACATTTGCCCTTAACGCTTCCGACAGCTCGACGAAATATCCAACACTCCCGAAGTGTCCGAAACATCTCCGTCCCTGGTAATTCCCGCCGGGCAGCCACCACGGCTGCGCTCCGTCGTCCAGGTCTGCCGGCGTCTGAGGTCATCCGTTTCTGATAGCTCCAACGCCATCGGGCCTTCTCCACCTCTCAGCCCCAGGGGGAGAACCCGCCTCCGTCGCCCGTCAGACACCACCGACTCCAGACGCTCCTCTCCAACCTGCTCCCGATCCAGACACGCCAGTGACCGGCGGAACCGCCGCGAGACAATTTCCCCCGGGCAACACGCCGTCCACCCTTCAGCCACAGGCATAGCCGACTGGACAGTCGCCAGCCTGAAATGGTCTCTTACACGACATAACGTCCCATTCCACTGCTCCGACAGAAAGGCCACACTTTTTCATCGCCTCCAAAACTTCCTCCACAACTCCACTTCCGGGTCGCTGTCGCCACAACGATGACGTCACACCACCGTCTTCGGCACAGCCCACCTCGGCTCAGCTTTCTCCTTCAGCCCTTACCCAGGGCCAGGTTGTATCAAACCCCACACCTTCAGTTCCTGCCTCTCATTTCTCCTCTACCTTCCCCCAAGCTTCACTTAATTCCCGTGCACACGCATCCCATCATCCCAACATCCCTCCCTCTTCTTTCAATCCTAGCCTTCCTATTCCTCCCTCCACAGCTACCGCAGCCCCTCCGGCACCTATCCAGACCACCGCAGCCTCGACAGCGACTCATGGTGGCACGTCCAGCCAAAACCCTTTTTTTCCTCCTGCTCCTCCTTTTCCCCCTCCCTTCCTCTACCCTTACCGCCCCTTCCCCTACCCTTACCCCCCCCATAACCCTCATGTCGCCAGCATTTCTGTTTCCACCTTGAATGCCCCCCTTCTCTCCACAGCTCCCCCTCCAGCAGGCTCCTGCTCCCTCCCCCTCTATCCCCCCCTGCCTTCCAACCACACTCTAGCCACAGCTACACCTCCAGTACGCCCCACGGTGCTTCCAAGACCATCCCTGGTGTCATCCGCCCTCAGACAGCAGATTCTTTCCGGTAACTACGTTGATTTAGCTCAACTCATTCATCCATCCATATGCAACCCCCACATCCCCAGGGAACTGCAAACAGTCCTGGGCACCTTCCAACTTAAACAACCACTCACCACCCACTCCAAAGAGCTCACAGCTCCTGAATTCACCTTTGCCTTCTCCTTCTCCCTGTACCGCGACGTAATCTGTTCAGCCTTCCCCTACCGCAGGTCAGAGCTGCAAAGGAGCAAAGGAGTCGACAAGAGAGGCAGACCCATCCTCTACCAGGGGGGCAGAATCCTCTATAACAACTTCAATGACCTGGGGTGCAGCTTGTCCAGCTGCCGTTTCCTCCACACCTGCTCCTTTTGCGGCGGAGCCAATGCCAGAGTCACCTGTCCCCACAACCCTATCAAGCACGGTCCATGTAAGTATCTAAGCACTCCGATTAACACCCACGCTCTCACCTCTGCCTTAAAAAACCACCCAGACTGCCAGTTCGTCAACTACCTCATCCAAGGGTTCACCCACGGCCTTTACCCAGGTTTACACGCTATGCCAGATTCCTCCTTCTCATGCCACAATCTACAATCCGCCATATCAGACCCCGACATGGTAGACAGACTTCTGGCCAAGGAAGTCAAAGAAACCTTCATGATTGGTCCTTTCTCCAGTCCTCCATTCCCCTCTTCCAGAATCAGCCCTATCGGCATAGCCACCCGAAAATACTCCGGAAAGAAGAGACTTATCATCGACCTATAATCCCCACATGGCTCCACTGTCCCTAGCATCAACAGCCTCATCCCCAGCCCAGATTTTTCGATGCAGTACTCCACCATTGATCATGCCATCTCCCTCATCCGCGCTGCAGGTCGAGGAGCTTGGCTGGCCAAAGCAGACATCACAAGCGCTTTTAAAGTTCTCCCCATTCACCCAGAATACTGGCACCTCTTCGGCGTCCTCTGGAAGGGAGCATTTTACTTTGCCGGCCACCTAACCTTCGGCTGCAAGAGCAGCCCGAAAATATTCGACTCCCTATCCGAAGCACTTTGCTGGATTTTAATCAATAACTTCAAGCTCCCATACGTTATCCACCTCTTAAATGACTTCCTGATCGTCTCACCGCGTTCTTTCCCCCCGTCACATGGTCTCACCACCATGATTTCAGCTTTCACCAACCTTGGCGTCCCTTTCTCAGCCGAAAAGACAGAGGGACCCAGCATGTCCCTGGAATTTCTGGGCATCACCCTCGACTCCATCTCACTACAAGCATCCCTGCCTATCGAAAAAATCCATCGCACGTCACTACTGATCTCCAACTTCCTCCTTCCTCCCACAGATGCACCAAACGGCAACTCCTCTCACTGTTAGGTCACCTCAACTACGCCATCCGCATAATCCCCCAAGGTCGATCCTTCCTTTCACACCTCCTCTCGATAGCCACGTCCACCCCAAATCTCCACGACCCCATCACGCTCAACGAAGCCAGCAAAATGGAGCTTAAACTATGGCACCACTTCCTTTCCACATGGAACGGAATATCATTTTTCTATGACGACCACATCACCAAGCCAGAGGACATCCAGCTCTTCACTGACGCTGCGCCCTCCGCAGGCTACGGTGGCTTCTACAGCAGCAAATGGTTCGCAGCCAAATGGCCTCGTGAATTTTCATCTCTCCCTTATTCCTCCACTATCCATGAAATATACCCTGTCATCATAGCAGCTATTCTTTGGGGCCACAAATGGTCCAAGAAAACCATCACAATATACTCCGACAACAGCGCTGCAGTAGACATCATAAATAAAGGCCGGTCCCGCTGCCTTGACATCATGCAGTTCATTCGTAGGCTCACACTGGTTTCCGCACAACATCAATTTATCATCCGAGCATCACACAATCCAGGCCACAAAAACGCCATCGCTGACTCTCTCTCCCACTTCTTTCTCCAGAAATTCAAACTCTTGGCTCCAGAATTTCGAACCTCTTCCAACTCTGGTCCCACCGTATTCAGCCACCATCTTCAACTGACTCCGCAGCTGGAACACCTGGCCACCACGTCACGAGACTTCATCCTCAACAGCGTCACTCCACAAATCCTCTCCTCATACCTAACCGGCTGGAATTGCTTTAAAGCTTTCCACGCCTCACATAACCTCCCATTCCCTACGCTAGATGTCCACACCTTCTCTAATTTCATCACATTTGCCCATTCGATCCTAAAAATCAAATCATCCACCATACAAGTTTACCTCAGTGGAATTAACTTCCTGGCCAAATTATCTTCGGGGTCTCTGTGCCCCGCTTTGACTCACGCCCACATTAACATGCTTCTCAAAGGCCTTCGCAAGGCCGAACCACGCCCCACGCCGAAGCGACTCCCTCTCACTTCCGATCTCCTGGCCCGCTGCATCGAAACCCTCCGCAAAGGCTACCTATCCCCAAGCACAGACAAAGTCCTAGAATCCATGTTCCTCCTGGCATTCCTCGGCTTCCTACGCTGCTCAGAGTTCACCGCTTCCACCCTGCTCTACGATCCATCACGTCAAGCATCAGTATCCGACATCTCTGTCCTCTCCTCCGATACCCTAATCTATTTCCTCAAACGCAGCAAAATCGACCAGTCCGGGCATCCCCAACCAGTCTACCTCTTTCGACTGAATTCACTCCTAAGCCCGTATGAACCCATTCTCAATTACATCAACTCCCGTCTAGCCTGCCAAGCTTCCCCCCGAGACCCTCTGTTCATTTCAGAGACCGGCAGAGTAGTCACGCGCTCCTGGTTCCACCACCACTTTCGCCAGATCCTGCTCCGATCCGGCATTCCCCCGGAGCTATACTCAGGGCACTTCTTCCGCACCAGACAGGGAATACCCGACAACGTCACAAAAATCCTAGGCCGCTGGTCTTCGACAGCATACTTAGCCTACGTCCACAATGACCTGAACGACGTCCGAAACGCGCGCGCACTCCTCTCCTCATGAAGTTTTCTCTTGGGGCTCTAATCCATAGAGTCACAGAGAGACAGTTCCCCCACTCAGAGTCTCCATCCCTCCAGGTTCCCTCCAGGATCCCTCCTGTCCACCCGTCAACCTCAGGACCACTCTACCGATGGTCCTGCCTCCACCCCCCTACCCCTCCTCCTCGCATCCCTCATCCCTCTCACCTTTTCCTCCCCTCATCCCTTCCTCCCTCCCTCCCTCCCTCCCTTCATCCCTCATCCTCCGACCCTCACCCATCATCCCTTCATCCCTCTTCCTAACATCCCTCATCCTCCGACCCTCATCCCACCATCCCTTCATCCTCGACCCCGCAGCATATCACCCATGCTTCCCAATGTTACTTGTAATAAACATGTTTTAACTTCACCTGTATGGGCGTGGTCCTTGTTAGTGAAAACAGTTTTTATGCAAAGGCCATCACAGCTTTAAATGATCACATGAAGTAATTCATGAAATGGTATGTGGATGTGGATATATGCACTATTTAATGTTTGTTTTTGTTTTTAATTTCTCCATGTTTTTATCCCTTTTATCTGTTTTATGCTATGTTTTTTACATAGTACACATTTGTTTTGTACTCCTGAGTATTGCACTTAAATATCGTTATGCATTGCATAATGACAAATGAAGATATTCTATTCTATTCTAAATTAAATGTTAAGATTGAGCCAATGGACTCTAGTGAAGCTCTAATTTATCCAAAAATGCACGAAAAAAATATGATCCTTGATTTTAATTGAATAAAAACCACTACCTAGCTACCACTATCATCTCAACTATTTGGAGTTCTGTTTAAGCACTGCCATGCGCTCATTCAAAATACATATTTACCTGACTTTTATACAATAGACTGATATTCACATTCACATGGATAGGATTGCATCACATTACACTGATGCTATTATTCAAATAGCAAAATTACGACTCCCTCTTAGACGATTAATCTTTTTTCTCTTTTTTCTTTCTTCTGTGAAATCTCGAGGCTCAAATTTAACATACCTGAAAGAGCAGGGCAGTTTTTGTCATTCATTCAATCTGCCCTCAAAATCTGCATGTAATTATGTGATTTACTAAGCCATCACACAATCATTCATCTTACTGTCTTACAGTTGCATCCTATTAGTGGAGTAAAAAAAAAAAAAAAAGAATGAGCACATAAACACAACTGTCTTTCTCCTAGTGTATGGTGTTATAAAATAGTCTAGATGTTGCAGTATCTTTTGTTGTTGCCCTCTTTTTCTTTCTATGAATTAGTTATCTGTTTTATATTAATAGATTTATTTTAGGTAACTAAGTCAGTGCGGCTCTGTGGACATCTCTGCTGTGTGCTTCTTCTGTGTCTGTATTTGAAATTCTTTGCTCTTCAAGTAAGCTGTGCTTCTCGTGCTAAACAGGTCCTGGAAAATTCTGGAAATCAGTAAGACCAATGTCTTTTACTGTTTTTGCACATATCTGTGCATGCAGTAGAAATACCACTCTAATGAGTGCACATGACTTCAGGTAGAGAGGGCATGTGAAACTACTCATTTGCAAGACCTTTGTGAAGTATCACTGTGTTAAATGTTCATGCAGCCTTTATCTAAGACATTAAATCTTTCTTTAAGTTAATGGACTAACTGGTCAATCAAAATTTTGAAATGTCCCCTTCAGAGAAATATGCTCAAAAGGACTGTCTCTTTTTAGCTTGCTAATGCTTTACAGGTACTGTTACAGGATGAGGTAATGCTGTGATGCACAGAGCTTCCTGACGTCAAGTCTGCAGGCCGAACAGACAGCCTGTCTTTTAACGTGGCTGACAGCCAAATTATGCCACTATGGTGATTGCCTCTGCCTCTATTCCAGCCCATCTCGTTCCCAGCAAGAGGTGGTTTAGAGGGCACAGCAGGTAGCCAGGCCAAGGGGCACTGGCAAAGTCCAAATGCCAGGTCATATCATGTGTAGTCAGAACCTGAGACAGGCATCCAAACACTCTGTGCAGCCAAGCATGTTTGTTTACTCACGGAGGTCATCATATCAAAACCTGGCCTGCATGGTGTTGTGCATAGTCATACAAATCATGATGCATTATCAGGCATGAATATCCCAAACAAAAGCATGACTAACTAATGTACTCTGAACCTCGGCCGGCTAATTATTTTTATTGTGACATGTCATTATTTTCAGAATAAAGAGTGTTATGACACAGTCTGTGACCATTATATCTATGATCTTATTATATGTATATTAGAAATCCCATGGGGTCTAGTCTAATCTAAAAAATAATCTGAGTTCTGTGTCATTACAGGCTGTCATCCAACAGGAAATTAAATAGAAACACACCTGAAATGGAACACATCAGGAGGGACACACTGCAGTTATTTAGACTGTACTGTACTGTATATGAGTTCAAATAATTATGCAACCTCAGTATTGAAAGCTTTCCGAATTTTTTTTTGTTCAGTTCCCTTAAATAAATCAGAAAAAAATCACCAGGAATCACAGCTTCATATGTCTGAACATCCCCATCATTACATCCATGAACAAAGCTGCACCTCACAATTCATTCCAATGCCAGTGTGCAGTGTCAAAGTATGAAAAAATATTCTCTATATGTAGCAAAGGTGTGAATGCAGGTGATGAAAATGTGACAGAGCTGCCTTATCACACAGGACTTGTCACAACCATAATAATATTTCTGTTTTAATGAATTCATTACTTTGTGTTTTGCCGAACTCCTTATAATCACAGTTTTTTTGTTTTTTTTTGTCCATGGAACACAATTCATTTTGCAGAAAGACATGACAGCTTCCTGTAGAACAAAAGACAACAAAAAGAAACCAGGCTACATGCAAACCAGCTTTTCATCTTGTCAGCAGAGCATAACCATACCAGACAGGTGGAGTAACTACACAGTATTTCCTTAACCAGACAAACTGAAACAGCAAAACAAAAAAAAAACAGCGAAAAACACAACCCAATACATGTTACAGCCCCTGCATAATGGGCAATAAACACAACGGAAATATTTATACTCGCCTGACAGGGAGAATTTGGCATTCTCCACCTGAGGGATCCCAGAGGACGCTTTATAGCGGCCCCTCAGCATGTTGACAGATATCACAGCAGACAAGGCGCCCACTGTGAAGCTCCTCACTTCCTTGGGACTGTAAATAGTCAGTTCGGACTTTCTTTAAACCACAGTGACTGGGTATTTGTATTTGACATAATCTAATATTTGAACACAATAGAAGGACAGAGGACAAGTCCATGGCTACATAATCTCTACAGCATGAATTCAATGTTCTGTTGTACGTGTATTGTCTTTGCCATTGTTCATTTACATCACTGTGGAGTTGCAAATACTAATCCGTGATATATCTGATGAAGACACTGATTTTTCATGTCATCAAACTGATTATTGTGAAACCCAGTGCAGAAGCCATCACATGGGAATCAGCATCTATGAGCACGCCCTACCATCTAGATGATCACCTTTGTAGGGTGAGTACAGCTGCCAAGAACCAGAGCAGCCAAGATTCCATCAGGCGGATTCCTGGCTGCAACATATGTGGCAGCTTTCCATAGACCTAATGAAACAGCTGAAATTCCCACTGCACATCACCATGAACATCCTGAGGCCAGCTATCCTCCTTGTCTCAGAGGTGACCACCATTGTCATGTTGAAGCTGACAGTGTCGTGGGAGGACGGTCTGGAGGAGGCCCACGAGAGAAGGAAAACAAATTACTAAGAACTAGTCAACTACTGCCACAAGCAGGTCTGGAAGGCAGGGTGCATGCCCATTGAGGATGGCTGCAAAGGTTTTTTCGGGGCAATCACTATACAAAGCCTTGAGTGCAGTGGCACCGGAAAGAAGAGGAAAACATCACAGAGGCAGCAGACAAAGCATCAAGATGGCTCTGGATTAGGAAAAGAGGTCAATGGGAAGGAACAAATGCCAACTAAACACAAGGTCTGATTAACAAAAGCTGGGTCGCCTGAACGTCTGACCTGAAACACCCTACATCTCATGTTAAAAACAAAAAACCTGGGACACCATTAAAATCTGGTAAACAGTAACATCTTTTAACTACTTTGCATCCGTCCCATCTACGAAGGCTCAGCAGTGGCCCAAGCTTCGAATCCGACCTGCGGCCCTTTGCTGCATGTCGTTCCCCATCTCTCTCTCCCCACATTCCTGTCACTCTTTGGGTGTCTCTGTCAAAAAAAATCATTCAGGAGCATACTTTTACTACAATTTTATCACAAAACAGCAATTAAATATTATTTGTCAGTTTGACACTGCCAGTAGGTAGAAACAACTTTGGATTGCTTCCTGTTCAGGTACAGACAGTAAATTTCTTCTTCAATTTCAACTTCTAATGTGTTAAAAATAATATATAATAATATCTTTGTATCTTTTGTATTATCTTTTGATTTCATCAAAGCAAACACACTTTTCTAGCATTGAAGCAATAAATTGTTGACAGTGGGACATTAGAGCACCAGTTGGTTTTGTTATTGATTCTCTGCGACTGTCCTGACCAGAAAATCTCCAGTATTGGTCATTCGTTCAAATGCTCACACAGTCTATTACATTACATTGACAAATAATAACCTAGTAGTGGAAGTAGGGAGAAGTCTATAAGGAGGGTGTTGGGGTAAGTTTTTATGAGTAATGTTTTGCAGCTCATCCCCTACCAGCAGTCCAGCTTGTTTCCTGTAACCATGAAGGTAAAGCGTGAACCTTTTCTTACCAAGCAGGTTATTTGACTAAATTGAGCCATAGCTTAACCATAGAATTGGCAAACACAGATAACAACAGATATGTGTTGCTTTTGGAACAATCATATGGGCAATTTTGGAAAGACAAAATCTGTGTGTGCGTTAAGTGTGTGTGTGCTCGGTAATGGCAAAGATGATACTTTTTGATTGTAATGTGCTCTCTTGGTGCCACTATTCCTACACTGAACTATGTGGCTGACTGATTCAAGAAAATCCACTTCTTGGATATTTAACATGTGAGTGTGAATGATGGCATTGTGGAAGGGACAGTGTCAAAAGTATGATTGGCTAAGACACTGAATAAAAAAAATCCAAGCTGCTCTTCGCTGTCAAAATCAGTTTTCATCAAGGTAGCGTGAGAGGAACACCTCGTTCATTCAGACTCTACTGTGACAAGAGAGAGAGTGAAAAAGACAGCAAGTACTACAGCACAGTTAGTTTTACATCAAAATCCAGTGGCTATTCTCTATTTTCATGGTTGCTGCAGACAGTCCTACTGTAAATGTCAAGTCAATTCACAGATGTCAAATTTGATCCAGTCATGCAGTTTGGAGCAGACTATAATTAACTAGATGTGGTCAATGCACTTTGTAATGATTGATATGTTGACATGTGCATTTGAGGAATATTTATAGGATTATTAGTGTTAGTGTTTAAAATGTAGAACATTCAATAGAGAAAGTGGCTTCTCTCAAGGACTGAACACATACAGTACTGTCTCCTATTTAAAGAGTCTGTTATGTTTGATTTCCCCTCATACTGTTGTAGGTTGTCCAAAAACAATACGTTGACTTTAATATAGCCAGTGTTTTCACATATTTTTACATGATTCCATACCTTGTAACACATATAATGTTTACAAGCCAGATGTTTTTCATGGTCACATCTGCACAGAACATATGTACTCGCATCCCAGGAGTGATAATGAGTTGGACTGAGTGTAAAATCACTTCTTGTGCTTGTCGCTGAGCGTCTGCTCTATATACATCAGGTGAAATGATAGCTTATCCACAAGTTCACTTTTTGTCAGCAGTTAGGTCTACATAACAAGACACCTGAAATGCACCCAAACTGGGCTAATCAATGGGGTGTCATTTTCTCATTTAGTGGAAGAAATGGGTGTCCTTGTCTGCTTCAGCCTCACTTTGTGATTTATGCTGCTGGGGCATTTTTACATAAAATCTTGATTAGTGCAGATGCAACACAGCTAATGGCTTTAACACTGTTTCGGGCTTAATTTAGTCACACTGAGACACACTTATGAAATGGTTCTGATCTTGCTTGCATATTTGCATTTAGCTCCTTTTCAAGAAATCACCTCCTAATCCTTTAAAAAAAAATCTGTTTCTTAGCCAACTGGACATCTGTCTTTTCCTGTCTTTTTTCCTTCCTCTATCCACCCATCCATTCATGCCTGCTCTTACATTCCACTTCTCTCCCGCCCATCCACCACCTTTCTCTGTTCCTTCCTTTTAGTCATCCATCTGTGACAACCTACACCTCCCTCACACACTTCAAGTTTGTCCATTTGTTGCTCTCTCTCTCACAACCCAGACACACACCACCACTCATCCATTTTGTATGTCTACCTGTTAGTGTCTGTGCCGTCCTACACACACTCACACTCTCCAGCCTCTTCCCCGACACCTCTCTACTGTCGTTCTCCTGCTCAGCACCTATTTTGTCTTCCCACATTTGTGGGTGGTATCAAATGTTTGTGTTACAGTTATGAATGCATCATTTCTTAATTTTACCTTCAGTAGCTAAAACCAACCAAACCCCCTGTGTTTTCACAAGTACTCCTTTTCAAAATGAATGAGGGATTACTTTTGTCTGCTTTGTTCGTAATATCTCAACCATTACCTCTAGACTCAATTTGGGGTACCCAATGTATAAAACTACCAAGTGCAGTTTGAAATGCAGACCTCCTATGGACTTACTGGACACAACATACATGAATCATATGATGCGCATACTAACCAGGGATGCTTCAAGTAGTACATGTGTGAATGGTAAGAAACACATCTGATTTTATTGCAATATCATTCTTTCTCTTGCGTGTTACAGACTACAGATCCTGTGTGATAGTGTTCATTAATGTAGAAATATATGTACATATTCAGGAGTATTTTAATGTATTGTTTATTTTAGAACCACTCAAATCATTACACAATTTGCATCCATATCTCTGCTAAAAATTGTTTACTTTACTGCTCTGGGCTATAAAGTTCCTTGCTGTGCCATCTTGACTGCTTTATCTACTCTCTTTACTAAAGTTGCCCTCACACTTAATACACATTTACATGTAAAAGACCAAGTAGTTGTATATTACAAACCAGTTGTTAATTTAGTTAAAATTCACCCAGAAGGCACATTTAATGTCTTCAAATTAATGCGTCATGTCACGGATGTGATGTGGTTTCACTTAGTGAGAAGAGGGCATACAGGGACACAGCAGGGGCCCCATGGCTTCAGACTGGAAGCTTGATAGACCTCACACAAGGCAGTTCTCCCTGAAATGAAAGATGTGGGGAAATTGGGAGTAAAATAGAGCTGCACGGATGACATTTTTTAGGTGAGATGAAAAAGGAGGCCTTATTTTTCTTTTTGTGAAAGTGTCTCACTGTGGCTTGGTGTGTTGGACTGAAAATATCTGGGTGTTATTCATTGGGTTTCAGGACACTCTCAGAACAAGGCAGGGGGGGCATTGTAGTTACTTCAGAGAAGGAGAAAAAAAATCTCCAATCTCCTTTTTTTCAGGATGTTTCTTCCTCCACCAACGTGCTAGATAGAAAAGAAGAGATGCATCACACATTTGATTGCTCCAAAATACAAAATATGGATTTGAGTGTTTCACTGTTCTATTGTCTTCCTACCGGAAAATAACATATAATTATAGAGGTAAACAAAGTCACAGTAATTAAAGAATCAAACAGCCAAACTAAAAGCTCTTTAAAATCATGAGCCATTAAATTAAGGAGTTATTGTATTAGGCTAAAACTTGGGGTTGTTTTTTGCTTATTCAGCTAAAACAATGACTTTTGTCCCTCTTTATATGCTCACAGTAATGCAATGTGACAATGTGATTCTTAGCTGTTTACAAGCAACAGCTTTGACATTCAAATGTCAAAAAAATTGACAGACCAATGAGTACAACCACTAATTTTCTGATACACAGCTTGATTCTTGATCATACCTAGAGATACAGAATTGATGTGCACTGATGCCTAATAGGACTCTATTAATAGCAGAAAATAATGAGTCCAGAACATTGCTGCATATTTGAGTATGGTGACTGCATGTGCCATGCCCAGTTACATCATTTCTCAATCACAGTTTTTGTATGTATGTGTTTGGGGAGATTAATAGATGATCTGTGACATAACTGGAAAATCACAGGTTTGATCAGCAAGCCAGTTAGTCACAAGCCCTAACTACTCACTTACTGTAAGTCATTTAATATGACCCTCTGAGTTTAGTGCCTCCAGTATTACATTGGGACACACTCACTTGAAATATAACAAAGAGATTAAACAAATAATGATACGCTGCAAATGCCCATGTGGGTCCAATAAAACTACAGTGATATAAATAATACCAATATGAAATGCTCTAAGAGTATGAAGCATGTAGGTTTGGTTGCTATTGGAAACTGCTTTGCAAGGGAGTGGCTGGTATTGTCCCTAACGCCTCTGAATCCTACTATAAATGGTCTGTATATTTATTTATTTATTTTTTGTAAGAGAACATTTGTATTCCTCAAAGTAAGAGAATATCAAATCAAAGCTTATATTTCTTAATATACAAGCAGAATTTGTCCTTTCTCCTGTCCCTTGTCTAAACTTCCATTTAAAACTTTAAATTGTATCTCTAACAGGGGACAACTCGTTGATATAGCAACGTGTCATCTCCAGCCTTGTAACCTTGGTCTGATACTCCCCACACACCTTTTGCTGATTGATAAGTGTGTCACTGGCAGCAGTCAGGTCGAGATGTTTGTCTACTTAATTTTTGTTTCAGTATTGCGGCACGGCAAGCCTCACCTGGTTCTGCAGGGTTACTTCAACCTATATCATTACCACCACCACCAGGAGCTGACTGGCCCTGACGACTTCCCACTGTGGACATCCAGCGATCACTGGGAGAGCAGAGCTGGAAAGATAGGTGGATAAATTTTCAGTGAGTGTTCACAATAGGCATTGATAAAGAATAGATAAAGGACAGACAGGGATGAGAGGTGAGGTATTCAAATGAGGTCAAATTTGTTGCACATCATTGTGAGATTATAATTAGTAATTAGTTTTGTGAAAATATACCATATGAAATGTTTACAATGCAAAAATGGCGGAAAGTAGATAAATGCTGTGAGGATGAGAAAGATGAGCTGAGATGAGAGATGAGGGCAGGCAAAGGAGGCAGATGGATGGACAGATTGAACGAGTGTATAGCTTTAGCACGATTAACTGCCATGCCATACACACAGCTCTCTTTCTTTCTTTCTTTCTTCTTCTTCCTTCCCCACTCCTCCTCCTTTATAGATCCATTTCTCCGGGAGAGGTCACACAACTGGCCTGGTCAGTGAAGAACTTCTGACTTCTGAGTGCAGTCCACTCAGAAGTCAGAAATTCTCAGCTGGTAGGTTGTCTATTCCTTCCAACATGAAAAAGTCAGGGCAGAAATGGGAATGCTTATAATGTTCTCTCGCACTGTTTGCTAACTGCCGTACACAACATTAACAGAAAGACAAAGTTAATGATTACCTGGTAAACATGGTGGAGCACAGTGCAGCTAAAGAGTCAGATGTTTCCCTTAGGAGGAGCTGGAGATTAAAAAAAGCAGGTGAATATTGAACTTTCTTATTTTTTACTGGTGAGCTATGTGTGCATGTTCCCATCATTAGTGGGGTATTCTCTTGTTTTGGTTTATTTATAACCTGTGAATAAATGGGCACTTTTTGCAGTAGCTGCAGTGCACTCTTATTTTCCGGCATGTGACTTTTTTATTATATTTTGTTATTTGTTTACTTTTTCTTTTCTTTTTCTAAGTAGCTTTAATTAACCAACTTAAACTATGCTTATAAGAGGTCAGTTTCCCTTGGCATGTTAACTCATTTTCACCTTAGATTATTGTTATGATATGACTCATGAATGAAGATTTTCCTCTTATAAGAAACCCAGTGTGATGAAGCACAATTGCGGCAACGTAAAGAGAAAAAACAAAGGAAAATGCTTATGTGTCTGTATTAATGGTACATGCAACACTGGAAATAAGAGCTAAAAAGGAGACTAGAAAAGAGTTTTGGGTAAACATGAAGTACTTTTCTCCACTTTGGAATACCTCCCGCTGCCCATGCCCAGAAGGCACCCCACCTTGCTCTGTCTAACATTTGGCATTCATTGATTATCTTTCAAATCCAGTCACATCACATTTGACAAGTAACACAGTAAAGTTAGAAACTAAAGCTCAATTACATTAAGTTTATTCAATCAACTATAAAGTGATATGACGCAAAATATGAGTTAATATAAAAGTGTGAAGTTAATAATAGTCTCATTGGTACTTTTGACTTTTGTGTTAATCTTTAAAATGTATTAATTTGCTAACTAGCAACTAGGAGAACATTTGCACTAGAATTTGTGACATTTAACTAGCAGTCCTTGTGTGTTGGCAGTTTGTTTGAGACTGTTAGCCAAGACCTAAAGCTAATACTACCTCAGAATGATCTAGTAGATGAGCTTTTGGTTGATTTAATGGTAACTTTGGTCTTTTTCAGCCTGCACCTCATTTTCCCATGTTTTTGTGTCAAAGTGACCCAAAGGGCGGGTTTAGATGTTACCCCTCTCTCCTTGTCAGTTCTTCAATTTGTAATCTTATCCGTATATCAAAGGCCTTATCCACATTGTTGAAATGAGTAATATTAACTAAATATTTAGGCATGACATTGAAATTGCATTAATACACTCATGTCTCCATTGTAGTGGTCAGTGGCAAAAACATTTTCAATGTACATATTTGTCTAGAGTTATGTTGTAGCCCATTTCGTAACTGTAGGCTGCTTTGCTTGAAATCAATAAAAGTCTCTATTAGTCACTTTGACACAAAACATGGGAAAACAAGGTCCAGGTTGAAAAATACTAAAGTTATCCTTTAAAGTGACTGATGAGACATTTGTACTCATTACAGAAAGGACCATGAAATTCTCCCTGGATTCTGTAAGTAGAGGCTAACATTAGATCTTTCCTGTCTGCCAATGTCACAGCTTCATTCTGAGTGTGGTAAGCTAGTAAAAGGCTTTTTCCCAACCTTGATGTAGCATGGGTGGAACTGGTCCAATGAAGCCTGGTTACTGAAAACAGCCACCTGTGACAGCACCCTCTTGTCACACAAGTCAATAATACAATAATACTTTTTTTGGATAAACTGTGTGAACTCATAGTCCAGTTCACAACTGTGCTAAGCTAACACATTTGCTAAGTGAAGTTAAGTTTGTTAGCTTAGAGAAAATCACAATCGTTATTTTGACTAGGCCATATAAAAGACTTTTCAACTTGATATAGAGGTCAAAGTAGTTCAGATGCAGTGATTGAATTTGGGAGCTTGAGAATCTGTATCTAATATTTGTGCAAGAGACTATTATTAGACAATTGGAGACAAATGCAATTATACCTAATGACTGTACTGTATGGTGTTTGTTGTTGGGTGTAATGCAAACCAGTTACACATACATGATTTACAAATTAAATTCCCCATTATGCAATAAGTGGGATTCTGTCTTGTTTCAGCTGTAATTAAGGTGGCGCACGCTCTGTTTTTCAGCTATCAGTGTCATCCCCAGTGCTCCCAGTGCATAATGGGAATACTGTCAGTCCATCTTCAGTGCGGTTGCTTGGGATGTCAACTTAACTTCTATGACCTTCTAAGACTGTGTAAGAACCCTACCTGTTGCTCACCAAACTGTCATAGCCATGGGCTATGTGATTAATCTTCTTTATCGTGCATAGTCCCAAGGAGGTAGTTTTTGTCAGCACATCAAGGTCAGATCAATGAAAATCCGATATTTAAATGTCACTTGATCAGGCATGATTCCCGGAGGGACTTCGAAAGCTGAAATAAAATTAAAATGTCTCCCTAGATGTTTCATGGTAAAGCAACTCCAAAAAATAATGGACATGTAGCACTCAGCGAAAGTTTGTCAGCCTAATGTTAGAGTTAATTTTAACTAACGACAGAAAATACACTATGACTCTGAGAAAAGAGTTTCAAGTGTACTCACCCCAGAATGCATGAAGATCCCTAGAGAATGAAACATTGTAGCATAACTATTGTTTGAATCATACACATATTACCACGCAATGAGCAACGTGTCTTTACTTTTGTCATTGTCGAATAGTATGTTGGCACTGGTGCCATATTCAGTCATTCCCCTTTTGAAAATCTGGTCTGTTATTGTCAAAGAACAGTGTGAACCTAGCAAGTCATCCATAAAAAAAATAAGTTTTTAAACTAGGTCAAAACAGATCAGATAGGCTTGTGAGTTAGTTAGGGTTGGTCTGTACAAATTGCTGCTTGCAGTCTAACATCTCAGTCTGTACATTTACACTGTACTTTTACGTCTTTTCTGAATATGCAAATGAGCTGTTAAGTGGTTAAAACAGAACAAATAACAAATTAAAAATATCTATATTGCATCATCACTGATATACACATTTGTCACCCACCTAAATTGTGATCTAGGAAGTCACTGTCACTTTTACACAGTTTGAATGGTTGACTTCAGTTAGTTAAAGGTAAACAAGTTGATTTTGTGTATGT
Source organism: Miichthys miiuy (assembly GCA_036365135.1). Lineage (NCBI taxonomy): Eukaryota > Metazoa > Chordata > Actinopteri > Sciaenidae > Miichthys > Miichthys miiuy. The sequence continues at coordinate 17,999,836 of CM071609.1, read as the reverse complement.
AATCAGTTCTGGTTCCATTTGTACATCCAAATGCATACTGTGACTGTTTCTGACTACATTTTAACAATTTACTAACATTTAATAAGACCGCATTGATTTGATTTTTGTTTTTTGTTTTTGGGTTGTTGTTTTTTTCGTTTTTGGCTCTTTGATTATAATCAAATAGTATCAATTTATCGTTTTCGAAATTATAAATCCTGTGCTCAATCACCCAAAATGAAGAAGTCAAAACATTTCTAAATAATGACAAATAACAATGACAGATCCTCGTGATCCAGACTTGCTGATATCATTTGCATAATTCTGTTCTGACATCTTCACACAAGATTGGCTACATCTGGCATAAGCGGGTGAAAGGGAAAGAAGTAATTGGCGAAAACAACCATTTCACAACTGGAACACAGCTTTGACATTTTTTTTTCCACACTAGGGAGAAAGGTAGAGATGGTGAATGAGAAAAGAGACAAGGGAAAGAGCTGGAGAGAAAGAGGGAGAAAGGAACATCTGGGGTCTGCTGGAGACTGAGGAAGTTCCCAGCTGTCAGAGTTTCCCAGCTGCTCTGCCGACCTTCACTTTGCCAAAGAGAGAATCATGGGAATGACTTTGCTTCTCCCCTGCTTTGGAACTGGATTCATATTCCCTATAATAACCCTTTGTCTCATATTTGCCCTAATATTTCACTGTGTTGGAAAGAATGGAGTTGTTGGATTTTCAATCCTGTCAGTGTTGTAGCCAATCATACCCCCTGATAATATGAATGTTTGAAAGAAGGCTTTATGCCAGGTCCCATACTGTATGATGAAAGTCTTGAGACAAGCTCCAAAGCTTTGGAGTAAGTTATCACGATTGGTGTGCTGTTGACTATAACTAAGCTGTTTCTGGCAACATTTAAACTTTTTGCCTCTAGAGACATGATGATAAAGTATGGCAGTATGTGTTGATGGAAAGAGCAGCCACTATAATATTTTATTATATTCTCCACCATCAGTAATGCATTTATAACTTGTGGTTTTATCAAATTGTATTCTTTAATTCATCCCACCCATAGACAGTGTCTTATGTTCTTTTGGGCTCTACTATACTGAACATTTATTTTGTAATTTTTTTGTTTAATAATGTCATCAAGACTGTCAGTTTGTGAGACCTATCAACAGGCTCTCTTAATAATAGGAAGGAAGGTTGTCAGAGATGGTGATGCACTGGTCAAAGCTGGGTGAAATATTCATAACACATCCACATTTGGATTTCCAGTGTATAGCAGCAGCATGAAACAAGAGGCGTCTTTATTTAATAAGGGCAGAGAACACACCAAACACAGAATTTTTAAAAAGCTATATCCTGATCCTACTGAGGTTAACATGATGCACAAAAACCTACAACCAGAATGGGCACAGAAAACTAAGTCAACTAACCAAAGATGTTGGACAACTGAACTATTGAAGATATCAGAGGACACCAGTCTTCAGGATAACAGTGTGCTAATTCAAATGTTGGAGAACACCTGGGACTGCTCCAGAACCAGGACCCTGGACAGTAATAAGACACCTAATTGTGGAAAAACGGGAAAGTCTTCAACTATTAATTCAAATGTTTGAATAGTTTACAGTGACCCAAAATTCTACTTTTAAATTTAGAATTAAAAAAAGTAAGCAGACAGTTAGAAAAGGACAGATTTCATCACCTGAACTGTGTCTCTCTTAAATAAACAATGAGCTCTGTGACACCATTACACTTTGACACCATTGGTATTGTTTTAACGTACAATCTTTTGATTTGCATCTTTGGGATGAAGTGGTCATTGTCACAGTACAGTATAGTCTTTCAAGTTTCTCTGTATCTGTTTGTGTCTGTCTATCTTTACATCCATATCACTCTTTTGCTTTGATGTTTTGTGTAGCTCTTTTAGTGTTTTTTTGTTTGTTTGTTTCGTTTTGTTTTTGTTTTTTTGTCTCTCTTTTACTTTCTCTCACTGGTCTGCCCACATCTCTTCACTCATCACTGAGTGCAATTATCTCTGAAATGTCATCTAATGTACACTATGTGCCTGACTGTGAAACATAAACTACTGTATATGAAGAAAAAAAAAAAGCAGTGCCTGAAATGTAAAAATATAAATTTAACAAACAGTGTTATACATATTGATGCTGTTGGACAAAAAAACATGTATTGAATACTTTTAAAAGTTTTTGGCTTTATAAAGTAACCTCGGTTTGCTTGGTGGCCATGCAGCTTTTAGTTTTCAGAAGGCCAAAAGTCCCACATACAAAATTCAGCATTCTAAAAGTCAAGTCAGGTGAAAGAAGAAATGGCACATTGTCTTTGTTACACATTGTGTCCTGTCTTTATCTCTTTCCCCCTCTCTGTCTCCCACGGCTACCGTTGAGGGGTGCCTCTTATGTAAGTCCTTGTTTAAACATGAACATCTGGCTCAGTTGGCAAACACCATTGTTTCATCTCTCTTGGAGATGACTCACTTATTCAACAAAAAAAAAAAAAAAAAGAAAGAAAGAAAGAAACTGTCTTGAGCTGTCACCAGGCCACAGAATGTGTATTTATAAAAAAAGTTTTGGTTATAAAGTACCTGTATGAGAAACAGATTGGAGGCAGTCATAATAAGATTGGGAAATACCAATTAGCTCCAAAGGAGTCAGCAGATTTATGCCAAATTTAATCAGAGGCTCTAGTGGCACAGTTGCTACATGGGTTTGCACTTGTGTGAATTATGTAGTGTTTGTGTGTCTGTGTGCATTTGTGTGCTTGAGTATATGTGTGTGTGCCTACATATCGCAGACATGCATGCAGACTTACAAATAATACGATATTAAATATCTGTGAATGAGTCCAAGGACTGTCTGTGAAAATGAGCCATTGAAGATGAGTGTGTGTGCATACTTACAATCACATACAAGGTTATGTATATTCCAGATGTCTGAACATGTACTATAACTCAGTTTAAATAGAGGCCTTGACATCTTTAAACCAGTACATGCTTTTCCTATTTTTAATCATATGTATGAAATCCTCATTCGGCATTTAAAATCTGATATAATTACAGCAAAGATGAGAATTCCCCTTCCGGTTCATTATTCTATTTCAAATTTAATTTGCAATGCAATGAATTTTGCTATTTATTACAAGTTTAACTTACTAACAAAATTATGAAGAGTAATGCAAGCTAAGGCTTCAGTATTTTTCTTCTATAACTGCACTTAAACAATTTCAGACTGACATTTTTAGCAATCACATAGATTCACAATCATATGCATGTATACATGTGTATCAGTGTTCAAGTTCCTATGCACACCATCATGTTTTTCCTCAATGTAGGTGGCTGTCAGTGGGGAAACTGACATATAGTACTCAGCATTGGTGGTGGGGTTAGAGTAGGGGGGGAGGTTGTCTGAGTACAAGGCACCCAGTGGAAGAAACTGGCAGATGGAGCCACAGACCCACCGAGCAGCACTCAATGTCAGCTGCAGTGCTCAAGAAGCCCCCTGGGATCCACGGGGGCCTTTGGCAGACATGAGCACTGTGTTTTAGTCAGCAATTAGTTTAATGGAGCAAAATCTAAAATCATTTCCGAGCAACAGAGCTTTGAAGAAATGACAAGGGGAACTGCTTTTGGTCATTACTCAGGTTTTAGTCTAATTCAGGTTCAGTTGTTTACATGGACGGAAAGACTGTTTGGCCCCTTTGGATCTTTAAAGAGTCTCTAAAGAGATTTTTGGCACCAAACATGTTTGCAGTACTAATAATATATTTCTTTTCCTACATTAACAAAATTAATTAATTTTAGCTAGAATAAATTATCTTCAGCTCATGTATTTAAGTGCAAGTGTGGTGTTTTTTGTCCACAAGTTGGTTTAATTGTAGCTATTCAATTTTGTAGGATACTACACATATTATAGCTAAAGAGTCTAAATTTATTGATTTTCAAATGGAGAATATAGCCCATCTTCCCTCTGTGCCAGTTCTGTCATGCTACAAGGATTCCCCTTCAAGTCAAATGGACCTCACTTGAGGATCCTTACAGGAGTTTTAGTCTGTTTGTCCCTCTACTTGTCCATCTGTCTCTTTCTTCCTCTGTACATCTAGTGTAGCTCTATATCCCTTATCCTTCATCGAACAAGATCGCTTGAATGACCATGAAAATGTGAAAGCAAGCAATGCAGCCAATTAGAACTGTTTCACTTCCTACTATAGACAGCAGACAGTGTGTCTGTGAGAGCAAATGTGCCTGCCTGTGCACACAAGGGATTGTGATACTTCCCACTGATATTTTCCATGCTACACGGAATGGGAATCAAGTCAAATTTATTTATGGAGCACTTTTGTGCATTACGCAGAGAAAATATCCAGATGAATTACGTAGAGATAAAAAAAGGGAAAATGAAATACATTATGAATAATTTACGGTAGTAGATATGTTTGCGTGTGAGTATGGTGTTGGGGATATACATGTCCTTTTTTTTATTATGTGAGTAGTGTATGTAATAAATAGCAAATCTAGCAAAGGATCTGTAAGGAATAATGTAGAAAGCTAATGCAGGACTTGGAGTATGGTCACTATAAAGTGGCCAGTCCAGTGTAGCCATCATTAAAAAAGTGTAGTGGTAAGAAGCAGCTCCCAAGTGAGAATGTCTAAAGCTCTGACTGTCAAATGTTGCATTGCCAAAATAACTGCATGTGTGCACCATGCTCCTGTCATTTAAACTGCAACTTCACGACTTTAATAGTTAAGCAAGTGATCAGTATTGCAGTTATAAACTCCAATAGCCTAATCCCAGTTTATTGTCCTAATACAGTGATATCACTGCATGGAAACACTGTTTACATGCGTATATATGACATGGGTTAGAAAATAAAGAAATATAAAAACAGAGAGTGTTGGTAACCAGCAATAGAATTTCTCCTGCAGTCCCAGTTTGTCATCTTCGCCTTCAGCATCTGTGCCGCAACAGACATCACACAATTTCATTTCCGTTAATTGACTATTTTGAAGTGGAGCGACGAGAGTTTTCTATCATCATATTGTCAGGAAGCAGCTGCCAGCTGCATAGCAAGCCCATAATGCAATCAGCTACTGTGTGAAGGCCTTCAGATTCCTATTGTGTTAGGCATTGCTTAGACTGCTGATGTCCTTCGACTGGTCAGAACATGCATCATTTCTCTCAGATGGCAACGATGCATCCACAATTCATCATCCACTTAATCTATAGTTTCATTTCATTATTGCCTTGGTTTTGAAAGTGTATTATAGATGTTTGCCTGCGATGTTCAGTTGGTGAAACATGGCACTCTGGCACAGATGCACTTGGTGGGAAAGGAAGCCAGTGACCCATATCACTTTTTGAAATCAAATAACAAGAAGTAACAAGAAGTAAAACTGTATATGCCAAAAAGCCACCAAAATAAGGAAAATAAATGGATTCTGTGCTCTCCTTGTTACTTCAGGACCACACTACAGTGCCTCATTAAAACAGAAGCTAATGAAATTTTTTATTTAGTTCACAAGTCCGGGAGGCATAAGGGGACAGGTTTTACTGCAAGTTTAACAGAGTACCATCCCTAAATTTATCCTCCTCACCTCCATAATATCATGATAAGCAAATCTTTTTAGGCCAGATTAAACCCACAGATTACTATAGCCTCTAAGGCACTAAAAGTGTAGATATTATAATTTCACCTTGATTAACATTGGAGTTCCAGCAGAGATTTTATTTAATTTTTTTCCAAATTTAGCAAATTTAATTGAACCATTTTGAATGCTAAACTGCCATGGCAATATCTTTTCATTCTTTGCCTCCATTTATTTGTTTATTTGTGTCATCTCTCTCTTTTTAATGAGTAATATCCTGAAAGGAATTATGGCTAGACACAACACAGTTTAGTCTTCAGTGAAAGATAATTACCATTCTGAAGATTGTCACGGTTTGACTGTCTAAGAAGACTCTAATTGTTTTTGACATTTTTTTTTAAATGCAGCACATTAACACATCCTTAGTTGTCACACTTAGAGTACCAAGCTCAGATTGCAGATGACTTGTACTGTAGGAGGAAATATGGATAATTAGTAGAGGCAGTAATGCAAGAATTAATAGCAGCTGGAACTTACTGCCAAGACGGCAACATGGACAGTGAGTTTATTATGTTGTTGCTATGTTATTTCATATAGTTGTGATAATTTTATGTAGGCAATAGTACTACTGCATGTTAAGATTCTAGTTACCACAAAACACAGTACAAACCCATTGAGCACTTTGCTCAATGGACAACCATAAACCTAATCCTACCACTATCCCTACTTCAACTTATTTATATAAATCTTGCACATAACAGACACACATTCGTCTAAAGCTGTAATCCAATCAGCAGGAAAAAATGTAAAGCAGATCAATTGAAATGAATCCTGACCAAGGCAACAATTCAACCACTATGTGGTGTGAATTATTTTAGTACAAGATAGAGGAGGTCAAAGACAGGTCAAGTCTAACACTAAATACTTTTTTTGGAAAGACACGCTGTGTAGATCAGCAAATCTGATTCTCACAGCAGTAGAAATCACGTCAACTCAATAGTAAAATGCTCAATGCTCCAGCTTTAAAGTGCACCCTCGAAAACAAAAATCCAGCATCAAATACTCTATATACTATCTTGACAAACAAGACTCTTCTCTTCTGGAACATCAGACAGATTCAAAAACATATGTGATTAAATGATTGATTCCAACAGGTGGAAGCCAAACCAATCAGCACCAGAGAAGATGATGACATGATATGATATGATATTATAACAGTGTGAATTTAGGGCCACAGTTTTATGGTGGCTGTGACCAACAGTGAGCTGGATGGTGGATATCAAGACTGGCAGCTGAATGTTGAGGCAGTCTTAGCAACAACAACTGTAAGTGATGCCAGCAAAAAAAAAAAAAAACAACTGTTCAAAACATCACTGTTGCTTCCTTCCTGTAAATTGGCTGCACTTCCCATCTGCTTCTTTGGCACCTGTGGATGTGGGGGATGTCAGTTAACCTCAGCTTCATAGATGAGTGCTTAGCAAGAGTGATGATGTTATGGTGGAACATTCACAAAATAATGGCAAGGGGCAAGAAAGCAATGATAGACTTGCTGATTTAAGATTAACATATTCATATTGTACTTTAAAATTATTGTGATTCCGTCCCTGAAACCAGCTTCGGTTCCTGGGTCTAATCCTTTAGTTCTAGTCTCTCTCAGCCCAGACTGTCTAGTTTTTAAGTTGAATCCAGATGCCCCCATGTTTCACTTATTCATCCCCTATACTACCCTTATTTACCAGACTCTTTTCATCTTCTACATTTCTTTCCTGTCTCTCTCCTCCTTTCATATCGCCATTAACCCTCCTTTCATCTGTTTTTGAGACACACATTGCCTTCATCTCTGGAAGTCTTGTTACAGCCAGTCATTTACTGAAAGTTCCTTGGGAGCAGGATGGCCAAGTAGTAAAAAACATTTCTGTTGACCAAAAGGTTCAATCTATAAAACACCTCATGTTCCCCAGCAACACCTGAGGTGTGCTTGAACAAGGGAATCATGAAAGATGTGATGCCAAAACAGCCAAGGATGTTTGGTGAGTAAGGCATGGTGAACTAAAGTGGAGTTGTGCAACATATTTTAAGTTTGATGGAATTTCTAAGGATTTTGTTTAAGGCTGACTGTTAAAGGTCAGACTTGTTTTTTTTGGATATACATGTGTTGTAAAGTATGGTCAGCAGGTTCATTTTTGCCCTCAGTTACTCCATCCATCAAGTAGTCAAAAGATCATTACTCTGAGTGGAACTGAGTGGAAATATGTCCTGTGAAGAATTTATGATGAATGGTGTTGAGTAAACGTCTGTCAAATGCTTTTATCATTTCTGTGATGCAGAATTAACTGAAAATCATGAGATTTTTTTGAGCACCTGCTCCCCAAAGGCTTAATGTTATACACACTAAGGTGTCCTTGAAGGGAAATGAAAATGTAATGTGAGGTAATGTGTTTGGAGCTATGCGTGACTACCAATTATCCATTACATAAGCAGTATTTATTCTGAGGAGAGAAATTGATCAAATCATTTAAAGGCTGGTAAACATAATTCAGAGGTAATTACGAAATTACCAGCTTGTGTGTGATCTCCGCAGACAGAATGATAAATAACATACATGGCATACCTTTAAATGGTGTTTACTCGACAAGGCTACAGTAAACACAATTTACATCCTTTTTTTTCTCGGCAAGCAGGATTTGCTGGGGTAGTTTATAATTGAGTCTAGCGGTGCATGAACTTTCTACAGCTGCAATCTGTCTAAGCACAGCTATTTCTCCCTCTGCAGGCCCCAGCTTTCTTTGTCGACTCTGCCTCACGTCGCAACAGTCCCCAAATGTGAGAGATCTTGATGAAAGCAGAATGTAATTATTAGTGTGGTAGTTCTAGGATGGTGGCAGGATCTTTACATGGTTCAGTGAACAACACGCTCTCTTTTCAAATGAAGAACATTCGCCTCCTTTCAAGGGCAATTATTTCAACCCTCAGTCAACTTCCTCCCTCTCTGCCTGAATGTCAATGCAATGGAATAGGACCGATGTAGAAGTTATCCAACAATCTCATAATATATTGGAAGCTATTATAGCTTTCCCCTCCCCTGCATCAACACTGCATTACTGCATATTTTTCATCATCTAGGGCAGAATGGCTACATGGGACATTTGTTACATGTCATCCCTCTTCCAAATGTTTTTCATCTCGTTTATGTGTCTGTAAAACTGTAAAGAAAAAAGAGTTCAAAGAGTTCTTTACAGGGAGAGGGGCAAACCAGCAATACTGCAGGAAACATGAAGTGCATCTGGTTTTCTGTTCTCTTCAAAGATTTCCAATTCCTTTTCATTATTAGATCAAGGGTAAGTGGCACATTTTAACCCATGAACCTCCAACCATCACCACTTGGCTGCATTAATGCATATGTGCTTTGCATGTAAAGGTCTAGTCATGTCATATCCACATTGCACAGGACCATATGGTGGTGTGATGGTAGGGCTTAACTGTCAAGACGTGATGAGACTTACAGCAACAGGAGAGAAGGAGAATGGGTGACTGGCAGCTGACAGAAAAAAATGGGGTGAGGAAGACATAATGCACAGAGCAAAAGAGGTTAGGTGGACTTGGGGAGCTGAAAAGCAATGGAAAAGTGATGGTTGTTTGAATCTCAGGGAACAGGGCTCATGGAAGTGTCAAACTTTCTTTCCTTTGCAGGATGGCATTGTTGCAATGACTTCGAAGTAACATTTCACTTTAAGGTACACATTTCTCTAGCTTTTTTTTATCAATCCTCTGAGAATGTGGTGGATGATGACAGACACATGTAAGCACAAAACAATGATAGTAGCAACAGAGAGGTATTTTGGGGGGATTAGGTGCAACATCTGCATTAGTTCAGTTGAGCAGTTTTTTACTTTATGCTTTCCTATGGTCCAGATGCTTTAATGTTATGGAAGAATTATCTGCTGCTTTCTTTCAAAATGTGTGCTTGAACTCAAAAATCACATGCTTGTGCTCACATTTCTTCTTCTTGGACACAAACATTTCACTCGCACTCAAATATGTCCTGTGCGTGCTCAGATCTAAAGTCTGCGCTCTCACATCTAATGTGCTCGCACTCAGAACAAGCACGTCCTTTCAGGTTGAGGTGTCTGCTCAGACTGAATGATGTCCCTCCCTGCGCTTAAAATAGTGTGTTTCACCAGCCAATAGGGAGACAGCTAGAGAGTGGACCAATCTTGGGTGTGTTCCTCTGCCCTTTTTGAGCGCTCCATAGGGGCGGGTATATGGTCTGTTTGTAAAACTGCTTCTCTCTTAAAATACACCAATTTACCATATTAGCCAGCTATTTGAATCGTCACCTATCTAAGATGCCAGCTTATTTATGTATAATTAATCTTAAATAATTCTAAAAAGAGTTATCGTAGTTTAGATTTTTTCTAATTTTATATTAGGGGGATATATTTTATATACTATAAATACTCACAGTAACACGGCAGTGTTATGACAGTCAAATGGTTAACTACATTGCTATCTATTGTATTTTGAACCATGCGACGCTGGTTTGCATCCGCTGCATGTGAGAAAGAAAGCAGCAGAAATCTGAGTGTGAGCACAAAATGTGAGCACGAGGAGAATAAATCTGAGCACGAGAAGGAGAAATCATGCTCTCAAACTGAAACTCTACGCTCTTGAATAAAGATAGGATAATTCTTTCAATATAATGTCTGCTCTCTGCTTTGCAAATATTCTTGTGTTTTTCTTTTTCCCTTCTAAAGAGGATTGTAGTGCTTTAAATTTACATGGACTCACAAGTCACTGTATACATTTGTGGACATTGGGAAGCACCATGGAACCACCATGAATACTTGACAGTGTGCAACAAGAGAGTGCTAACTAACCCAAACAAGGTTGCAATTGTAAGAATTATTCATTTTACTGGGAACTGGAGAGATGAGAGACAGAACAAAGCAGAGTCCTATGACTACCTTCCATGCACTACCATCCAGACAGACCACCTCATCAACCTCTGTACTTGGCAGGATACAGCCACGGACACTTCAAAAGGGAATAATATAATTAAATCTCCCCAACATGGATCTCTGTTTAATGAACTAGTTGTAACATGGACAATTCTTAAGACGTTCAACTTTTTAAATGTTGACCAAATTCTACTTACAACAGCTATTACAAGCATTTACCTGATTGTTTCAGAATTCTTGAACTACCCAATAACACTTTGCACCATTCTGAGTAACAATAAATAATTCATGCTCTGCTAATCCATGTCTGGTCTGCTGCCTTGTGTGATGTCCAGCAATGCTAAAAGGTCTGGAGCAAATGGGCTATTTCTGTCCATGGCCTAACTGGAAACCTTCTTTGATTTTGTATGGGGAGAAACTAGATTAAAGATGAGATTAACAAGAGCTGAATAAAGACTTATCAGCTGTCTCATTTGTTCTTGACAACTCTTTCTGTGCCCAGAAAGGTACACAGGGATTGACATGAAGATGAATTAAAGAGGAACTGTTAGAACTAAGTCAAAGGCAAATGGGTCGCAAGTTGTTTTTTTTTTTTTTCCCTGTGCCTTTTTGCATTGCTATTCCTGTTTAATTTCCTGCACATCCAGTTTAAATTTGCTACTGCATGGACAAAATAAGTAAGAAAAGAATAATAATGAATCCATGTTGAACTTTTTTGGCCTGATCATAGTAACAATGGTATTCGATCAATGGTAGTCGAGCAGCCTATAGAGTTCTTTCTCCTAGTAGATTGCTCAAGTTCCTTCTCCCAAACTGAAATTTGTAATCTCCATAACATGTCCTAGGCCTGCCCAGGAGTCTGTTCTCAATTATTTACACCCCACCAAAAGGGGATTTTTCAGGAGGCTTGCATACTAGGAGTCTGGCAGTAGCGTGAGTAAGATAACTGAAGCAGCTGCTTTGTTCTCATTTTGATTCTGCAATTAACTGTTTTGGGGGTAAAGAAGCATTCTCTCTCATAGACCCCCTTTACACCATGCATTAAAATGGCTTTTGGTGAATCAGATTGGACAGTGCTTGACCACATGAAAGTACTGATCACCTGATGGACAGGTACGCATTCTTGCCACATTGAAAACAAGTCTAAATGCAATTTCATCACCAATCCACATACAACAGCTACGTGTAAGTGTGAACTAACACTGAATGTGATGTTTGGTTGTTTGAGCCAGACAGAGCAAGCACAGATGTACATGTAATCATGAATATCATATTGAGATAGAATCTGGACAATAGTTGCATTTGTTGAAAGGTGTAGAATGAGTCTTAGAGATGTCAAAGTTCATAACAGGCACGTCACACTCTGCTCTAAACTGCTCTAGTGCCTATCAATGGTCGTGCTCTGACAAAGACAAAAAACATTATAAACAGGAGCAAGGGAGGTGAAAAGGTACATCCTTGTGAGAGTTTAGTGCCCACACTCAGTGTGTTTAATTATCATGAAATGTTTGCAATTTATTTAAATAATAAGATTTTCATATATACATGATCTATATGTTGCCATTAAACATGTTACCATCAAAGAAAAAAAGCATACTGTAACACAGCTTAACATGTTTAAATGTAATAAAGATAATAAAGACTAATGATTTAAACACAATGTGCATCTGTTCTGGAAAAATAAATGATGGCTTATTGTTTTATTAACTAACATCCTGTAAATGGGTAAGGGCAATCCTTTCACTTCAGTACTTTAATTATAAGTAATTACGCACTCTTGAGATAGTCAGTGTTGTTTTAAACAAAACGGGGACTATTTTTATGACCGGTAGATGTGGAGAACGTGCCATCACCCACCTGTCTCTTTGGCACAGCCTCAAAACTTCCATATCTGGGTTTTTGGATCCTCTCAGTATTCAAGTGGGTGGAAAAACAAAACAAAAAAAAAATACCAAACCTATTTTAAGAGTGTGAAATTGTGAGAACTGCAAAAGCATATCTTGGTGCAGCTTGCTGAAATATCAATATCAATATTTTCTTAGTCTCCTGGGAGGTATCCTAAAAGGTAATTTACATAATTGTAGCAAATCTGATGCAGTCATTTTTTGTATCATCCAGAACCCTCAACATGATGTTCATAGGTGCAAGTTTGAAATAAATGCTGTGTGGCCTTCTCCAGTTTTGGATCAACAAACTTGCAGCACAATAGAAAAAATAATCAAAAAACATTCTTCCTCTTCCTCATTGCAAAATCTACATAATGATGATTGCTCAATGTTAAGTTGTTTTTTAGCAGTGATTTTATAAAATATTTTTATTTAAAAAATTCTAGGGTAGGGATCATTGTTTTGTTAGTTGCTCTGTTTTCCAATGCATTCATATATTTAATTCTTCTCCCCAAGAAGAACAGGCTGCATGCAGGAAACCACTAAGGCCTTTGCTCTCGCAGTCATTTTGTTTGAGGCTCAGCAGCTGACCAGTCTCCTATAGGTCTGTTGCAACAAAACAAACACTGTTTCACAATTCACTGATGGTCTGTGCCCTTATGACATGGTATCTAAATTTTGAGAGTAATACTTTGTATCTCACAGAACATTACATATTTATTTGGTGTAGCATACTGAGATAGCATGTTATGATCTGACATCCCATTCTTCCTCATCTCTGTTTCTAATTATTATACTTAAAGGACAACACTCCAGATCCCTGTTTTACTGTTTTGACAAAAATGGCAGATAAAATATTTGTTTCTTTTAATACATACCCCCTTTTTAGTCCTCAGGAAATTATATCCTAGCGAGGTAAAATAAATAATCCATTACTGTTATTCCATTATGAAACTTTAAATGAATGACATGGCTGCATCTCGTTTTATATTTGTTGTGCAAGTAGCTCACAGCAAATACTGAAAGCAATTGTATTCACAGTACATATTAGTCCCCAAGGCCCGTATGGCTGGAGCACCTCAATAACATAATAACGCTAATGGATCATTTGTTAGCATCATAGATGAGATAGAGGATGACAGGAAAATGAGTATAATATGGAGTTTAAAATATTACACTTTTATTGCTGATGAAATTGTGATGGCCCAACAACTTCTATTGTTTCCAAAGCATGAAATCTACTGTATCATCTAAACAGGGGCACACCTGAGACCAGGATGATCACTGGTTCAATGCTGTGGTACCTGCTAGGGACATATCTTTCTGCTCTATTGTACTGGACTGGCAGTGGCAGCAGATACAGATCAAATGTAGAAACATTGCAGTTCGGTACAGCAGGGATAGTCTTATTGTTTAAAGACAAGATCTAGATTATGGATGCCAATTTCATATGTGTTGCGTTCATTATAAATTTATGCCACTTAACTACAGAATTACCGAAAGACGATGCAGTTTATTCATATCGTTTCACGTATAATATTTCATCCTGAAATGATGATAACTGCTCCTCCCCAATTGCACTTAAACTGTTCCAAAAATAACTTGTATGTTTTCTGATCTGACTATGGTATGATTACATTTAAGTAACTAAGTCTGCTTGTTTATGTAAAAGGGAAAAATTCTTAAATCACATTTAAACTTTATTTTCTTGGTCGCAGCAGAAGCTGTCAGCACAATGTCACACAACATATTCTTCACCCTATAACGTTGATATACCAGCAAATGCTGCAAACAGTTGCCTATTTTTATGCTGAGCAGACTCAGAGCAACATAAGTAAATGGCACCAATGTCAAAGTCGCATGCTTAAAATGACCAACCATTCAAACCACCTACGCCTTTAAGACTGATTAATACTGTTTACAACTTCAACTTCAACAACTGCGACTTCCTCCTCTTTTTTCTCCCCAGTAATTATCCACGCAACAGCAATGGCAAAACGAACACTGTAATTTATATAATCTATATCTATAGTCTAGAACATTTTTTCCACCATATGTTTTTTTTCATTTTTTTACCATAGTTAAATGTATTTTTCTACTTAAGTGGAGTGTGCCACACTTAACACCCCACCACTGTTAATAAACCCCACAAAATTCTAAGAACCTAAACAAAGCTCCCTCATCTGATCCGTCACTAGAAATAGCTTAACTCCAAAGGCAGGGATGCCGGTAGAACTTGCTTGTTTTGTTCAATGACATTCCCTGAACAAAAGCTGAAAAAGAAGCCTGTCTTCTTAAGGGGGCGAACAAAAAATGAGGATATCTTCCAAGAGGTGCCAGAGGGATCCGTCTCTCTTTCCTTTCCATCTCCCTGCCGTGACCGGGAGGGGCTTTTCTGAGGAAAACAACGGTGCTGTCAACAGCTAGTGCAGTGAGAGCTAGAGGCCAAACGGAGGAGGAAGCATCACTTAATGTAAGGGAATGGATTAGAAAGGCTGATTATGCCTGGGAGGTGAGAGCAGAACAAAGTGAAAGAAAGGAAAAGCTGGAGCAAATGAGAGTAAATTTGCCTGAATGTGAGCGTGCACACATTTCAAGTAAGCTTATGTACGTGTATGAGTACATGCAAGTGTTTGTTTGTAGGTTTGTGTGTGTGTGTGTTTCTCGGCATATGGATGTCGAACATACATTTGTGGGTTTGATACACATTCATATATTATGTATATGTTTTTAAACATGTTTGTGTGTTCACAAATGCAAATGCATTTTACTCTGTCAACCTTTAATAATTATAGTGTAACACAAGAACACCATTATCCACACCATGGATTTTTATCAACATCTCTTTATTAATATCATTCTAACTGAACACGATAAGGTGCACACATTGCTGTAGGGCTGGATCACATTACATATTGCAGTTGTACTTAATAAATTGATAACTAAATTTTTGTCTGTATAATAATTACCACACACCAGAAGACTACGGTGAAAACAAGCATCTACTGTATCTCACGCTAGTGGTGCTTTTATGTGGCTGTGTTTCTCAATACTATGGTGAGATCACGTTACCCTTTAACTGTGCTATTACTGTCTTTGCCGTTACTGAAGAAGATAAATGTGTTCTTACACATTTATGTGACTTTCCTACTGGCCTTTCACTTCTCTCACCATCTGCCATTGTGAAAAATTGTGAAAGCTTTAGCTTCCATTTGTGCTGGTCGTACTGGAAGAATCATGTCATAAATCAACAACAGCATAATTCCTGCCAAATCTGACCTGGTGGCACCCAATGAAAATGCTGTGTAGAGGCCGAGAGAGGGTACCCATCTACTGTGTTCTTGTTACAGTTTGTTTCTGTAAATCATCAACATATTGATTTAAAAATCAATAAGGTGATGACTCAATAAAGTTAATGTTAATGTTATAGGTAGCACTTTAGTTTTGTGTAAAATAACTTAAATATAATTAGTGTTCAAGGGTTTAGTTTGGTTTATGCATAAAGTGTATAACTCAAGACAGTCTAAGAGTGTTGTAGTACCATATACACACCCATGCACAGACATACATTTGAATGTACACTTATACTCAGACAAAAAAAACAACAACTACTGTATGAGCACCTATTACCGAGAGACTACGTGACCATTTAGCACTAATGAGTTTTGTAATTTGTGTGTGATGTACATCATACACACATCATCATAAAAATGCATGGTCTCTGTACCATATAGACATTCATAGAAAGCTCCTTAAAGCAATCCATTATCCATATTTACAGCAAATAATACTAATATATAAATACAAGAATAAATTACCAGCTTGGCTGCCACTGCTTAAATGTTTCCTAAGGGGGCAATGCCATTACACTGTGCTCTCTAAAGTTGTAACATATTTGTAACCCAAATAGCACAATTTAAGACATCTCATCACAAAATATGGATCCTTAAAGATAAAGAATAAATAGTGGTCCTGGGTTTTACCTGCTATGATACAAATCGTGATTTGGAAAGAGCTTTTTTTAATTAAAAAAAAAAAAAAAAAGTTTTATTTTCATTTTGGACATGTAAAAAAAAATCAAAATTAAAAAAATTTGACAAAATAACATTTGAAATGAAAGTATTTATATACACTGAGTTCTCATAAACAACAGTGTGTGTGCCAAACCAGACGAATCGTTGCAGCAACAGAATAAGCACTTTCAAACTAGATCTTTTTTCTCATGAGTATCTCAGCAAAAGATTTACCATGTTATTAAAATCTAGGGCTGAGATCGGGTCACTAGATATTTCATTTAATTATGTAGGAATGTTTGTGGACCACATCACTCATGTGCTCATGCGTTTAATGTTTTTAATTAGGTTTCACAACTGATTCTTGTACAAAACATTAATACTACCAAGATTTCTCCCAAGAGTCAGCATGAAGGTCTAACATGAGATATGGAAGCAAAGAACCAAGTACCATAAAATGGTGGAGGGAGCAGTGGGTAAGTCAAAAAAAGATGTGAAGACAGTATAAATAGTGAAGGGATTGTTATATCCCTGCCACAATCAAACAATGAAAACTGTGTTTAGAAGGTTGTAAATGCAGTGGCAGTTTGCGGTCTTTACCATAAAAGTTCCTCTAAGACATAATTAGTTACTGTACATTTTCACACTTCCAATGTCTCTAGTCTAAACACAGTGCAGTCATGACATGAGCAAAACTTTATTTATGACAGTTCTGTGGTTTTAAAGGTTGTCCTGTTAATGTCAAGTCACCATGTTTGAGGTCTGCAGGTTATAATTCCATCCTGGGAAATTAGATGAATACAAATACAGATGGATTACAAATAGTCTTGGCCTGAAACACTCACTCAATACACTGTATTTAGTTAATGACAATAGAGAGGGAATGTCTGAATTGGTCAAGGTATTAAGGTATTCATCTGGATTTAATACCTTTGGTAACCATGGAGACCAGTTACCACCTCCAGCATGCCTATATTTCTTTATGGAAAATAATATTTGTTTTCATGTGATACTGTAATGAGATTCATTTACACCGACACGATTTCTTTTCTTTTTCTGCATTTTCATCAAAATACTCACCACCTCTGACTGGAATGCAAATGATTTCATTGCCACGTCAGTGGTATTTGAATTGTTTCATTACAAAATACTGATGGAAAAAATGTTTTACTTGTAATATAACTCACTATGTGCTTCAAAAATACACACCATCTTCACCAACGTCAGTGTTTTATAGCAGAGTTAAAATATAACTGCTAACTTCAATGTTTCTCCTGAATAAAGCTTACACAGTGTAATGGAAAAATACAAGTAATTCAATAAATATTTTCCCAGGACAAAGGTGAGCATAGGTAGGTTTCATTAAAAGTGGCTTTAGCACATTAAAATGTGTATTTACTGGCTTTGCCGAAGGGTTGCATAGTGACTCTTTAGTTAGCCTTGTCAAACACTAATAAACCCAAAGCAGTTGAGTTTGAACGGGGTACTAGTGGGACATTGCACCGAATTACACTGAGAGACAGTCAACCTTGATTGAACAAAATCTTCTTATTTGCTGTGCTGCTGTTTCAGTTACTGAAAGAAATCAGATGCCAGGAGAACTGTGGAAAGGCCATTTTTAGAGGGATCAGCAGGTCCATCCTAATTGGCATTGTGCAAATGCCATTGCAATGTTGCTTCGGTGAAAGTCCATGAGTGTGACATAGAACTAATTTAATCAGTATCATCAGTATGTGTGAGTATCACTATTTTTAAAATGTTTCAGAACCATTTGGTACCATTTAAAACTGGAAAACACACAGAGAACGATGCAGGCACCCACTGAACATCCCCATTGCTTGAAATGGATTCAGTCAGTAAGTGTGTGTGTGTGTGTGTGTGTGTGTGTGTGTGTGTGTGTGTGTGTGTGTCTGGGGCATAATCTAGGCCAGGTTCCCACCAATGTCGAAAGAAAAAAGACATGGATGAAAGAAGAAATCAGTCATTCTGTTTTATCTTCTGTATTGAGACAGCCTGAATGGATTTATTTGTTTGTGTCTCTGAACTCTATCAACTTGGTGGTCACTGTAGCTTCAGTGTGGTTATACTGCAATTTTCACATATTAGAAAACTTGAAACTGCAAACAATGCCACAATAAAACTGCACATTAAGTTAAATTATCAAGGCATGAGAATTATATAAGAACTTTTTTTTTTAACCTATTTTATTTATCTGAAGGGGTTTGCTCAGAGGGGTGCCATATAGCCATTTCCTCAAATTTCCTTTAAAGTGCATGTGGCCATGAATTATAGAAGTTGGAAAAACTAAATTGAATCCATTGTTTGGACTATGCACTTCTTTGTCTGTGTACAGCATTGAACCTAATAGTCTGCCAGTGCAGTATATGAAACACACACACACACACACACACCGAAGTGCAACATTTACTTTATGAGTGTAAAGTAGGGTGATCCTCTCACCAAAATTTTGGTAACCTTCAAATGCATTTACTGCTGTTTGGCCCCTGTGGTGAGATCATCCAAGCTAAAAACCCCAAAGACTGCTTTTATCTCACTGTGTCATGACTTACACTTCCTCCCTTACATCTCCTCTCCCTCCTCCCTCCTGTGTCCTCAATCACTCCTCCCTGACACGCTCTTCCTGCCTTTGCATAACTTACAATCTCAGGTTTAGTAACAAACCACTCCTCCTTCATTCATTTTTCATATCATTCTTGTTCTTAACACAAAAGATAGAGAAAGTATGTGTGTGTATGTTAACGCGTGTATGTGTCGGTGGTGGTCGTCGTGGGGTGCTTGGGGGGGGGGTGCCTGAGGCGAGACAGAATGTAAGCACAGCATGAGTAATGAAATAATGTCTGAAATGTAAAAGGACGAGGCAGGCTGTGCTCTCTCTATCCGGGGGCCGACAGGTGTTTGCCGGAGCGCCGGTGCAGAATCCATTAGAAGGCTGTCAGAGAACGGCTGCCAAGAAGTGAGGGTGCTGTAATTACAAGCCATTCACATCGAGACAATGCTTCATCCCTTGCTCACGTGCATCTAGAAAGTAATGCAAAGGGGTGGCTGTGTGGTCTGTCCTTTTGTTCTTTCTTCTGACCAAAGCAAAGGTCATTTTTATTGAGCAAAGATGTGAGGAATGGTGTATGGATTTTCCAGTGGTCACTATTCAGGGGGTCAAAAGGCCAAGAGGATTGATGGTCACCATAATGCTGTTTATGAACCAATGAATTGGTGGTCACAAAAACACTAATGGTATATTGGAAGTATGTCTACATTTTCAAAGCATTGAAATCCACCTGTCAAAGTAATGATTGGATAGGTTAATTGATAGGTAACATAATGGGTAGGATGCATAATGATTTATTTTAGCATTGACTAAATTCTGGCCATGGTTGTTCATCTTGTACATAAAGCTGGCAGTAATAACGTTTTCATTCAACGGGCACATCAGGACTAGTTAATTAGACAATAAACCCTTCATATGTCTGTTTCTCAGTAGTCTCCATTTACAGATTTTTATTTCCCTGTTCATTTTAGGCTGTTTTGACTAGGCTGTAATTTATCAAGAGAGATTATTAACTGCCAGTGTGCATGTGATAGTGCAAATTGTTTCTCCACCACCTATTCTTTTCCTCTCCAGTGGATTGCATGTTCTTCTGTGTCAGACTATCTGGAAAATAATTTGTAATTCTCCTGAATTTAAATCGACCTTAATTAAACATTTCAGAGGGTGCACCAAAACAGCAGAAGAGTCAACTGTTGCTACATCAAAGAAGTATTAATTGTGGATGTTGCATCACAATTAATACTTGTCTGGCCATCCAGACATCTTAATCCATGAATTCCCCCAGAAACACAATAAAACATATGGCCTACAGTAAGTTGTCATCCACACTTCAGGTTGACATTCAGAGCAATGTTTTTTGTAGCCTTCAAGAAGAGAAACCTTAAGTCCTCCATGCAGCAGAACATCCAGCTGTATGATGTAGATCACACTTGTGAATTGGCCAACAGATCTAATAGTCTCTGCTGGTATTTAGGCCAACTGGGCCCAGGATGACTTAAAAAATGTTATCATGTTGTTCTTTACTATATTCATTTGATCTTTAAGTGGATGTAATGAATGAATAAGAGAGGTTAAGAAGGGGAATCAAAGCTCCAGAGAGATACAGTCTCCACAGTATCTGCTGAGTGCTTGACAGTTATTTATTTCTGCTTAAGAATGTAACCACCTCTCATCACCACTTACTCGCCATTTCAACCGGCACTCTCTCAAGTCTTATTCACTCATGCTCTCACCTCATTATATTTCTCTCTCTCTCTCTCTCTCTCTCTCTCTCGCTCTCGCTCTCTCTCGAAGCCAAATACATAATTTTGTTTTTATTGTCTGTATTGTCTGCCTGTTGTCTGTAATCAGGGGCAAACTTCAACCAATCAGATCAACAAATCATTTAACATAGTCAATGTCACTTACTGAAGTCTGTCAGGAGAACAAGAAAATATCTTTTTCATCCAGAAAAGCCTTCAGTGCTGTTCTTTGCTCTTCTTTGAGTGAAAAAATACTCTCCAGCTGCCATTGTTTTTGAGAAAACAGTCACTTCTCACATACGTCATAGCATTAATCGCACCTGTAGTTCATGCTGTAACTGCCAGTAGTTCCTCATAGGATGCTGAGGTCTGAACCACTGCCACAAACACGTACAGTAGCTTGAAGCCTGGCAAGATGGATACTTGCATGATTTTGGGATCTTGCAAGTCCAGTTGCTTCACAAGGTTAGATCACAACTACCAACTGAATAAAGAGATTTTTGCCACCTTGAACCCACAAAAGTTAAAGTTTCTGGTTCCTCCAGTTAAATTGAGGGTAAAGCGTCTGAATTTTAGGATCCAAGCAATTACACACGATTGCAAAAGTGTGGAGCCATTGATAGGTCCCCAGAGGGTTAAAAGGTTCTTCTTTCCCATCTTCTTGTGGAAAAGTTCCTGTGATGAAAACACCCAATGAGATCCCATTGAGTGACCATAAACTGCAATCAGGACCAAAGTAGCAATCAACAGTTAAAATCAAAACTCTACAGGTTCCTCACCTCAGCTTCCCAATGGAATCACAAACTGCAGTTTAGCGGATGGGTGTGTGTGTGTATAATTGTTTATTTTTCTTGCCCAAGGACATCTCAGATGGTGATTAAATGAGAGAAAATAGAGCAGCTAATTAGCATTGCATGCATAAATCTGCTGTTTGTGATGTTCCTAACTAACTAACTAACTAACTGACCTCCATCTAACCCCCTCCACCCTCTTTGTGTATGTCCATCAAATTAGCAACGTCAATAGCAAAGCCTCTTTCCAACATATTTTCCTCCTTTCGTCTGTTCTTGCCACCCTCTTTTGATTTGAAAACACACTTGTTGGATAGATAACAGCCCATCGAAACACTACACACAGCAATTTCTTTATTTATTCTTAACTCCTAAGTCTCTGCTTTAGTTAGGTAAGCTAAAATATGCAGGGTATCACGCTGATAAGTAGAGAGAGGTTCCTGTTTTTTCATGACGCAGACAGAAGAAAAAAAGTCATGAATTTATATGAGTTTCAACAGCAATGAAGCACAGGAGAGCATTGCTAGTGCCAGGTTTACCAGGCCGAGGACCTGACACAGTAATTTTATGGGTTCATCCAAAGCTAGTGAGGTGTAAAATAGACTGTGGCGATAGCCGAAACACACTCAATAGCAGCCCTTGTGTCTCCACTAGGCTCTGAAATCATATTCGGGGATAACAATGAGTTGTGGAGCTGCACAGAAAGTCATAGTAAACTGAGACATGAGGTGTGCCAAAAATGGTTTACTTTGCATAACAATTTGTTCTGTACACAAAGGACAGTTTCAAGGCAGTATAATACGCAAACCACTCTAGTCATCACGGATAGGTATAATTGACAAGAATGTAATCAGTATACATAAACCATTTTTTTTCTAAAACATAAATCCATAAATTGTGGAAAGACGTGATCTGTCATGACGTTACAACTTTTATTAATTTACAACATAAAAGTAATGGCAGTCACTTCACTATTCAACGACTAAACCATCAAGCCTATAACCACTATGTGGGCATTTTTTCAGAATACATACTTTTCATGACAAAAAATCTGATCGAGGCATATAAAATAGATTTAAAACATTTTGGTAGCATTTCACCAGCTTGCATCATGAACGCAACAATTGTCAACCACTGCACTTGGACTGAAATTAGATTTAAAAACTTGACCATAGACTAGATACAGTACTTGGCAGGTGGTTCTGCAACAGCCATGTGTATCAAAAGTCTTTTGCAAAAAACATTAATCCCCACCTATTCTAGTAGGCTGACATAAGGCTGGATTAACCTTGTAGTATGTTCTGTGTGGTGTTGGGCTAATTCTGCTATTTACCTCGCAAGCATTGAGATGGAGGGTTACAGTTACATTACTGCAGTGGTAATAACTTTCTAGAATTGTAAAATATTCCCTCACAAGAGTATAAATTGCTATGCAGTGCCTTGTCATCATAAGCCCAGACTTCATAAAGTCCAGGGCACATAAAAACTGGACTTCCTGGATCATATTTCATCCCCTCAGTGAACCAGACCCAAAGAAGTTCAACAGCTGGTAGGCAAAATTCACCTCAGCCTCACTTATCTGATACACTGTGCTGAACTACTGCTATGATAATGCTGCTTAGCTTGGAGCTCAGAGTGAAAGGATTCATTGCAGGCATCCAGTATCTGAGGGAGAGCCGACGCAAATCCACAGACATGTCAGATATGTCTCAAAGAGTCTCAAAGAAACAAATGAAGTTGTTCATTTTAGAGGATTTTCTGCTTAACTCTGTTCCTTGTGGGATCCCGCCATTTCCACCATCCTAAAAGTTTGATGCGTTTATGTTAAGCACTTCCCTATGTGGACTGAAAACAAAGACTCTTCCCGACCTTTGGGTTTGTGTATGCATGTGGGCAGCAATTACAAGACAGTAATTGTTGTTATATACAGTAGTATAACAAAAGCTATTATAAAGAAGTTTCTGTCTGGGTTACTGTTAAACTTTGTGCATGTTTCTGAGCTTCATTACAATTCAGGATAAGGAACAACATGAACTCTACTTCTTGTGGATTGTAATGGTTGTGATCTAGAAACTGAAGCTTAGCCTGCTGGTGAACTCGTACAGAGTCCCACAGTATGACAGCATCAGAAAGACTAGCTGTGCTTGAGGGCTCAGTTAACAGGGATCCTAACAAATAAACAAATCACAAAGATGTCTAAAATGTAAATGTAGCAGCATGGTACCCACAATTCTTTTGCTTTTCTTTGATTATTCACACTAACTGTTTTCCTCTGTGTCTTTTGTCTCTTTCTTTGACCTCCCTGCTGCTGAAATTTTAATCACGTACTTGTGATTGGCCTTCTTAACTTGCACAAGGCATATAGAGGAGGGTTTCCTTAGTGCTCTATCATCTTATTTAAATCAGGTAATGTCTCTTTCAGCCCTTAAACACCTGACTTCACTGGTATACAAAGTAAAACAACCCTTTCTTCATCTCCATCCTGTGTTTTCATGTTGTGGCAAATAAACTTAATGTTCTATACAAGGTGCCAAGAGAATAAAAAAATTTGTGGCATATCTGACGCATATGCATATTTTTGTATTTTAAAGTAGAACCGAAATAAAGGAGTAACAGTAATTTCATTGTTGTGTCTTCTGTTTGTTAGATGACAGGTTGTTCCGCTGGTGCCTGCAAACGCATAAGCTCTAAGTACGCCAGACTCCACACTGAATTAGCTTTTTATGAATGAACAGGTACATACCCGGAAGCCGTCGCACGCCTGCACGGATAGCGGAGCACAGCATCTCAGGTAATGCACAGCAGACCCCAGGCTTACTAGGGCCAGCCCCAAGCGAACCGCTTAATTGGCCTCCACAATGCGGCCCAAATGCTACTCCAGCCGGGGACAGCGGGGACAAGCTGGCTGCCTTACAAGACACAGAGGTGGAACATGCATAGTGCCAAAACCAGCTATGTACAAATGGCAAAGCTGGAGGGGCGCGATTTACGAGTTGATTATCGGTTTTCTGCGTCCCGAAACACCACACCAAAAGACCTCCGCCACACCGAGTATACTGCCACCAGTCTCCAGGAACAAGACACACCTGAGCTCTGATTGCCTTCACCGTATTTGTACACGCTGCGCGGCCCGCAATCAGTGCACCTGAGTGTGCCCACGCTCTGGCGGATGAAAAAGGGGGAGCAAAAACCCCTAACCTGCCACATTAATGTACTGCTTAGTTGCTAAAGAGGGTACCTAAAGTAGAGTGTTACCATATGTTCTTATATCCACTCCTTTTAGCTAAAAGACACACATAAAAAGTAATTCATACACTTTGTTTATCCTCTGCTCCAACTGCAAGCAATTTATACATGCGATATTATAGATAAGGGCTCTCTGACCATATGACTGTGTGACTGCTCATAATCTTTTACATACATCCACCTACACCCAAATGAGGTGAGAAAGAAGAAATGGGGATGAGAAGTTCTAAAGTGGATGGCAGTCAGACATGTTTTTCTCCTGGTTTTGCTTGTTTGGCTATTGAATTTGGGTAATTTCATTTTTTTTTAATTTGTTATCAGTGTATATGTTATGCCATTATATGCTCATAAGTTAGTAAAAAAAAAAAAAAAAACACTTCCATCCCTCATGATCAGATTTTGCAGTATAGCAGTGGATTTGTCTTTTTTTCACTGGTTAGCATGGCATGGTGAGCTCGCAGGCTGATGGAGTATTTTCTTTGACTTTTGGGTTACCTTATGTTTTCTTCGCTTCAGATGAGTTATTTAAAGAAAATTGGCTTGGGATAAAGAGTGGAGGAGTCACTCCTCTGCAACCTGCGAATATTAAACTCAGCTATGAGATATCACTATCACCCTGAAATCATGATGTAACATAATAGTATATAAAGGAAATGTTTCACTTGCAATGACTACTGATGAATTACTATAAAATATCTTTTTTACCCACTCATGCCACTGATGTCAGACCCTGTTCAGGTACAGGGACATAACATTTAGTCATGGTCATTCTGTATCTAACAGAGTATGATTTGCTCTCCCCTATCTGTTTTTCCTATCTCCATAGATAAGCTAAATCCACCTGAGGTAGCTGTACAACCACTTCCAACAATCTTAAAATAAATCTGCTTTCCACTGACTTGACACGTTGGCGTGGATTTGACACCACCATATCAATTTTGGATACACTGTGCCTCTTGCCGCCTTACCTTGTTTAATTTTAATACTAAGCACTGACCAAATGTCTGCTCCCTGCTCTTTTTGTATTGATTTATTCCTCTTTAAACCTGTTTCTAGTGGTAAGACTTTTGGTCACAGTCCATTAGTTTTCACTTGTATGGTCCAAACAGTATTTTTCCATTGCCTGGTGGCTGTTTTTCAAAATTTTTACTTGACCTTGTTCCCAGACTGATGAACCTGAAACACTTGTCATTATTTTGAGGTTGTTTGAAAAGGAAGGAAAGGAGTGTTAAGGTTTAAACTCAGTAAAAGCTTAAAGGCACATGCTGCAACTGTTTGTATTTGTATTGGGTATGGATTACATCCTGCAATGCTGAACTGTAATACATATGCAGTGTGACATAGCTTGTTAAATTAACTTCTCAGATTAACATAGTTGATAATCCTTCCAGATGGAGTACTCCTGTGTAAATGTATTCATATTCATAAAGTATTAATCAATCTAATGTTTAAATATTAACATTTTCAATTGATTCAAACCATTTAATTGCTAATGATCCCTCTTAAGCTTCTTTGGGACTATAACCATACAAATCATGAAGGCCTCTTCTTTCAGCATTTAAGTAAAACTGTCAAGCTCACTCTTTCACTCTGCTATGCTGCTGTTGCTAACATGCACTACTGCCACTCAGCATCAAACTCATTATATTTTTACTCTTAGATGTTACACACAGATGTTAACACAGTGCCATGCACACTTTATGTATTATACACATAAAGCCCAGACATGCACACTGAGCCACTCGCCAATGATACATTGGGATTAGGATTCGGCAACAGACTCTGCTGCCACTTTCAATTGGCACTAACATGGCAGTTGTGTAATAAGGCAGGTCTGCCAGGTCAGCGGTGGGACATGGGGTCACATCAGCCATCTGATGTGATGTCAAAAATTTGGCCTCCGGGTTCAACAGGCCTCACCAGACTAAGAGTCAGACTGGGCAAGATTGGAAGGTTTGATGGGGACTGATATAACAAATGTGGGAAAACAGTGTATGTGTAGAAGTGGGTGGTAGACGCAGTAACTCTTTGGCAACTTTGAAACAGCTATGAGTGAACTAAAGACCTCCACGACTGGACCAAACAAAAATTAACACAATGTGGGTATAATCTTTGCATAATTGATGATGAAATGATCCAATAGATGTTCAAGAAGCCCTCAGATGTTAAATTAAAGGTCTCACACAAACAATAATCACATATAGATTCATAAACAATGCAATATCAAAGCAGTATCATTATTAAACATGTGCATGCTGAAGAGAAAGAGACAGAAACACTGTATATTAGTAAAACCCGAACTGGTGGCCCATGTGAGTAGTGTGTGCTGGTCTACTGTATTTTATTGACTTGACCCTAAATTCTTAACTAGACAGTGCCATTCACTAGCGAAGCTTAGTCCCCTGTCATCGAAGCAGATTAATATCAGTAATGATCAATAACTGTCCCCAACGCAGAATAACATGGGTCAAAGAACAAAGTCTACCAGGAAAACCATCAGTTCAAATCCAAGTGGACTGCTCGGTTGTGTTTTATTTTACCGGATCATGGTAATGCTAAACCGCAGATAATTGAACGCAACACTTCAATACTATGCATGCTGCGAATTTTACCAAAATCAGATCAAGACAAAAAAATATGATAAAAATACATCACACAAGCACTCTGTTTCTTCTATCTGCACATTAATTTCAAATCAAAATCACAAGAGAGCGCAGCAGCTACAACATTGCATGAAGCTAAGAAGCCATTTGCTGATGCTGAGTTAATTTAAACATGTGCACGCTTTTAGGTCATTATGTGAAAAACAAGAAAGCTGTTGTAGAGCTTTTAAAGTAGGTAGCATTGTCAACTAACACAGAAACAATACAAATGGTAGTTTTGGTAAGGGAGTGTTCAAGTCTACTGATCAATTTGAAAAAAGCAGAATCCCTATCACTAGCCAGTGACTCATCCTGTGACCAAACCAATATGGGACAGCTGTGTTTGCAAGATTTTTTGAATAATTGGTAAGAGCTACTTTGTTTGCTTCCTCTGCTTGAGGGAGCAAACCAGCCATAACTGGGGACATTATCTTTAACAAACTGACACAGTTCTTCGAGAACAATGGCTTGGATGTGAGCGAAATTGTGTCTGTTCCATCAATGGGCTCTGCCAATGGTGAGGCATCAAAGGGCTTGGTAAGCAGGCTTGCCACCGTTAACCCAGCACTCTTGGCATTTCATTGCATTATTCACAAAATGAAATAAAAGAGGCGATGGATACTGGGCTGATGGATACTGTGTTCAAGTCTGTAACATCGCCTTTTCAGAGCATTGCTGTAGGAAATGTCAGCAGAATGCAAGGATCTTTTGGTGCATAACGATGTTGGCCAGCTGAGCAAAGGCCGTGTGTTAGAGAGGCAGAGTGACCTGCACGATGCTTGTGTCATTTTTATCCAGCCTGCAGAGTAAAAAAGCCCAAGAATTTCAGAGGTTTAATCACCTTAATCTGCAATTACAAGGCAAAATCCATACTGTTGCGGACATGTACAAGGCAGATGAAGCTTTCCATTTGAGACTGAACCTTTTGGAGAGGGACATTCAGAGGAGAAAGTTTTACTTTCCATATCCATGGGGGCTCTGTGAGAACAAAATGCAGGAGGATCCAGACATGACAGATTTTGTAATGAGCCTGGTAGAAAACTTTAAGGAGTGATTTAAAGACTCCCCTCAGCTCTCAGGTGACATCCTCAGCCATTCTCAGTTTCGGCTGATGGCCAGTGGACTGTGGAGGCCAAAAGGCTGTTCGATAGATGAGACAGCTCTTCAGATGGAGATCTTGCAGATGGGAACATCTGATTTGCTCAAAGCACGACACAAGGACACCAGGGTGAGTGACTTTTGGATCAACATCATTCCGCAAGCTCAATTTAAAAGCAAGAGTGCTGTTTCAATGCTCCTATTCACAATGTCCCCATCCACATACATATGTAAGTCATTTTGTTTCTTTAATAAACTCTATCAAGAACAGAAAAGAAACAGACTCTCCAGTGCACATCTTGGCAAGTGCCTCAGGATTGCTACAACAAAATACAGGTCTGACATCAGAAGGATTCACTTTTCATACTTTAAAATATACATTGCATAAAGAAATTAAATATTATTCATATTAAAAACACAAAAATAAAAGCAAATTATATAATCTGCCACAAGAAAACCCAATAATACATTATTTGTTAAGCACATTTTTTATGAGTTATTCAGTGAAACACTGTCTACATCAATCAATTCCTTTTGTGAATATATTAATATATTCATATATTAAGTTATTCCTTTGTTTATGTAAATGTTATGTCCCAGCTTGCGTGGGAAAAGGAAGCAACATCAAACCTTGGTATAACAAAGTTATGTATTACTATAACAAATATCTTCCAGTGAACAAAGGGTGAGCAGATGCTGTGAAAAACAGACAACAAATGAATTAACCAAAAGAGTATTCTAAAAACCAGATTCTAAGTTATCTAAATAAAATCAAGTGTGAAACAGCACCCCTAAACTAGTGACTCTATAGTGCTCATGTACCATGTGCAATACCTCACAAAAAGACAAGTGAACTCTCTAGTTAACAGTTACAATCAGCTTACAAGTACAATGGACACAAGTTTCACACACAAAAACAGGTCGCCTGACTGTCACTTCTGGTTTATATAAAGTTCATTCATCAAATTGGAGACTGACGATTGGTGGGTCAGGCAGGTTCCACTCTAGTGCAGATTCTCTGGGACTCCAGGAAGTGATGACTCAGGTGGCCAAACCTCGTTAGCTGGGGCCAATCAGGGGCCAGCAACCACGCATTACATTGGGCTCTTGTGTCTAAAATGTGTTTTACCTCCCATGATAAGCAGCAGCTGATATTTGTGAACACTCTTTAAACTAATTTCAACCATTTGTTAAAAGGAATAAAATTAATGATGATGGTAAAATTGTCCCCCTGAGAGAAAGTCCCCAGACTCTCTCAAAAAAATTGCTGAGTTTTGTGAGTAGTTGAGTTAGGGAAAACTTCATCAACTTTGTGAAATACTGTCTGTGATGAATTATTTGTCCCTTTTGTAAATTCAGCAAATACTTGAATCTCGGCTTCTGCTCTCTGTCTTAGTTTTCTTTCTAATTTTTCTTTTGGCAGCACCAGAGGAATACTTGTGTTTTGCAGGCACAATTATGTTGTACACCAGCCTGTGACAGCACATGCAGTTGTCTCAAAGTTGGCAAATTACCCACGCAGTGTAGGGCACAGTGATTCCAAAAGGTGCACATTAGTTTCATGAACCTCTTTCAGAAGCTATAGCTTGTAAACCTAAAACTATGCAGCACAGTGTTCCAAAATATTGTCATCAAGGCAATCTCCAGTTTCTCAAGCCCGGTACATTGCACAACATCTTTTTTTCCCCTCCCACTGTACAGCGTCCTTTGGTGTTCAGGAGACCATATTGCCCATAACTCCAGGTTGTAGGCAAAGAGAGGCTTTGATTACATTAGCAGTCTGCCACTCCAAACAGAAAGATCTTGTATTTTGTGTCCGTTTTGATGT
The DNA here is from genome assembly GCA_036365135.1 of Miichthys miiuy. Classification (NCBI taxonomy): domain Eukaryota; kingdom Metazoa; phylum Chordata; class Actinopteri; family Sciaenidae; genus Miichthys; species Miichthys miiuy. The sequence continues at coordinate 17,969,488 of CM071609.1, read as the reverse complement.
TGCCTCTCATAACTTTACATTATTTTGGTCGGCATAACTAACATGTAAGAAGAACATTTTAAGATCTTAAAAACATATTGTCAATCAAAGCAACCAATAAAGAGATTTAAATCACTGCAACAGGTGCAGAAATTCTCCAGTGGTTAGTGTTTGCCGCTGTAGTCTTTAAAATATGAGGATAATTAACATTTTATTCATTTTACACTTCCTGGGAGCAAATATAAGAATACAGACAGACCTTGTGTAATTTAGGAATCATGATGCTCGCATTGTAGATACTCATAAACATTGCATTACAATCAGAAATAAGGAATAGATATTTAGTAAAAATATTGTTAATACTGAGCAAAAAATCTTTATCATACATGAAATGTCCCTATCACAAGGAAATGGGGTGAAGTAGATACCCTATCCAGGAGCAATGGAAATCAACATAATGAAGAAAAAAAAAAAAAAAACTGACACATCATTTGAGATTGCAACAAGCACATCTGGGGAAAAAAAAAAAAAAAAGTGTGAGAAACATTATTCAAGACCCAAAACAGTGATGAAGACTACGGAACAAAACATTTTTTTGTATTTATATTTTGTATGATTTTGTCTATACATTTGTTTGTCTGTTTACATGTTCATTTGTCAGTTTTATATGTTTATAAATGTTGAAAACATCAATAAAAAAATAAATAAAAATCTTACTTGGTCATAAAATGTAGATGGCTTTACTAACATTTGCAATGGAGATAAGGATGTAAGATATGTGTGCTGCTTCACTGTGTGGAGCATGCTTCTTGACACAAGCCATAAAGTGCATTAGAGGAATAAAATCAAATAATAAAAACAGAATGAATAAAATAAAAGAACACATTAAAAGATCACAACACAAGAAAATGCTATAAAACCGAAACTCTAAAAATTTATTTTACAGAAGAATATTATCAAGAGGGCTATCCAAAGGAATAACATAACTGAATGAAGTTAAGAAGAAACCACAAGAAGGTTGACAAGGGAAGGGATATAAAATCTAAAAGGCTATTAAAAAGTGAGTTATCAAGAGAGGATTAAAAGATAACAGACACAACACAGACATGGTAATCAACGACATGGTTAGGAATTAAAGAAAGGCTTTTATGATAAATGACCCAGAACAAACTTGTCCGACAGCATCAGGGAGGGATCCCCATTACAAGCTAGCTCAGTTATCCAAATGGTACCACACATGCAAATAAATATACTAAAGATCAGTAACATATGTAGAAAAGATGATATTTATGAAAAAAAAAAAAAAAGGAATTAGATGATTAGATGTTATTTTTGTTTATATAAAAACTGAATTTAGAAAATAAACACACTGGTAATGGATCAAGACAGCATTTCAATCATACTGGCAATGGCTGAAAGGCCTACCTGAGCCACAAAATTATTAACAACTTACTTGCACTTTTTTCAATTTATTTGCACAACAGGCTTCACATTCAGGTCTGAGCCAAGTCCGAGTCATAGCCAAAAACTAGCAAACTTTTTTAGCCACCATGTTCCAAAAGAATATTGTCATTCTTTGTCTCTTTCTCGTCTTCACACACAGTTCCAAACAGACGATGATACACTGTTCACAGTCTGGGTCTAGTCCCTTCAGCCAATTCATCATAATGAAGTAACAGGGCTTGTGTGAAGCATGAGAGGCTACAGCACAATTCTGCTGAAGTGTTTTGCTTGACGTGTATCGTTAAATGGTGACATTGCTGATCTTTTGCCGTTACATTTGTGGGGTTAATCAGTGGTCCTATTGCTAATTACAATCCATGCTCACTTACAACAAAATGATCAGTTTCTTGCTGACGTGTAGAGCTCCTCCGGCTCCACTATAGGCGTACAGTGTATAACACTCTGTGCCATTGGTTACAAAAAAAGTTGTTTGTCACAAGCTTTTCTCAAACCACAAGTGTTTATTCATCTTCATGTGTTCTATTCCTAATAAGCCACTGTCGCCTAGCAACGACAACCATTTGCTGTTGTGTGACATCTTTAGGTCATTTGCATTATTTATGTGGCCTTCTGGGTTTTATTCTAATTATAAAAAAGGAAAGCACCTATCCTAATACATGTTCTTTTTTCAGAAAAGCAAGAATAAACTACATACTCACATTGTAGAGCATAATAAGTAAACCTATAAAACAAATTGAAAATGGGTTTGTGCCTTTAAACAGACATGTCAGTTCTTATGAAGGGGAAGTAAAACATTATTCATGTTGCTGAGGTGACAACAACTCAGCTGAACTATACAGATATTCTCTTTTCACGTGTGTCAGAAAGACTGCAGTAAAGAGAAAAACATGGCCATTATAGTGTGTTGAAAATATATATAGTGAGAAATGTGTGCATGTGTTTGATCTTTTATAAATATCAATGTGAAGTCAGTTAGTGTGTAGGATGTGTGGGATACAGTAAGTACCTAAGGGTGTGTTCCATGTCTATGTAGACATGTATGTGTGCTACTGTGTGCTCGTCAAAACTGTACCTATCTGAGAGTGTCCCAGGCCATTCGTTGCAGTGATTAATGATTGTTGACACACACACAAACACTGGGAAGCACAGACAGAGTGAGACAGATAGAGGCAGAGGGAGAAGCTCAAGTTAAATACCCCCATATCAACATTGCAGACGCTGTAGATAATAGGCCTTTAAAGGCACTTTCACCGCAACCACTTCCCTAAAGGGTTGCAAAGAGTACAATTTGTGTGAGAGAGAAAGAACAAGAGAAACATTGGTGAAATGCTGGAAAATGTAGAAGACCAGGGCTTGCAGGTTAAGAGAGTTTAGGCATCAGTACGAGCAATGGCAGCAGCAGTGGCCAAGCGTCCTTAAGCTAATTATTTGCAGAAGAATATTCAAACAGGCCGAGCCAATAGAGACTGCACTTTATGAAATGAAGAGTAACCCACCAGATAGCAGTGTGCATGACATGTGTTAAATCATCCCAGGTGGGATTTTATTTTAACATATATATGATACATATTCATAAGCCTACATTCCTCCTCAGGATTAAAATCTCCCATTTAGTATCACAGTAAAACTTGCACATTTAAGTGTGTGTGTGTTTTTTTTTTTTTTTTTTAAATGGGCATGGGCATCACGCCTGTTCTGACTAACAATGCTAATTAAATAGTATCTGTGTTCAAGTTACTTGATCATTAATGTTCAACTATAACTAAGCTGGACACTAATGAGGTGATAAAACTACGTTACTGATTGTTATATTTGTTCTGACACAAACAAGATGTGGAGAGTACCATTATTTATGTGCTAAGAATGCAGGGGTGACATATACAGAAGAGTGACAAGAAAAAAAAAAGGCAAAAACAAAGTGTCTTAGGCCACCATGTGCCAGAACAGCTTTAGTCTGGCTTGGCATTGATCTTATGGTCCCTCGTGCCCTATGGATCAGAGCATTGGCATCCTGGCAGGGACCACTCTCATGTTTCATCACTCATTCAGTCACATGTTTGATCACTTAGGACATATTTGTATTAATTTGCATTGGCCTTTTCCTTCAAAGGGGACAAGTGGACCTAAAGCACACCAGGAAAAAAGCCCTCATAACATATCAGGGCCACCAGATCCCTTCACTGTAAGAGATCTGGTGAGGGGAGTGTCTGTCATTTGTGCCCCAACAACAAACCCTCTTTTAAAATCACTTAGATATTTTCTTTTGTCACCTTGATACAAAATCAAAATCAACTGGGCTTTCTCAGCATTTTGAAACATGCCACAGGGCATGATATTGCTTAATCGCACCATGCAGTAAACCTATGTGGAAGCATTGGAGGTTATCATGTTTCTCTACTCATTTAGAAAAGGTATTTTCCCTTTAATTTATCACCTGTCTGTACATTGTGTTTGCCTTTCCCAGTATCAAAATGCAAACTGGCAACATGCTGCTTTATTTCCTGTTGTGAATGAATTGATGAGTGACTCAATGTGCGAGTATCTTTCAATATCCAGTGTACTTTCATGCCAAAAACAGATTTTTTACAAGCAATTTTAATTGCGATGGTGATGGCCTTTTGGGTTTTTTTTTTTATGTACTGTGCAAATTCTCACCCTCATACATTCCCCTGAATATTTGCTGCATATAATTTCAGTCCCTTTTCTCCTCCTTCTGTTTACACACAGAGCTCAGTATCTTTTTTTCATAAGTGAAAGCTATTTCCATCCTCAGATGTTATCAGCAGCCTGGATGCTTTATCTTGTGCTATCACAGTTTAAGCGCACATGGGCGTCAGCTCGCATTCTTTTAAAAAGTACACATATCTCTCTGTCAGTAGTCATCTTAACCTCAGTCACAAAGTAAGTAATTTTATTTTCAGCCTACATTATGTTGTGAATTATCCAGTGAAACATAAAAACATGTCACAAGTTAAAAATTTATTCATGACTATCTGGCACCAGCTTAACTTTAATGTTGAGTAGCAAGCAGTGGCTTATCACCAGGTTATCAAGTGGGCACCTCTCATCACAGATGTTTCACAGATTCAGACCCCGCACACCTCCAGAAGGCTGTACTGTGACCTCTGGCATCCCAAAGTGAATTATTATGTGTTGTAATGTATTCCGTCTGACAACTGCTGCTGTATCTGTACTCTCACAATTTTTCCATTAACTTTTAATTACCATACCTGCTAAAGGGGATCCATTCAATTTTCAATTTCTCAGGATTTTATCTGTTATTAAAGCCTTGAATAATAGCCCATCCCCCTTCATCATTACTTGTCAGACCCAGGAATACAGTCTGTACTGGGAATTGTTAGTTAAAGTTGAAGGGGTGGAGAAAGAAGTTCTCTCTAGAATGAATAATAGTGCACATTTATGATCAAAACTGTATGAAAATCACCCCTTAATATATTATAATCCCTGTGATCACAGTTAGATACCAGTGTCGGTGGTTGAAAATCTGAATTCTTATTAGGCAACATGATGTTAAATGCTGCACACATTACAAGTGGTGGCTTTGATTTCAAGCCTGGTATGAAATGTAAGCTACTTATGACTATAGTTTTTGAAGAGGTCAACTGAGCTGAGGTCCAAGTGACCTTGCCTCTAAAATGATGAAATACCCCACCTGGTTGCTACTGACTAATTTGATACAGAAATGTTGCTTTTATCACCCTTATCAACTGAGAACATACTAATGTTCAATAATTTAACAGTTTTCAGCTGTTTCCATATCTGAAGTAGAAGAGAAGGAGGTTTAGCTGCATGGGAGGCGCTCCTTCAAAAGGTCACTCAATTTCAATTGAGACGTTCTAGTCAGTGAAAGGATGTCTGTCAGGGGATACATAACTGTGATCAGACAGTAAAGCAGTACAGCTGAGTATAACAAACTTGGGGCATCAAGTCGCTTGTTAACAAGACAAGCATGTACAGCCTGTGTGCCCTCTGTGAGGCTGTACTTATCGCAGCAAAGCTTTTAGCTTAATGCTAACATGCTAAAAATTCCATTCATACTAACGTTTGCTAATTAGCTGTATGAACACAAAGTTCACAAAGAACACAAAGTTCATCTTAGGCTCATGGGTGAGTAATATATTAAAATTGTGACCTGATGACTGTGCTATAAAGTCAGGGGATCACTATTTGTCAGGATTAATACGCCACCATGGATCACCATGACACCATGGATATCTGTACTAAACTTCATAGTAAGAGATATTTTGAGACAACCCTAAAAAACAAAAATCTCAACCTCAACAGAAAGATGGACCATAAAGACTAAGGATGACTTGAGTCATAATTTTTACACTAAAAAAGCGAAGGAAATTATGCTGAACTAAACACTGCATGCTACATGTAAGCCCAAACTGAAATCTGCCCTTATCTGTTCAGCCTATTTCCTCCCTTAATGGTACCCCTATACCCTGAAGGTGATGTTCTGTAGTTGTGACAAGGTAGTGTTATTGTTGGAGGTGATGCACCTCACCAAGGTTAAGTCAGATCTTATCACACCGCTGGAGCGAGAGGGATGCTGTTTTGCAGACAGTTGTATTGGAGCAAAAAGTGCAGGCAAAGGTTGGGTGATAATGTACTGATGATCTACAGTCCAACTCACTGACTCACTGCTTGCTATTTTTTTCTTCTGTCCTGTATAAATAGTCTTAGTTCATGGAAGCGCCTGTTTTTTTGTTCAGCATATCAGTGTTAAAGGTTTCATTCTCAGTGTTTGGAACTGTAAGGTAATTTGGATAAAAGCACCTGTTGATTGTCATTGATAATTTTCTGAAATATCTTTTTATGTTCTCACAACACTGCACTTATATAAAACAATATTGGAAAAGTGAATTGATGAATGGCTTGTGCCTGCTGTAAAACATTACAGTTTAACTTTGTGAGCTTGTTAAATACAATGTAATTTAGTCTGAATACCCTGAGTGTGTGTTATCCAACCTGTGTTTTGTCTGTGCTGGGAGGACATAACTGCAAAATAAAAGTGCAAACATGCTTACATCACATCATTTGTCAATAGGCTACAACATCAGATGCAACAAGCTTCTTACTTTACACAGGACTGTTTTTGTTTTTTTGTTTTTTTGAATAATGTCCAATACCACAAAAAAAGTCTGACCATTACCACACCCGCTATTGTAGATAGCCTGTCCTGCCTGTAACACTGTTTTCTGACCCATGTCAAATCAAGTCAATTGTATTCATGTAGCACGATATTACAAGTTACAAATGTGCCTCAAGAAGCTTTACAATCTGTAAAGCACATGACACCATCTATTCTTAGACCCGTCATTCAAATAGGGATAAATTCCCCTATAAAAACAGTGAAAAATAGAAGAAACCTCAACAAGAGCAACACAGCAGGGATCCCTCTTCCAGGTAAGAGTGTGCAAATGAGTGAGGTTGTGTGTAGATAACATACAATATGTGTGCACTCACAAATTGTTCGTGTTGATGTCCATACGTGACTGTGAAGGAGAGAATGTTACAAATACGAAGACAAGAAGATCATTTGAAAATCGTGCCTCACTGGTCGACAGGACCAACAGTAACCCGCCACTGTGGGCGTAGATTGCTCATTCACACTATTTTCTGCTTGTAAGTATATTATGAATCCAAACAAGCCCACCCATAACTATTTTAACCACACGATACCCTAAATATCCACTAAATTGCTATGATGACAAGCCCATCTTCTGAGGATCCTGTATTTACGCAGATATTATCTATTATGGGTTTTTTCTTTTTTTCTTGTTTTGAATGATGTTCGCACCTTCGCCCACCTGAATGTCCTGTTAGGCTGTTGCTATAGATATCTACGTAGAGCACAGTGAGGGGGAGAAGGCAATGGCTGAGGGAAAGTGAGAAGGAGAAGCAAATGAGGTGGAGATGCAGCAGAAAAGAGAGAGGAAGCAGAAAGAGCTTAGAGAGAGTGAAACACTGAAGACACCGAATCGGGAATGATAATCCAGCCGGTAGTGAGTTTATCAAGAGTGAGAGAATCTGTGAGAAGTGAAAAGAGGACATGATGACAGGGGGAAAGCAGGAGAATGAGCCCTCTACCTGTCAGTGCATCAAAGCCTTGTCGTGTCATATACTCACCCGCTCACACACCCACTCATCCCCTCAATGCCTCAACCTAATGAGCCAAGTGTCTCTCAATGGCTCCTGTATACACCAACACTATCACACAGCCATTATAAGTCTGTGCTATAGACAATTTATCACCCTGTACAGCAGTGCTTCTATTTCCATTCGCTGTTGTCACGACCTGCACCCTTCATACTGTCATGTTACCTACTCACTGGCTTTCTCCACAGCATATGCCATTTGGTGGATGATTTCTAGCCATTACACCTTACAGTACCATGGGCGAATACACTTGGGTAGATGGGTAATTTTTTAATGGGAGCTATAGGATATCAGGCTTGTTAGGACCAGCTGGACTAGCTGGGAGGTGGCAGAGGCAGGGCTGCTGAGTACTTATGGGTGACGTCACAGATACAACGTCCAGTTTTTTACTGTCCATGACACAAACGTGAAACTCCACACCATCTATAGACAACATGTGTGCATTAAATTAAGACCAGAATTACTTTTTTTGGCACTCTGAAATAGTTGTTCTCTTTACTTCTTGTCAAGTAAATACTATAGGCTGTTATTCATGTTGCCTGGGCCCCATTTTCCCATTTACACCAGGTATTAATGTGAGATCTGCATCTGAATGTGTTATCTGGATAATGGCTTTTGCATATTTATATTTAAACCTGTTAACATGTGTTCTCTTTACTTCTATTGTGTCCTTATTGCCCTCATTGAAACTCAAGATCTAAATTGGTTTGGTGCACAGCAGACATGGCACATTCCAGGTCAAGGACAGACAAACAGCTAAATGAATAGCTTACTGATAATATCAGCAATTGCATTAACCAGCCATTCAGTTTATAACTATGTCATTTTTTGGATCTCCATATTATTGCAACACTGAGTTATCTTTGTATTTAAAGTATGCTATATGAACACACTTGCCGTGTGTCATGTTCCCCACAACAATTGTTTGAAAGTGTTTATATTAGTCACCTTGATAATGACAGCTTAGTTGGTCAGCAAATCAGAATGAACTGATTCAACTACTAAAGTACTGTAAGTATTGCATCAGAGTTTATTACAAGTTTGGTGAATTATTATATTAAATTGCACTCGCGTTAAGTATTTAAAGTCTTCACAACATTAAAATTATTATATGAGATAAATTACAATGAGGGCAAAGATTTGTCCAGAGATCTCCTTGAATCCAGGAATGGAGTCAGTATGTGGTCAGTGTCTGCTGCTGAAAGCTAGGCAGGACTTTGAGCATGTAACTGTAACCTAGTTCTTCCTATGATACTGTGTGGCACTACCTTGATTACTTGATTAATCATCAAATTGGTTCCTTTTTTGTAATTTTAAAAATGGTCAGTTTTAGAAGTACTAAAGGCATCCCCTTTGTAGTCACTAGCTGGTTTGTGGAGATGAGTCTAGATGGATTATGAATTGATTTTTATGTCAAAAACTGGTAACTTTTCCAGAAATATTGCAGGGACTGGTTGGATCACAAATTCCCAGGAAGGACAGAGTTTGAAGAAATGGTTGCTGAATGTGTTGCTTCTGGTGTCAATTCAGAGTTAGACCCAGAGTTCTCTTCCCGCTAAATGTCACAGCAAACCACATCCCTCTAACCCTGGTAGCATTCATGCCATGCCATCTACTCACAGAACTGCATAGGCCTAAGATCTTTTTACTGTTGAGACTCTTGTTGCTGAGTGGATGGGGCTTACTTTTATTGCCATGGTAACAAAGAATCTGTCTTCAAAAGCCATATCTCCATTACTGTTTTTCATTACACCAATCTACAGCCAGCCTCCAACACACTCTAACACATACATATAATCATGCTATTTCCATTCTTCTTTTGTAAATCTATGATATAATAGAAAAAAACAAACATCTAAACACCACTGTCACTTTTTCACTGTCAGGTTTTTCTATATGTAATTCAGCCCCAGAATCCCATTTTTCCTGCCACTTTCCCGCACTAACAGTGAATATTTTTCAGAGGTACTGTGAAGTTACAATTTCAGATATCATACAGGAGGAGGAGAGATCTCAAATAATGCTCTAATGGAAGAAGCTGTGCAATTCACATTATCTCACTATTCATTTTCAATTGCTAAATTAGCCTGCTAGTTTCTTTATAGGATAACAAAGCTTCAGGTAAACGTGCAAGGAGCTACCGAGGATGTTAACAAATAACTTTTTTAATGTATTAACTATAAATATGTCCGAATCAGAATCAGGTTTATTGACAAGTAGGTTTTCAAATGCAAGGAATTTGCCTTGGTATATTGGTGCATGACAAAAATATAAATACAAGTTCTGCAGGCAAGAAGATTAAATTGACAATAACATGAACACATTTTATTAAGACAATATAAAGAGACAATGTGTAAAATATAAAAAGATAATATGTACAACACAACTTAAACACAAATCTAGAGCTATACAGTTATGCAGGAATGTGTGAAGTACACAGTATTAAGTTTAAAGAGTATTTGCAAAGGTTGGCAGGGTGGTACAGTGGTTAGCACTGTCACCGCACAGAAAGAAGGTTAGTGGTTTCAGCTAAGAATGGCTGAGGCCTTTCTGTGTGGAGTTTGTATGTTCTCTCTGGGTTCTCTCTGGGTACTCCGGCTTCCTCTCACAGTCCAAAGACATGCAAGTTTATAGGTTGACTGGTGACACTAATTTGCCCATAGGTGTGAAGGTGTGAGCATGAATGATTGTTTGCCAAACCTGCAATAAAATGGCAACTGGGTGTACCCACCTCTCGCCTGTCAGCTGGGATAGGTTCCAGCCCCCTGCAACTCTGATAAGGATAAGCGGTTATGGAGAATGGATGGAAAAAATTTAATATGCATTAATGTAAGGGCGTGAGAGTGGATAACAGTGTCAGAGAGGGTTGTGTGCCTTGTTGACAGCTGCACAGGGGATGAAACTGCTCTCGTGACATGACGTTTTGGTCCTGTAGTAGGGAATTATCCTAAAAAGTTTGTGTCTGGGGTGGGAGGGTCAATCACAATCTTACCTGCATGCCTCATGGTCCTCAAGGACTACAGCGCCTGGAGGGATAGAAGATTGCAGCCAATCACCTTCTCGGTGGAGCAAATGATATGTTCAGTCTGCCCTTGTGCTTGACAGTGGCAGCAGTGTACCAGATGGTGATGGAGGAGGTGAGGATGGACTATCCTATGCACCATCATTGTCTTTGTTAGGTTGAATTTCTTCATCTGCTGCAGGAAGTACATCCTCTGTTGTGCTTTTTTGGTGAGCTGATCAGCTGTTTGCTTGAACCAACTGTCACTTGCCATAATGTCCCAAGGCAATTCTAGCATTTTACTTAGGTAAATTAAGTAGTAAACACAAATTGTAAAACAAATACGAATGGAAATCCAATATCGCCCAGGAAAATTGAAAGGCTGTGACTCAAATGCTGTTTTTAATCCAGTCCAATCATATTTTCTGCATTCCAGCTCACTCGACGCTGCAGTCTTTTCTCTCTTCAAAACACTCTTGTTTACATCGTCTGGTTTGCATCAAAGCATAAAATCTGATGCATAGCAGGACCACAGTAATGATCGATTTCTCTTTAAAATGATTTTAACAATATGCCCAGACTCATTCCATGAACTGTCACTCACTGGCTCATTATTATTATATGATAGCCAAGTTTATTTTAAGAAATGTATATCTGACTGTGTGGTGCAGTTTTCAAAAGTTTCAATTATCTTAATAGATGTATCTTTCAGTGTCAGCATGGCGCTATAATGCAGACACTATTTATTTGACCCCAGATGCACAAGTATCACATACTGTAGAAAGGTGAGAAAATCTCACATTCATCTCCATCTATTCAAATCTATTGAATTAAGGTTGACTCATTTATTCATTTTAAAATAGTAGTGAATAATGCTTTAGATATTATTGAGGTAGTTCACCCATAAGTGAATATAAGTGCCTAATCAAGGGCCATTCAGGCAGCTGTAAAGTGCATATGCCAATTGGGGGCCACTTTATTCAAAGCACCACACAGTAAGAAGAGTGCCACTTCAGTGTGGTGACCTATGGTGAATTAAACTACTAGTAACATGCTGTATGCTGCACAGAAGACTGGTTACTCACAACCGGAACAAAAGCACGTCTGAGCCAGTACTGTATAAATATGTGCATGATATTCACATTTTCTTTAGAAAATTTTGCAACACTTTTGTGTATTATTTATGCAGATGTTTCAAGATGTTATACTGTGCCTTTTAGTGAACATGTACTCTAAACCTGTGCTGATTTGCAGACTGACAAGACACGTGCAGTAGTACTATTAAACGATATAATATAAAGATTTTTTTTTTCAAAACGTTTATTTTTGCTGGAACTTTTCAATACTAAATAATATTAGTAATTTTACTACAAAAGTTAACAAAAGTCGCAAAACCAAACTTATCATCTTATCTTATAACAAAGAAAAGTTAGGGTGCTGCTCTTCATATAGCATAAAAACTGAAAAACCAAAACCATTCTCAACACACATATACTCTGCCTTCACTCTAGTTCAAACCGGCCTGACAAAGTAGAGCTGTGGAAGGGAGAGATAACAAGATTAACAATAAAAAACACAATTTCTTTGATTTGCTCGTACCAACAAATGCATACTACATTCTGCAATATATAAAGAAAAAATACTGCATATTCGAAAATAAGCAATGAAATATACAACATGCATTATTTACCTTAAGTAACTGAGATTTTTCCACACATCCAATCAGCCAATGAAAATAATACCCACCTACTCATAGATCCCATAAAAGGGTACCTATTGAGCCGTGCTCCGTCTTTAAGCACCCGCCCAGATGGCCTACACAAAGGACTGAAAATGATTCACATTCAGACAGGTTCTTCTACATTATCATCACGTTCAATATGTTTTTAGAAATAAGTTTAACACTGACAAAAAAGCTGTGTCTCTTTTATCTAATATGGAGACTATTGGTTAAATAAAGAAAACAAAGAAAATTGTAAGAGACTGGCAATCTTTCCTAGCAAAGATGGCCCAGCAAACAGTGGGGGAGTTGGTACTTCCTCACAAACACATGTTTTATTGTACATAATTACTAGAAAATGCAAGCAATATAAGAAAATATGAGAACATGTCATGTTTTAAGTTTGTTGTTTAATACTTCCTGTTTTATTTTGTATTCTCCCCTCTCCTTGTGCCATGTGTATCTTTACTTCCTATCCTTGCATCGTTGCATTTTCCCGCCAATTTTCTGTACTGCTCTGATTGGTTGCACCTGTTACTGTTTAGTTTGAAATGTGTGGCCCTCAGGTCTGGATTCTGTTTGCTGGATTTCTGTTGGACTTTTGGTTTATCTTGGATTTTTGAGCTGCTTGTTATTTTTGCCTGGAATATCAGCTGCCTTTTTCTGTTTTTGTGTTTTCATCCCCCCGCTTAAGTAAGTTATTAGTTACTTTTTTATTCACAATACCTCCTTGTCTGCATTTGGGTCCACTTCCTGACAGACAGACAGACAGACAGACAGACAGACACCTTGTGACAGAATGTTATTTCTGTTTTTGGAGTGCACATTCAGTAGACAGACACTTGTGTAGCACATACATAAAACTGGAGTGGAATTGCAACTTGGCTCCTCTTTGGTACACTAAATTCCAGTGTAGTGCATTATCTTCATCCGTTATCTCAACCAAAGCTCTTTTAGTGTATAATGTAGACTAAGTAACACTCTTACAATCACCAATCAATGAATGGCCTTTTCCGACTTTTATTCAAGCCAGTGGCTCTTGATTGCCGGAGCTCAGCCCAAGGTGACAGACCACTACTTCTCTAATTAAACCACTCATCCAACTGTGTGTTTCCCACACACAGGTAACTATAAAAAGGGGAAAACGATGTAGGGAGTAGTGAGGTCAACTGAGCAGGGCAATGTTAGAGAAGAAAAACAGATGATTGATGGAATGGTAGTAAGTAAAGCAAGTGATTGAAAAAAAAAGGAATGAATTAGGATGGGCAGAGAGATACTGTGAGATAAAGACAAGGAGCAGTCTCTTGTTTTTAAAGGTGAGAGGGTGCACCACTTCCCTTATCTTTATTTAGACAGGATGGCTGAGAGGGACACAGCAAACACAGGCTCAAGCAAACACCGGAGGAAATGTTCAGGGCATACGGTCCAAGCAGACGCAATTTTATCAGGGAACAGGGAGACATATCAGCCTTATTAATGTCATACTTATCACTTGTTCTCGCAGTACACTCTATCAAGTGTCCACAACACTCTCAGCCCTGCTCAAAGGTATGAATAACAGTGAATTTACTCAGTCTTTATTCAGAAAGAGCTTTTAAAGTTTAATTACTAGATTCCCTTCAGTTGAGGTCAGCTGTTGGCCATCATGCACTTAGTTGGGTGAGGGTAATAATAACCTGCTAGCTTTAGCCATATAGAAAATGCAAATCTCAGGATTCTGATTGTCATTCTTTAATCTATTACATTACATTTACAGACGACTGGTGCACAACTGGAGAGCATGTGATAGCCTTCTACTATTCTTTTGAAATTGACAAGTTAATTGACTCAAGGCACAATACAAATGAAATAATTCTGCTCCTCTCACTCTGAGATTAACAGAGAGAGATTTATATTAGAAGCCAATGGATTTCAGCAATAGCCTTTTTCATTGTTAATGCTGTAACCCTGAAAAGGGCTACTGCCGCTGAGACGCGCTGGCTTCTATTAATGCTTTGCAGTCACTGGCTTTTTTCATTCTTTCTGATTCATCCACCTTGAAGACATGGCAAGGTTGCAACAGACGTTTTACCCACAGAATATTGTGTTAACTGTTTTATTGATTGGTCTCGCTGATGTAAATTGAATGCATGGAAATGTTGCAATTTATATGTAATGGCACCTCTTTAAATGCCAACAGCGACAGAAAATTGTAACAATCCCCCAAAATCTGCAATGGCAAAATATGCTAATTTTCTTTCTTTCTTTCTTTCCTTCCTTTTGTTCTTTGTTTCTTGCTTTCTTATTTCATTATACATATTCCTTGACTGAGATAGAATATAGAATATACTACGTGCCACTTTTTTACGACAAATTATATAACCAAACTATACACGAACTGCAAATTTGTTTACAATGTAAAATATTAGACCAAGTACACTTTTACAGGAGTTAGCATGAATATTCAAATACATACGGTATGTCAGAAGCTTCCCTTTTACAATCCTAAATTTACAACTTACCCTGTTGTCTTTTGGCTCATGACACCTGATTCCCCCACGGCTGACGTGAGCACACATTATCAAAGGAATGTCCAATTATCTGAAGTAAAGGCAAAGACAGGCAAAGGATACTCAAATTATCAGTCCAGGGGACTTAAATGCTTTAGTCTGGCTTAAAGGTCACACATGGTCATTTCTAGCTCAGTGGGTAGAGATGGGAGAATGCGAGTCTGATCCCTGCTGGGGCCACAAATGATGAATTTGTCAGCTCTTGTGGGGTGTTTTCCAGCTCTAAATTTATGCATCCTCATCTCTTTGTTCTACCAGCTCCTGACACAGAAATTGATTGAGGTCTGCCATCTTAAAGGACCATTGTGTCATGTTTTCATCCATTTTTGACAAATGAGGCTGGCTTTTCATCATTGCCAAAATTTCAGCTCGTGCCACAGAGTGGTCAGATGTATTCATCAAGTTGAGGGTTTGGTTCAATCCCCACCTACCTATGTTCACATGTCTGGGTGCCCTTGAGCATGTGTGTAGATATGGGACACTACACCTTAAACAGCTTAATTTAGAAGGACAGCTATACCTTACATTGCGTTTACACCTCTTGCACAGGGTTCCTGTTCAAGTGCTCCTCCTAGTCCACTAGGACTGTCCAATCATCTGTCCGTATTCCCCAACCCTGGGAATTTAAATATAAATACTAAACTGCATGGATGGAAGGATGGTCTGATAAATGACAGTAATGAAGTGAACAAACCTGTCTTTTCCAGTATCCACCCACAGGCAATTTTTGGCCACTTGAGGTTAAGTGCCCCCCTTAAGGAGCAAGCCCATGCCAAGCTCCAGCAGTGGCCTTCATTTCAGCTTGTCCCTATGAGAGCATCTGCGCACCAATACATAGAGTAGAGGAAAGCAGCTCTGCTACTTTAAAGATTTGATTAAGTAAAACCTGCAGCTGAAGTTGATTGATTAAACGCCTTCACAGTCTTTTTCTTTCAGTATTTTTTAGCAAGCAGCCAGCAGCAAAGTCAGGATGCAGAAAATACCTTACAGCTTGCACGTCCATGTGAGGAATTTAAATACATTTGAAAGATACTTACATACTAAATATGGCAGTTAAAAAACAGGTTGTAAGTTACTGTTGAACCTGCTACATGAAATACATCTTTATGATGATCCATAATGAATTAGATTTAATTTAATGTTTATTTAATTCATGTTTTATACTCCTTAGAAAAGAAGACAAAACAGCAAGAAAATAACTTACTACTAATAAATAATTTAATTTATAATTTTAATTTACTTACTAACAAATGACTTTAAACTGTTGTGTCTTTATTTTCCTGAAGTAATGGCAATCATATATCAACGTGTTGTGCTCTGTAACTAATTAAATCCATCCATACTCCCATTAACAACCTAAATTATTGCCACTCAAAACATGATTTTGTTTGCAGTGTAGTATGTGATATGCTCAATGATCCTCACCTCTAACTCTGATAAGAAGATATGCTCCTTTATCTTTAAGATGCGCGGCTGCACCGGGGAGGAGGGGGCTGAATTGACTCAGCGCGCAGCGTGCATTGGTCTGTTTCATGCTACCTTACCTCCCCTCTTATCCCGGGTAAAGGCAGGCTGACGATGCCACTGGACGATGCCTCCAGTGAGGCGTGGGGGAACGGCATGACTTCATCACGTCAAGTGGAGCACTGCAAAAACATGTCCTCTAAAGCAACTAATACAGCCCCGTGTCCCAGCTTAAAGCTGAATTAAAACATGTGGAAAAAATTTTTCCACTGCTCAACAAAAAAATACCATATTGTTGTGATGGTGTGTGGTTGATTTGAATTCTGGAAACAATGAAATCTTACATTATTGCATTGTTGACTTTAAATATTGATGGGGGTAGTATTACTTTAATATTCAGTAAAAGATTAAATATATAATTGTTGTCTTTTTTTCAGTGGAAATGTTAAAACAACGTGCCATAAAGAAAGAGGGGGGCAATGAGAGGAGAGAGGAGACAGGGAGCCGTGAGTTGAGGGGTGGCTGGAGAGGGAGGGCCGGACGCATGACATCATTCCCTCAGCTTCCCTGCGCGGACAGAGCTCTGGTTTCTCCAAGTGCGCACGGCTGCTGCTGCTGAGGGAGCGACTCCTCCTGCCGTACCCAGACGCGTCCTGAGCAACCTGCGCTCTTGGGGTGGATTTTAAAAACATTATTTAGCCCGGCAGAGGAATCCGTGAACCGCTCCTCACTGGACCTGCCGCAAGGACGCACCACATTTAATACAAACCCCGGGGATTATTGCTTGTTTTAATCATGAAGATGTGAGGGTTTACAAGCTGAGAAGAAAGAAAGAGGAACTCCGAGGCTGACAACAAGGTAGGCACATACTTCCCCCCTCTCTCTCCTTCTCTCTTTCTTGACTCTGTCCGGTTACTTTTGTCTGCCAGTTATTGTCTAAACGAAAATTAGGCATGTGGGCATTTGGTTACGGAGCGCACGAGCCGCACGTTACTCTGCTGTCTTAATACCCGCACAGAGACCTAGGCAACTGCCCAGAGGTGCATGATTTTAGAATACTGCAAAGAGATTTTTTTTTTCCAACCTGCCACGGGATTTGCGATGTATAGAGATGCTCTATAGTCCCGGACTCAGCGGGAGACCCGACTCTGCCACCGCAAAGCTGCTGCTGGTGAGCAGAGCAGATCTGCTGCTTGAGCGCGAAGGATATCCATCATTGTGAACGGCAGCCGTAACAGGCACGGCTTTCCTTTCATTCCCTCACTGAACTGAGAGTTAATTACAATTTTAATCTCCCAAAGAAAAGAAAACCTGGGTGGTTCTGTAGCAGAAAGACGAGCGAAGAATTCTCAAGAATTTCTCTTGCACTTGTATGCGCTGTATACTGTAGCTTTGGAGCATAACGCATATTTCTGAATCATCTTTTTTTTTTTTTTTTTCTCGGGCGGAGGTGTGTGCGTGAGTGTGTGTGTGTGTGTGTGTGTGTGTTTGGTGGTGTGTGTGTGGGGGGGTGCTCCTCCTAACAAGTGCATCTCCACGGGTGGGGGGTGCTTCATTAGCCAAGTCAACCGTGCATTAGGATCCACTGATATGAACATGCCCGTAGATCATGAGACATTCAATTCTTCTTACAGGCATCAATCGGAAATGCCATTTTCGATATATCAGTCTCCCCCGCCTCTCCCTCCCATTCTCTCTTACCGTCTACTTGTGCGTGTAAGTGTTTGTGTGGCGACCGGTTGTTTGATGCGATGTTGAAGCCTAAGGTATACACGTTGGACTTTCCAGACTACTGTAGTGTTGGTCTACACCCCTGGACCGGATTTGCGCATCACACTGTCAATGGCGTGCAGAAAGGAGTTTGGCTTATTTCGAGGTGCGCCACTCGAGCTTTCCACAGCCTCACCGAGGTGGAGCCATCGGCAATGACACTGACTTTTTCTAAGTAGCGGCGGTGCCCTTGTTGAATTCTGGAAACTCGTATTTATTAAATTCGGTCCGTGGGGGGAGATCGAAGGATATTTGTGATACCTTTGATGTTGTTTTAATGTCCAAGAAATAAAAAAGACCAGATCAAGAATATTTCAATTTCAAACTTTCAAATTAGTTATCATTTTACTGCTTTTGCTGTCCTTATTTATTTATTTATTTATTTATTTATTTATTTATTTTCTTGGAAATTACGCACAGATATGCTGCCACACAATAAGACTCGCAAAGCAAACATGATTTAATGAAAAGTTTTAAAAGATGTGGAGGAACTCTGTTTCCATTATTTCTTTTAAAAACAATTCTGTATCATTTAGATTCGTTATAAATCATTATAAATGTATGATGTCTGAAGATATTAAATCACATTTTATCTGGAAGTACGTTTTCCAACAAAAAAAAAATCGTCTATTATTTCCCCGGACTTGTGCATTTTCCATCTTGTTCCGTCTCCTGTTTCGATCGCAATGGGCGCATCGCGCGTCTGCAAAGCTCATAAAAGCCAGAGGAGAGAACAATATCTGGCCAGCGCCTGGGTTGTTAAAAGAAAATGGCTTTATTCATTTTTCTTTGTATCCGTGGTAACTTAGTTATAGCTTTTTTACGGTGCCTGGAAATGGCTTACAGGCTTGCAATGCAATGTAATGTAATCAAATTTATGATGTTGCTGTGTATTACAATTCTCTGTTATGCTCCGTCACATGAGAAATTTGGAGTGACCCTCCCACAACATCCTTCCCTACTTCCACTTCCCAACACACACGCACACACACACATACACAGGAGAATGTCCAGGAGCATCAGAGCAAGGCACGTAATACCCATCAAAGGATTTGTATGAGAGGGAGCACACACCCCTCACTTGGACCCAGCCTCTAGTCCACAGTCCATTTTAAATTACATGCAGACTTATACTACCACAAATTTATTCTGGCAACCAATCATATGCTTCTTGAGTTCTGCCTTTCCATATTTCATGCACATTTTTTTTTTCAATAACAGCAGAAAGTTTGGACTCTTGCAAGGAAGACATTAAAATATGTAGAGCTGAACTACAGCGATGAAACAAATGATGTAATGCATGTGTTGGTGTATGCAGCTTAACACACAAAGACAGAGAGAGAGAGAGATTTGCATTCCCTCTTGTCTTTGTAATGTTACATCTTTTATGCACAATAGTACCCATGGGATTTTAGGCCACTATTTGTAAGATGTTAATATTTCAGTTAGAATTACAATTCTTATTCCCACTTCGGAACAGATTTGTCTGTATACTCCAGTCCTCCTCTTGATATCAAGATGTGGTGCCACCCGATGAACACTACGACAGGAGGGAGTCACTCACTCTGCTGTCTTAACAGACAGGCCTGTGGAAGGACAACTATTACTGGAGTCCTTTTCTCAGACTTAATGGGCTGGACACATTTTATGAAGCGTCACCTTGCCCAGCGTTTATTCATGAAGCAATCAAATACCCGTGTTGGACATGCATAGAGGCCACACACTCTAAAAAGTACTGGTTCATTGTAGGAATTGAGCCAATGAGGATTTTTTTTTAGGTTCTTTACTGGTTAAAACAAAGGATTTCTTGAAGAGTAACCACACAATAGACCGCCCAATGAAAGGGGTCATCAAAGAAACCCTCAGGGGGTTTAATACCGTAAAGATACCCTGTTGAGAAGCTTCATAGCTCAGGTAGCTAAGGTGTTTGGTTTTTTTCTCTTTTTCACACCTTTCATATCACACTGCACTCTCACCAGCTCTCAGAGAAATTTCAAAAGGTTTAAATACTCAAACTCTCATTCTGAAGCCTATTTAATTTTAAGAGTACAGAGCATCACAGGTCACCTTTTAGTGAGGTGGCTCTTGGTAATGGAGATGCGGCAGGTTAGCTTTTCACTGCTTCCAAATTTGACATCAATCTACCATCCTCTCTGTATGTATGAGATGGGTGACACGGTGGCATGCTCAAGCATCCGTTGTTTTCTCCTGCACAACTGCACTTCAATCATGCGTACCTGTCACCCGCTGGGTAGTGAAGATTCAGGCACGTGATAGAGGGTCAGCACACACTGCAAATGCAAGACATGCACCTGCTTACACACATGCACATATACTTTTATTACATATAAAATGGGCCATAAGTCACACGCTGCAGTCTCATTACTGGCCACCATGCCTAAGTGTGTGACCAAGTCATTAATGCAGTCAAGATGGAAAAATATGCGGATGGCTGGCAGAGCTGTACCCAAACATGTAAAGTGTGAAGAGACAGAAAAATTAAGAGAGAGAAGAAAATGTTTAATCATAAGCACACTTTATGGAGAGCTTCACCCATGTGCACTGCGGCAGTGTAATTACTACGATAGTGCTTGTTAGTTGGCACCTCCAGATAAACAGCAGGCTTTTTTTTCTCTTGTGTTTTCTCTCAGCCTGTGACAGAATTTGAAATTCTAAGTATCCCATCTTATCCCATCCTCACCGACACCCCTTGAGCCACTTGAAAACACACCAAAGTCATTTGTTTTTAATACATGTCAACGGTCGTGTTAAATAAAACAAGTGAATGATTGAAATCTATAACAAAACCTCTGATAGATGGTACTATTGCGGTAATTCAGATTGAGTTAATCAATAAAGAACAGCAAAGGAGGGGTTGTATAATGTGACAGAGCATTTTTGTATCCAGCCTTCTGTCCAACGACACCATATTGTACAGTAAATCTTGTCAGGAAGCATATGGTCCTCAAATCCATATGCAAATGAGCGCTGGAATATTCTAACAGCAGAAAAAAAATTGTCCTTGCTTCTTCTGAACAATGGTTTGTCATTTCAAATGGATAAGGTATAAGCTCTTTAGAAGAAGTCTTGACTGCCAGAATGAGGGCAAAAAATGCACTATTCACAAGTTTCCCATGAACATTCTGACCTGGTTTAAACCCACCATGGAGCTTGACACTTTAATGGCTTTGATGCGTACACATTTTCCTGGTACACGCCAGGATGACAGGAAGAGGGAAGATGGGCGATCCTGGAGTAATGCAAGATTTCTCCTTCTTTCCTAGGAAGGAGTGTATGGCCACACACGTTTGACTAGTGTGGGGTAAAAGCCTCAGGGCCCCTCTCTCCCTGTCAGATATGTTAAGCTTCATTTCTAAACACCATACCATAAAGCAATGATTATTCATGTCTGCCAGGCACAATCCCAATCAAAATATTGTGAAAAGGTTAAAGTGGCTGGAGGAAGTATCTTGCACACCTTTATTTCCTGCTTGGAAGTTGTTGTTTGTTTCACAAACATGTGGCATGGTCAAGGCAAAAATGTAACCTTGTTGGGTGGTTCAATTTGACTGGGGAAGAGAATACATCATATTCAAACTCAGTTCAGGTTACCAGCATCTTAAGCGATCAAGGGCTCTTTACTCAAAGATAATTGTGGTGTGTTTTTAGAGAACCTGAGAAAATTGCATGCTCAGGTGTTGTCTAAAATACACAGTCAGAGGGAACAGTGGTGGAAACTGTGTTGCACACCACAATCTGTGCAATGTGAATATGCCCCATCTATTAAAATTGTATAACCTATATTTGTTGTTGAAAAATTGGCACCATTACAGTGAAAGACCCATTATGTATTAGAGCTTCCAGTTCGCAGTATACCCATAGATGTATAGATAACTATAACTGGATTTCTTTAATACTGAATGAAGCTTAAAAACAATGATTCCCCTGCACGCTCTGATGTCATACAGAAACAATTTTTTATGTAATTTCTACGTAGATTTATGGACATCTACTCACAATGGACATCGGAGATGACACAAATTGCTAGATACCTTACTGTAGTTGCCTTTCACCTCATGCATTAACATTGCCTCAGGTAGCACCCCAACCTCCACACCTCACAATTTAAAAATATCTGGTTTACAATAATAAAACTTAAAAACATGAAGTGACTGAAGATATGTGTGTTTGTATAGACCTTGAGCTATTATTGTACGTCCAAAGATTGCAGGAAGCCAAGGAGGTGAATGACCGGTGGGCTTTGATCTGCACTACAGCTGTATGCATTGTAATAATTTGTGTTGTTGCTGCACTTTGGTTTAAGAAAACTCAGTTTCCCAGCAATTACTGAGTGGTTTGGTTTGTTACTGTAGCATAGCAAACAATGTGGACCTGGTAGATCTGAATAATGTGGCAGGGTGTTTCCCAGAAAGCAGACAATTAGAAAAGCTCTTACTGGATGAGACAGATGTAAATCTCCCAGGGGAGTTAGCTTACAGAGCTTATCCGTTAGCTTATTCGCCACTGCAGTCGCCATCCGCCCCCCAAGGGTCGTAACTCTTGAAGGTCACGCTAGCATTTCACCTCCTCCATTTACTTCCACACAACAGCTCCAGTGGGTATCGCCGGGTGTTTCCCACCATGCTAGTGAGTGGGGTCTCATGATGATGGGTGTCTGTGAGCATGATGAATCAAGACAAAAGCAGGTATAACAAAACGTTGTCTCGCCTGTTTACTACTCACTTGCATCATACTCAAACGCATCATAAAGAATGAATGATTCATACACAGTCTTGGATAGTCATTTATGTTTAATTCAGAACTGTACTGAAGCCGTCGCCAGCCATGGTCTTGTGGTGTGGCGGGGCATCACCAGGAGTGGGCGGCTGGTTAAAGGTTCAGCCGAGGAGAAGGAGGAGGTGCTGAGAATGTCACGCTAGAACAGGGTAGAATTAAGACAGAGAGAAGAGAGCATTGGCGGTGGCCTTGTACGTTTCATCTGCAGGCCCTAATAAAACCCTCACAGGCCAGCATTGATCTCTCCCAGAATAATCCATTTAGACTGAGCGTGCCTGGCCATGTGGGGCCTCTTCAATTATTTACGGCAGAATGCTGTGCAAGCTTCCGTTGGGATGCAACAATGTGCCCTGGGAAACCTGTGAACTGCGGATTGCAGGAGAGCAACGTAGACACGGAGAGTGGAAACGGAGGAATGGCAGATGGAAGGAGAGGACTGGTATGAGAGAGATATGAGGAGGTACAGAGGATGGGAAGGGGAAAAAAATGAAGGGGCTGGTAAATTACACTAAAGGATGCAGGGAGAGTTGAGAAGAAAGTGGGGAGGAGTCAGGAAAAACAGAGGGGACAGATAGGGGGACGGGAAGGTGAGGAGAAGGAGTATTTAGAAAGATGGGAAGTACTGTAGCAATGCATGACAAAAAGGGAACAGATGGTTGTTGAGGAGGGATGATGATCAAGTTTAGGAAGAGCGCGTTGAAATAACAGATCTGAGGGAGAATGAATTTATGAAAGAATGGACTGGACTAGGAATAAAACAGAAGGTGAGGGAGTGGTCGAAAGATGACATGAAGTAAGGAGCAGAAGAAAGGGATTACAGGTAAAAACAGCAAAGGTGGCAAGGTGAAAGAAGATGTATGGTCATGAAGAGATGAAAGAATACGGGATTAATGATAAGAGTGATGGGGAAAAGATCGAGAAGGAAAGATTGAGTAGATGAAAGAAACTGGGAAGGGAAGAGGAAAACTACTATACCATAAGAAATCAGATGATAAAAGGTGCAAATAGAAGAACAAGTAGTTGAAGAAGGAAAGGGAGGCTGGGAAGGAGAGATTAGCTTGATGAGGCTAGGAAGCACAAGAGGAAACACGGTAGAATTATAGATGAGACAGGGAGGAAGAGATGACTGGAAATGAGTCAGGAATAGATGGATAGGAAGAGGGTGGAGGAGGATCGGACCGTTTTAAAGCAAGTCATGAACAACTATTGATCATGGCAGAGTTATGGTTGCTATTGTGCTAAGTGGAGACATGTCAGCTTGACTGCCTGTGCAGTCGATCATTATTTCCGCTACACTCACCTTTAATGCTACACTTTACAAAAAAAGTACCATTCGTTTTGCCTTCAGTAGGTTTTGGTGGACAACATCACCTTCCAGTGCGGTCAGATGATGACAAGAAACAAGATGAATTCATACGATTGCCACGGACATTTCTTTCATGCTTTGAGGGCTGCATATATCACAATTTCTTTTCCTGCAGTGTACTGACAGACAGACTTTACACTCAGAGCTACATATATACTCCCCTCTGTTTGCCTGGTCTATATTCTGCTATTAGCAGCTCACACACGGCTCTCATAAATCCAGCTAGATTTGTCTTACCTGATTCCCCTGGAGTTCACCATCAAGCTGTCCTCCTTTTGATGTAATTCCCAGCACCTTATTAGGATTTCTACCCATTGCCTGCTGCTGAATCAGGATTTCTGATCCAGCAAAAGACAATAGGAATGGAAATTTACCTCCGTACGTTGCATTGATTATGTCTGGCATGTTTTGAAAGTGCTATACCCTTATTTCACAAGAGTAGTAACCCTTAAGACCTCTTTAAAGCTTTTGCTGAAACCATACCAGGACTTTTTCTGCCCCATGCAGTAACAGCAAATACAAGTACCTCTTTAATTCATTTAATATATTTTGCATTAGTACTGTACAGTGAAAGTCATTTAGAAGTCCCTCTGCATGCATCTTTTATCTACTTTACATTAATATTGCAAACATTTCATTTTTAATGATATTTAGAGTCATAATCATATATTACAATGCAAATTCTCTGGCAGTTAGACACCAACATTAATTTCTCACAGCTAACAGATGGAGAAGAAACCGTAAAGGAATGGAGCTTGCAGTAGTTCAGCAAGCGTGCAGTAAGAAAAAGGAAAAAGCACTTTGTAATAGCCATTACATTGGCTGTGTCAAGGAGCCTAATCAGATGGGCTAAATGGTGTAGCGGCATAGCTATTAGCTAACAACAGCATACCAGCAGGTTTCTGTTTAATTAGTAGGGCCCTATTTCCCACCACTTCTCGTTCTCTGAGGCAGCCACCAAAGATTTATTGTTTGTCTACAGCCATTGATTATCGGATTCTAGTAATTGTTTTGCTTTCGCTTGATTAACAAACCTGTGTTTTCTCCAGAGGCTAGCTCAATAGCAGCCTTTAATGGCAGGACCCCAGCCAAACTCCACACTAACAGGATGTTTACCAAGATCACAATGGAGAATCAGAGAGGAGGCTAGACAAGGGGAAGAAAAACCTTCTGATTTTTGTATCAAGAGGTAGTATTGTTTCACCCCAAAGAGAAACCAAAGTTCATTAACTGAGGTGCCAGTGCTTAGTGAATGGTTCAAATTTTTGTGTGTGGGTGGCCTCGCTGGCTGATGCATCCAGGTGCTCTGTGCTTCACGATTCCTGTCCAGCAGTGTGCAGTATGATCGATGCATGCGTGCAGATTTTCACACTGGCATGTTAGGAATTTGAGTAGTCTGCCTCTTGTCTTGGTCTTTGTCCTCTCTGTTTTTTTCAGGAGAGTTGTTAAGGGATGTGGAGCAAAAATGAGAGAATCACAGCTGTGAAGGAGTACATACATTATGAGGAGGAGGTGGAGCAGAAGGGGTGATGGAGAGCTTTTGCAACAACCTTAGGTCATGCTTTAAAGCTTTGGGGTTTGGATGAAGTCGGGGGATACGGGTAGGGAGGTAAGCATGCTTGTGTATTACTCATATATATCTCAGATATATCAGAAGCTGTGACACTATTCAGACCTTTACCTTTCATGAAGTGCCTTTCAGTTGTAGGGAACTTAGCATTCCCTCCATACTCCCACGACACCCTGTCTGAACTCTGACTCTCATCTCAAGAGAAAGTGTATGGAAAGATAATTTTTTTTTTCTTTAGCTGTCATTACAAGGAACACTCTGCTTCCTGGAAGACTGAGAACATTTTGTTGCTACCACATATTTGTCTAGTTGCTCTGCATAAACATCCAGAACGAGTCTGCATCACTCATGCTGCTCATTCTTTTTTAAACGCAGTGCCGTTGAACTCTTATTAATGCAGGGTATTGCTTCACTCCAGCTTGTTAGTTTCTTGGTGTTTTATTTCTGATTTTGGTTGCAGCTTGAAAACACAGTTTTACAAAGTACCTACAAACACCTTGCCAAATTATTCTTGTTACATAGATATATAGCTTCCTCCTTCAATCCTACATGTCTTTACATATAATTTCACAACTGCATGTCTTTTGTTAAGGCACTGCTTGCTTGCTTGTTGATGTAGGAAATCACAGTAAATCCAATGTTGTACTTCAATAGTCCTCCGGTAGGGCCTGAATGCATAAATACGTATCTAAATGAAGCATTGATGCAGGATAAATACAGGGAGGAGGACTTTTCCACCAGGTGCCACCTTGACAACTAACTTAAGGACCCAGTCTACTAACTTGTGTTGTTTTTACCTTTTCACTGTTCATCGGTTTGCGCCATTAGCTCAAACCAGCTGCTGATGCAAGAACAGGATGCTGAGAGAGAGGAAGAACGAGTTCTACTTAAAGGTAATTTATTTCTGCTGTCTCTTTGTTGGGTGAAGAGGAAGTGACAAATGCGAGCTGGGTTGTTTATGAGGCCTAGCTAAGTGCTGGCAGGGCTGCTTTCCTCTGAGGTAGTTGGCTCTCTGTCCTTGGGAGGTGCAGTGCTTTTGTGGCATAGTGTGTGGCAGGCGAGCTAATGAGAGGTGAACCTATCTGCTTTTTATTCTCCGTCTGCCTCCCTACTTTCTTCCACTTTTTTCCCCTGTTCCTCTCGCTTTTCTCTCCTCAACCTCTTTTATGACCTCTTTTACCTCCCTCTCTGTCCTTTTCTTTCCACACCCATCCCTTTCTTTTTCAGTCAGAAAAGCAAGAAACACACACAGAATATCCTTCCAATCGCCACTAGCTTGCAAGCTAAGGCCAATAGGGCATGCCCTTCTTGTCTGGAAAGAAAACATGGAAACTCTGCCTTCCATCACTTCCCGCCAAATAAATCAGTCAGACCTTTGACAAACCCCAAATAGGACTGCCAATTTCTCAAAGCTGTCCTGTTCATCAGTTTGATTCATCTTCCCGGAGATAGAAGGCATGTTTTCCTCCCAGCCCCCCACCCTCCTACATTTGCGGTCAGTGAGTTAGCAGATGAGGCTAGGTCACTGCATTCAGACTTCAGTGTTTGAAAAGAAAAGCATTTAAGTAGAGCACCAGTGGCCTGGCTGCAGGCCCTGAAACACTCAGAAAGATGGACAGCAGCAGGATAGGGTTTGCTGAAATGTCACCCTGTCCACAACCTCAGCTCAACTACATCCTCTTCCTTTTCCTCCACTTCCTGTATACCTTTGTAAAACACCATTTTAATTGACACAGAAAAAAAAAGCTCTCTGGTTATCTGCCTGCCTACTCCTGTTTCATGTCACTTGAGTTAATTTCCCTTTCCCTCCCACTCCCTGTCCGTCAGTCCTCTTCTCTGTGTCGTTCTTGAGCTGTGCCTTCTATTCTCTTAAGAATTTGTTTCCCCCCATCTTTTTCTGTCTATTTCCTCCCTCTCTCTGCCATCCCATTCCCCATTGATTGCCTGTGTTGTTTCCTCCTTGTCTAGTCATTTACATCTCCCTGTTGTCTCCCTCTCTCCCAACTCGTCTTCGCTTTCTCCTTGGCTCTGACTTTAAAAGTTTTATACGTTTGCTCCGTAAATGATTTAAAAAAAAGATCTCAGCCAAACAATGTGGATTCAAGCAAACAAAACAGTGGAAGTTCATCAAGAATGGTAAATTGTTGAAAAATGAAAATAACTAAATATTAGTAAAAGGTGTATAATTTACATTTTGTATATTAACTTTCATACTTGTGATGAATGTTATGAATCATTAGTTGAACATAAAAAAGTGATATGTTAACTGCTTATTAAATAAACATTTTAAAAAACATTTACATACATTTCACTTTACTAATAATGATAGTTTGTCATAACAGATTATTTCTCAAGATTTTTAATGCACAATAAGTATAATTTACTAATTCAAAAAAGCTGATTGGATTGATGGTATCTGTGTCTGTAATAAATCATTTAAAAAATAATTTGCACATTGTATTTTACAGTACATAACTGACATTTAGTATTCATTTACAAAAAAAGTGTAATATTTGCAAATTACTTACAACAAAATTAATAATAGCTCAACAAAACATTTTCCATTATTTACAAGCCTACATAATGTTTGATTAATTATGTAATGCTTAATAAATAACTTACAACTGATCATTCATCACACTGCCTAAGCAATATCAGTGCTGTGTGGCTGTGTATAGCCTCTAAACCAGCAAAAACAACCTGCCAAGCTATGCACTCCTGACTTCGACCAACACTTCCTCCATTACTGTGCTATCTGTACATCCATCTGACATCACAGAGATAAACTCGGCACTAGAAAGCTCTCTCCTCTCATCCTCCGCTCTGCAGTGCATGAAGAGTTTTGTTTGACTGACACTTATGTACGTCCTTCCTATGTTCGAGCCCTTCAAATGCCCTGAAAATGAAAGTAATACATTTTCAAATAGCTCTGTTAAGATAGCCACCTGGTACATACCTCCCTACTTCAACATTGTGTGTTTTCATGCTTTTCAGTGTGGTGTTAAGCAGGTGAATTTCATCCATGACTGCAGGCAATAGGAGGCAGGACTGACAGACAGATGGCAAGTGTAATTTGGTTTTCAATGAACTGTTAACAGCCAGGTCTTTAGATCACTTTGAGCAAGTGTGACACTGCGGTTGAGATGCTCAAATGCATTTCTTTTTGGTATGTCGAGTGCTACGGACCTCAAATGTCACTGAGGTTGTGCACCAGTGATATCAGACATCTTTATGGTTGTCACCTTCCAACCTTGGCAAATTACCCCCTGACTGGTTGGACAGATACCACTGTGAATAAGAGCAAACTATGGTTTCCGGAATTACTCACATGTTATAGCAGCACACAGTATCTGCTGCTGGTGAACAGTGAACATAATTTGTCAAAAGATTTATAATCCATCACAAGAAAAACATTAATAGAACCTGTTTTACATACTGCATAGCTTAACTTTGGATTATTCCACTGCTTTTCAGGCAGTATGTGTACTGTATCCTACTTTTTTCCGTATGCCACCTTCCAAAAATAGCTCTGAAGTGCACAGCCTGTCATGTCTTATATAATGTCCCTGGGTCAAATGCCAATCCCACTTAACATTGATACCCACCTGTCATGTATTTTTTGTAGCTCAGAGTGTCTTTCCATTTTTTTCCCTTCATCCTTCACTCCACTCTCTTCTTCTTCTTCTTCTTCTTCTTCTTCTTCTTCTTCTTCTTCTTCTTCTCCCTCTAACCAGTCTGTTCTGTCACTGTGATGGGGCTTTCACCTGTGGTGCAGTTTTTCACTGCCGGCATTTGTTTTCATCTATTGTTCTTAAAAGCGATTATGACCATCAGACAGGCCATTAAATATTTAGCAGAGCTTGGGCTTCTGCTTTCACTGGCTTCACAGGAACAGCCACCACAGATGTTCAAAGTGTCTTTCTCTGCAGGTGGATGTGTGCAGGTATTCAGAGGGGCAGTCGCTCAATTGAATAAAAGCCACTATTTGACACACACATTTGTGTCTAAAGGGCAGTATTCATGCACGCGTGTTTTCTTGTCCTTTTAAAAATGAACACACAGATTTCCGTGTGCTTGTGTGCATGTTGTTTATTTCTCATTGTGTATGCGTGACCCTTGTGCCATGTTTACTGCTGTAATCATTCCTCTGTCTGCTGTGTGTGTGTATTTTTCAGTGACTGCACCTCAGATTAGTTTGCCGTTCAATATTAGAAAATTTATTTGCAAGTCCTCTATTTCCACTGCAGAAAGAATTAGAATGATCAGTTGCTTGAGAGAACAATAAATAAGGTCCTTGGCTGTTGGTTTATCTAAAGACACTGTGGGACAACGGCTTCACAAATTATCTCTACTTTGACTCCTACATTTACAAATGAAGTTGAAATCTAAGAGATTGCACTCTTGTGTGATATGGAATGTCTATACAAGAGAAGATACATTTTATGTCTTATTTTATATTCTTTGTTTGAAAATCTTTGTCTGAAAATCATTTTTTTGCAGTTTTCAGTCCCTTCTCTTCTTGTGTTTGGTGTTGTTGATTGATTTCAGCTTAGAGTCATGGGCAGTCTTAAAACATGTTAAGTCTTAAATTAATTAACATTTATTGTTGATCTTGTCATGTCCTTGCAGCATTGCAAAGCTTTGTTGTCTCAGTTGTTATTATTCAGAAAGATTTGAACACAGTGAGCAGTCAGAGGTTCAGTGTCTTGCTCAAGGATGTTTTACCTGTAAAAATGAAATGTGATGTGTGCCAGTTATAGGGATAGGAATTGGGAACTGGTTCCAGTTGAGAACTGGTTTCAGATTGTCTTGAATCACAATCATATGTCTCGAAGCTCCCATTCCCTTTTATTGATCATTGAGCAACACAGCCTTAAATTCCAGAAATGTCATATATTTGACACTATGCACCAGTTCCACGGCTTCCCAACTGAATAGCACGTCCGTTACCAAGGACCAGTTGATATTAAAGGGCATGTAGTTCCTCCTTGGCTTCTTCCCAACGTCCACTATCATCTCTTTAGTCTTGCTAACATTCAGGAGGAGGTTGTTGTCCTGACACCAGTGGATCAGGTTCTGTATTTCCTTCAGATGGGCCTTTTCATTGTTTTCAGTGATCTGGTCCACCCAGCTGTGCTGTCAGCAAACATGATGCTGCTGGTGGAGTCAAAAGTGGCTACACAGTTATGTGTCATGTGGAAGTACAGCAGGGGACTCACAACACATCGTGCTCCAATGACAATGGTGGACACCCCTCATTCATCCATTGCAGTATGAGAATTTGTGATGTCTTGGATGGTTCTTGTAATCCATGGTTTCTGATTGTGGAATGATTTGACTGCTGTTTTGATTACAGTTGCTTCTGTTGTTTAACAAATTAATTCCACCTCAGACTGCTGATGTCCTCAGTGACATCGATGGTAGCGTCCTGGAACACTACAGGGCAGCCCCTGATTGGTTTGACCATTTCCTGTCCCTACACATCTCTTGCGGCATGCGTCAAATTTGTTTACATACTAAATGCTGGCAGATTTTGCTCTGTAGTTGTTTTTGAATGGCATGTAGCAGTGATCAATGTACAGACATAGTCACATGGTTGAATGGCACTGCACGGTATTCCAGAATTTAGCAAAGTTTTGGGACCAAAAGACATTACAGTTCATGATATCCCATTGGAAACTAATAAGGGCACAGAGGCTGTCCAGTTTATTATTCAGTAGATGCTTGGAAACATGTAGCTGTTTCCTCAGTAAAGGAATTAATAATTGCATTGGTATCAATAAAATCGTATCAGTTCCCATCTCGAGCCAGTTATGAGACTTCTGACCAACAAGGGATGTCTTAAAATATGGACCTGCCTGCTTACGTTGGAGCCTCACATTTTGTTTTAGAACCAAGTAAATTCAAACACTAAGCAGCAGCGAGGCGTTTTCTCTCATGTTCTCTCATGTCTGTGTGGGTTACCTCTGGATGATTTCCACCTACAGTCCAAGGACAGCCAGGTTAGTTGAATCAGAAAATCCAAATTGTAAACTGTGTCTGTCTGTCTATATATTTTGTTTGCCCTGAGATTGGCAGCCTGTCCGGGATATTCTTTGACTCTTGCCTAATGTGTGATGAGATAGGCTACAATCCTTGTGAACCTAAACAGGCTCTGAAGTTTAGTTAATGAATGGATGGATGGAAGAACATGTAGCTGTTTCTGCTCTTGATAGTATTTTAAGAGTAATACGTTCAATAGAAAATAGAAATATATGTATAGTATGTACAGCATAGGTGCTGCCCTCTCCTGGCATGCAATGTCTCCACCTGGGTGTAATTTTAAACCTCTTGGGAATTTTGAGTTTGAGCCTTAGAGCTTGCTGTACCTTGTCAGTGTAGAGTAGCAGATTGAGCTTTCAATGTTAAGTCAGCAGCTGTTAGTTTGTTTCCAAAGGGCAAAGGAAATATATTTGTTAAGTGTAAGCACAAATATTGTTTTACGTTGCATGTAGCACATGAAGTAAAATGAATTTGTTAAGATAATATTACTGCGATTGCTAATTTCCATTAGCATGTGAATGGAATTCCCATTATGCCCTAATGTCTTAGCACTGAGCTAACAGACAAAGTGGACGTTATTTATATATAGATATATAGATCTGATCTATTTAAAAAAAAAAAAAATCAAAAAGTTGAAATAGAAAAAAATGAGTCATGACACTTGAAGGTGAATCAAGTGTCATGACCCCCCACCCCACCCAAATAACAGAACCATACTAGAATATGTGGATTTTCCCCTCTTAGCAATTATTGTGGTGGAGACAGACAGTCCATTAGTCTACCTCTCTCTGGTTTGGAGTGCTCATTCATTGCTGGTATACTTATGGATAAGATTTTCCTACTAGAATTGAACAAATCCACAGCAGAAGAATAAAATACTCTACATTCTGCTGAAGCAGGATAAAATCAGTAGAAAACATACCTAGTGCAGCTTTTAAGGAAGAAGATTTAATCACCAGTTACATTGGATGTTTGTGGCAGTAAAGAGGCATATTTCAAAGACTCAAGAGCATATTCATACTTACGCAAGTGAGGCATGCTAATTGATGAAAGTCCTTGGTTTTAATGGCTATCTGGTCGTGAATATTAAGATATTGAGAACAAAGTGACAAGCTGTGATATGTGCTTGTATGAGCCAGCCAGCTAACCCTCTCTCTTACTTCCTCTCTCTCTGTGAGTGTTTGCCTAATGGCTGATAATGAAGAGGGCATCTTTGCAGAAATGACATGTGCACTACTCTACTGGACACACACACACACACGCACACACACATACCCATAGAGGCTGGGCTGACTGCCCTTCAGAATAACATGCCTGACATTAATCTTTAAATGACTGTTGCTTCTTCCCCAAGACTTTCAATCCATTAGTGGCCACGTCTTGAGATGGAGAGAGATTGCCATAGAGGAGAAGGCAGGGAGGAGGATGAAGGCAGAGTATGTGCACGTGTATGTCTGTGTGTGAGTGAGTGTGTGCGTGTGTGTGTGTGTGTGTGTGTGTGTGCAAATGGGGTGGGATCGGTGGAGAGAGCGCAACGGAAAGGATGATGTCAATGATAATGGAGGATGAGGACAGAGAGAGAATGAAAGAAAGACAGAGAAAGGTTGAGGCACCGCAGAGGTATCAGAGAGAGGGAGAGATGCAGTGATATTGAAAGAGAGAAAGGGAGGGAGGGGGAGAGAGA
This sequence comes from Miichthys miiuy, assembly GCA_036365135.1. Classification (NCBI taxonomy): domain Eukaryota; kingdom Metazoa; phylum Chordata; class Actinopteri; family Sciaenidae; genus Miichthys; species Miichthys miiuy. Next base: position 17,935,896 of record CM071609.1, on the reverse strand, counting down.
GACAGAGAGAGGGAGGGAGGGGAGAGAGATAGGACACAGGTTACAGATTGTAGGATAAATGCAGCCACATGTCACCTTTTAAGACTTCCCACTAAACAATGACCAGTCTTCTTTTACTCTCTTGACCAATTAATGTGAACAACTATTTTTCTTTTTTCAAATATAGCCTTAAATTCCATATCCTGTACTTCCACTTTTATTTATTTTATAGGCAGTGGTAGGGTGTTCGTAAGAGATGTGAATTCTTGTTATCTTGTTATGTTGAATGACTGATTGATTGCTCAGCAAAATCAATGGATGCTGAATAACAACCAAAATCAGCTCCAGAAACAAACAAAAAGATTTAAGATTATTTTGTCTAAAGATTCTTCTCAAGGTCAAAAATTATCTTTCACATTCAAACGTTATCTCATGACCCTTTCCATATGGAGTAGGTCTAGACCGTACTGTTTATAATATTGTTTACAGAGACCCAACAATTCCTACCACGAGCAAGCACGGCAGTGGCAAGGGAAAAACTTCCTTTTAAGAGGCAGAAACTTTTAGCAGGAAGCCTCTTTCTTTTCTCCATCTCTCCCACTCTCTACTCTCCCTTTTTTCCCTTTCATCTCCTTCTTCTCCACTGTCCTTCATTGTCTCTCACTCTGTTCTCCCTTTTTCCATCCAATACCTCCCACCCTGCTCGTGTCATCTCCTTTTCCACACTCAATCTATATATCACTCTGTTCCTTCTTTTGTCCACATTTCCTTTTCTGTTCCCCTTCAATTCATCTGTCCACCCTCACCTCTCTCACTCTATTTATTGCCTCTTTGTTCACTTCTTTTTTCCTCAGCTTTTTAATCTCTGCCTACTTCTTTCTCACACTTTTCTTTCTCCTCTTTCTAGTCTGTCACTGCTCCCATGCTCCCATTCTTGTATTTTCTCATTTTCTCCCTCCTCCTTCCTAAGCTCCTTTTCTGTTGTGCCCCCTCTTGCCTTTCCTACTTCTGTTCCTCCTCATCTCTCCTGCTTCCTCCCTTACATTTAAGTCAATCTCCTTCTCTCTTTTTTTTCCAGTGTCTCTCCTCAACCCTCTTTTTTTCCCTACATCCTCCTATCACTGCGTCTCCCTTCCTCTGCTCCTCCAGCGGTGAGCTATAGTGACTCTGACATCATTACCCTTGTTGTGACAGGTTTCATTTGTACCCTGTGGACCTATACATCAGCCTGAGTGAGAGTCCGGGGCCAGCATAGCTCCGCCCAGACTGGGACAGAGTAACAGACAGAATGGTCTAAAAACCACTCCAGCTCGGGTACCACTGGATATTTTTCCATTACTCGTTCTGATATGTCAAACTCAATGCCGGTTCAAAACTCGCTCCATACTACGGCTTATTAAAAATAACAACCTGCAACAGTTTCTTATAAATAAATATCCACTGTGTAGGAACAGAGAGAAAATCTAGAGGAAAATATATCAAAGTAGCACTCATGCTGTTTGATTGACAGGTGATCTCTGGAAATTGGTTCACAGAAAACCTAGTGAGTGCTTATTACAGAGGATGGAAACAAAGAGGAAGTCATTAAGTGTGACATTTAGTCTAAAATTCTGTATTTTATATAACATCTGTCGCATTAGGTTTTGTAATGTAATAATTGACTTATTTTAATAAAATAAAAGCTTCTGTAATCACGTGATGAGTTTTGAAATGTCATTATATTGATTTGTGTAAGTTCTGATGCACTTTGAAGGTGGAATTAAGTAATTTAATTGCTTAGTACATCGCTCTGCACTTTTGTAAATGTAATATAATATGCATAACTATGTTTTCATTAATCTAAAAATAAGAATTGTTATGTTTTTGTTACCTTGGAATGAGCCTTTTTTTTATCTACAGAGGCCGTGGGTCCTCTTCCATGGAGTCTGCCATATTGAATTAGTATGTTTCTACAGTAGCCCAGAACAGACAAACTAAACACTGGCTATAGAGAGGGCATTTTGTGCATTTCACAGCCTCTATACTTCCCTTTTGCACCACAGTGGCATTAAAACAAATTCAAAATAATAAATGCCATTTGCTGTAACCACAATACAAAACACAATGCAAACTAAATTATTCATAGTGTATATCAGAGTCTACAGTTCTGTCTATGAAATAGCTGAATGGTCACAGGAAATGTAGTGGTCATGTGTTGTGTGATCACTCAATTCATTCTAGTGAAGTACTCTCTAAAATTAGAGAATGTAATCTGTTTCTTCCTGTTTCCCATAAATTGTTCCTTTACATCAATAATACTAGTTAGCACTGCCGAAGGATGAGAGGTCTTCCAGTCATCCCTAACCCATATCCATCTGTGCAGCCCCGTAAATCCAGCCAATACATCAACAATACCTTCAGACTGCTCGCAGCCCCATTGATCTGTGGTCATATTAATGTGTGGCTTATGAGCTTGCCGGCATCCTTTGTGGCCAGATAAAAATGAATCCACTTGAGTGTGGAGCTTTTAATGGCCAAACTACCGTGTTCTTTCACAATGGAACAGATCCCCATTGTATTCATTCAGTTGTACTAGAAAGCTTTGAAAAGGACCGTTGGGGAAGAATCAGGTGAGTTTTTATTTTACAGGCTCCTGGACCCTCGTCAAATGGTAAAATGGAAGTGTTTAAGGAGACGAATTGTGGGAGAGGTGTGGACAAAAAACTAAGTGGTACAGTAGCCCAAATCCTGCAGCACAATATTTTTGTTATGATAACAGGATTAGATTTCTTTTTTTTTAATTTTGCTCTTTCAAAAATGGGATGCAGTGGGTTTTGTCTCTGGAGAACATAATTATCATGGTGTGGCTTCTCAATACTAAATCCTATTTCTAAAATACTAACTCACATTTCACATAGTAATTATGTTCCAAATAAGCTTTTTTTTTTTTCATATGTCCCTGTGAGCTCAGCAACAATCAGATGGTTAGTTATGGTAGTTATGGCGAGTTGAGATTTCTGATGACTGTGTGTGCTCAGTGTGCTGTGATACTTGCTGTAAGCTCAGTAGCGGCCTTTATTAATAAAAATCCGCTGCTTCACTCTTAGTCAATACCACTCCATTCACCACGGAGGTTAGCCAAGAAAGGAGTTGAGCTCAGACATTTTTCATCTGCTATCCTCTGGAATATAGCCTTGTGGTAATAATGTGTGTGTCCATGCGCGTGTTTCTGCTCTTGTGCAAACACCTGCGTAGGTTGGCATACGTGTAAATGTCCATTCGTTTTTACGTGAGAGTACATTCACATCTGAGCCACTGCTGTGTGTGTGTGTGCGTGTGTGTGCTGAAGACAGAGACTGACCACACAGAAGGTACATTAATCATCCTGTTTTTTTTCCTCCCTCTGCCTCATGTAGTGTGAGTTGAGGCCTGATGGATGACTCATCTCTCAGCCTGGATTCAACAGGAAGGTTGTAGCCTATCGACGGGCCAGAGACCCCTTAGGGGAATCCCTGGTTTACCCTACAGGCCATACATCTCTGGACACTCAGTGTGCTCCTCATGTATTTATTCCACAGATGGTGGATGCACTGTCCCTTTCTTAAAGCTGCTGACAGTCCAAAAGGACATCTTTGCAAACTCATGCCAACGTTTGCCACACCTGCCAATCTGTGAATCATTTATTTTAAGCACATCAAATATATTAATGCTCTGATACTGGTGAGACCAGCTTTCTCTGGAGAGAGTCACTGCTGTTTAGGAGACAATCTGAATTGCTCATGAATTTTTACCCTTTAGCTATGTGTGCAGTGCTACCACTGACCGTTCCTGCCACCAGCAATCTGAAAAGAGTAGAGAAATTCCATTGAATGTAACTTCAAGGAGACAGAGCATTCAGATTTATGACATGCTATTTGATAAGATATGTTGTATGTACTGATAGTGCTGTGTTTAGGTTAAGAGCATGAATGAAGTCATAGTTTATACAAGCTTTTATGTATTTGGTATGCGCTTCGAGACCACCTACCTGACTCCATACCACACATTCCACTGACATGTAATGGGTGCAATGGCCAGTGTCTGCAGTGTTTGCATAGCAAAGAAACAAAGCACCAAAGGAATGGCTCTTTTTTTACTATCCGTCATCTGCAGTAAACATAACATCACTCTGAATAGCAGGTGAATTAAAATCAGTTGTTGGCTGTAAAACATGACGTTGACAAATAACTTCTTGTTTTATAGCCAACAACTGATTTTTGATGCTCTGCTTCTACAGGTGGGAGTAATTACAAATGAGTAAAACGCTGAATATAGACCAATAATTTTTTATTTATGCCTTTATTTGATAGACACAGTTGAAGATACAGGCGAAAGGAGGGAGAGAGCAAGAGTATGACGTGCAAGAAAAGGCAGCAGGTTGAAATGAAACTTGGGTTGCTGTAGTAAGGATAAGGGCATGCACCCTACCAGTTGAGCTACTGGGTGGTGGCCAAATCTGAAGTAATCTAACATGTAAAGATTTTTTAGAATGGTGTCCAACAGCCATGTACCTATCAAAACAACAGCTCATGAAGTTTGGGCAAGCCATGACACTTTATGAATAGTCATGTAAACGGGAATATTATCAGGACTTTTGCAGTCATGTTAATGAGTTAAACTTCACTTTGGCAGCATACTATTATTGGAAGTCGAGGTCGTGAACTGTAGGTCATGTGAACCGTAGTTTTTCAACATACAGCTACTCTGTTTAAAAGTCTTATCGGTGTGTATTGTGAAAGTGTTATGAAGAAAAGAAGGAAAGTAAACTAACACACCATTAGAACATTTGAATGTCCTCTATGTTTCTGTGAAAACAAGATTTTCTGGGTTGGCTATCTCCAACAATGCCGTCTGCCTACAATCCCCTCCTGAATAACTAACCCAGATACGCCATCATATTACATTTGAGGAATCTCAAAATTTGTTTCTTTGAGAAACACATTATGTCATTCACTCCCTCACTTTCCTCCCCTTCTAAATTATTTTCTCTCTGATTACGTCTTCCTCTTTATGTTGTCAATTCTCCTGTTGTAAAGAAAATAGAGAAGCTCGATAAATACACATATCAACAGATATGTAGCATTGGACCCCTTAATATTATTTGTACTAGTGGTGTTGTAGGCCCTTACAGGCATTGGAAATCAATCTAGAAAAGAACATTAGCAAGCTGCCCAAAATACAAATGTCTTCCCCACTAAAACAAAAACAGATAATCTATGTGACATGATGCTGATTATGTGTCACTGGATGCTCTGCTAGGTAATCCATTTGAATTATTAGACCCCCCACTCTACATTCTTATGGAAATCAAATATGACTTTGTTTTGCTGTTGATTGCCAGCCGTCACTTTAATACAGCTCCAGCAATTTTTGGAGTTGCAGCATTCAGATAACAGCAAAAGTAGCGATCAGTGCTGGCAATGCTGACATTTCTACAACTGTGCAAAAGTCAGAAAACATTTGGCAAGTTGTTTACAGTAGGAATACCCAGTATTGAGCATAGACATCTTCTTTCCTCTGTGTCTCTTCCAAATTAGTGAATAGACGAGGACAGAATGTAAGAGAGCATAGAGGGCAGCTGGGTTGGGTTTCTGGTCTGGTCAATGCTCCCGTTTGACCTTCGTTTGGATTATTTGCAGCACCGGTTACCCGTTGTTGTCTGACGATTAATAATGCAGAGGCAGCATTAGCTCGCCTCTTTTCTGAAGCGAGAGAAAGAGACGGGGACAAGGAAATAAGGCAGAGAAAATTGTGAGCAGGGAGAGGAGCATTGTTTTTGTCTAGTGAGTGTTTTGAGAGACACAATAAGAAAATATAAACAGGCAGAGAAAGAAAAACCCAAGGGGGAAACGCAGAGGCAAAATAAATGGTTTGGAATTCTAGGGGCCGGAAAAAGATGGACGTGACTGTTGCCCACCTTTCCTGTTTTTATTCCCTCTATGACTGTCTCCTCCCTTCTTTTGTGTCTCTGTAACTCAGCGTTGTCATTCACCTAACCTTGGTGGCAGAGTGGAAGGTTTCTTGGCGCCTGCCAGTTGTTCTTGGCAAGGCAACGCGAGGGAATAAACCTCGGCGCTTTCATGATGAGGCGCTTAGCAGATGTCTGATGAACAGCTCGACGAAACTTCGATCTCCCAAGGACACAGTACCTTTGGGATCTGTGACGGGATGTGCATGTTTATGTGTGCGAGTGTGAAGAATCTGATTTTGAAATATCAAATCTGGATCAGTGTTTACAGGTATTTGGCTCGGTGGCTCTGGTGGAGAGAGAGAAGAAAAACAGTGCGGTAACATGCTAACATTCATACACAGGAGGACACTAAAAATGTGCCACAGCCAGTATTTTATATTAGTGCTTACACCTTTATGTAGCTCACCAAACCCAAAAGGGAATTCAACATAATGCAGAGGTTGTGCAAGTCATATGAACATAAACACATAAGGAAGTCTAATATTTACAGTAGAACTGTACACTGCCTTCACTGTACAAGTAAATGAATGGTGACAGACGCTAGTGTCAGTGCAGACTGACACAACTGATGCTGACGGTCAGGGTCGACGTGTCCTGAGAGCAAAGGAAGTAGCGTCTAGATTTCCAGGTAGAGATGAAGAATTCTACCCCCGGGATGTTTCAGCCTTGAACATAATCGAGCCTGTCCACTGCCTACATGGATGGACTGCTCCAAAGAGAGCTGAAACAAGGTTAGAGTGTGGATAGCATACCAAATGCTAACTGTATGCAAGGAATAGTAGTTACTTCTGATAATGACAGCAGGTTAGCTTGGGCTATTGCTGAGTATAGGTAAAAACAAAACAGAGACAAAACAGGACACCAGCCTTTTCACCTAAATTTGAATATATCATTCCGATAATTTCAATGTAAGAGTTCATCTAAATGAAAACCATTCAATGATGAAATATTGGAATGCACATGCTTACTTAGGCAAAAAGCTGGTTGTGGTCAAAACTAGTACATTTTAGAAATGTGAAAAGGAAGTTATTTTGGACTCAAATTATGTGATTGTGTGATGTGATGCAATAAAGGATGCATATATATTATATATATTATATATTATAGTCACAGGTATAGTATAGTCCTATAGTACAGGAAAAATCAGAAATGTACGATTGCAATGTATTGATTCAATCCACAACAGTACAGATGCAATCAAATCAATCAGAAATATTTTGTCTTGCAGATATACAAAAAATTAAAATAAGGAAATTAAGAACCTCTCTTATGCAGGTGTTATGCCCTTGAGGGGATTACATGTCATTTTGGTGAGCATTAAATTTAGGTCATTGGGTTATGTTGCTCTGAAAGATCAACTTTTAAGTCACCAGTACTTAGTTGATTGTGAGGTGACAAAAACACTCGGTAGCACCTTTGAAGAGCCTTTACTGTTATAAAATCACTTTAAACCATAATTAATCATGAAATTGGTTAATTGTTGCATCCCTAAAAGCAATTTAACAAATGCAATGCTGGTAACAAAAGGTTGTGTTTACTGTTGTGATTACTGCAGTTTCTAAAGTACGAATATATACATGCAACAGTATGTAAATGAGTAACTAATTTGATGTAAAAGTTTGATGTAAAATTTTGCAAATGAATCACAATCCATACTACATCTGCATGATTACGTAATATTGTGATTCAGTATTCTCCACTGTGGATAATGCCTGAAACTGTCGTCCAGGTGGAAGCCTCTCAAGCGGCTCACTCTGCATTTTGAAGTATTTGGTGAGCCTCTTGCCCGAGTTAAATATGTTTTTTCCTCTATTGATCCTTTTATCTTAGCATTGGTGAGGCCAGTGTATTAACTTGAATGAAATGTGGTGGCTGGTAAGAGAGGTCAGAAACAGGGGTTAACAGCAGTCATGATTAAGGCTCATTCTCACCCAGTGTGCCACGCCATAAGAATCACACCAGCATATCCTATCAGGTATGAGGTGGCAAGTATGCAAAATGCTTAAGCAGCGTCTTGTCAGGCATTTCCACGGTGACTCACAATGCAAATTGGTCAGGCCCTCAAAACCCAACTGAATCTGCGAAATGAGAGGGGAGGGCGGACATCAGTGCACTCAGACATTGACATGCATATAAAAGCAGACCAAAAAGCATTTACACACACGCGTGCACACACCTAGCTCACTCTCAAGGTCAGGCAGTATTGGTAAATGGTAAGATAAAAGCAGAGAAGCACATGCAGACATAGAGTAGTAGAGATAACATCACATTCAGCGCTAAATGAAACACTAATCCGGCTATGTATTTATTTATATTTATGCTTTTTTTTATGAGAGCCTGTCCTCTTTTCACGATATTGAGACAAATTGCAACGTGGCCATGAAAGCTACTCTGCTGATTAACTCTTCGCGGATGGCTTTTTATCTGTTGGCATTTGATGTACGACATCTTTGTAAGGGCTACGGTCGAATGCAATCACAGGCCCTTTCATTGCAGGGGCCCTCTCAGATTGCCTGCTAGTTCTCGAGGGAGGCCATCCTTCAGAAAATATTGACTGTTGGACAGTGAGTGCTTGTGTATTAGTAGTGTTGCTTTAGAGAGAAATTGCAAATGCCTTTGTGTGTGTTGTGCTTGTCTGTCTCCATGTACTAATGGAGAAATAGGGGGAGAGAGCCATGAAGAGGGCAAAGGTCACTTGTCTTGTAAAAGAGAAAAAGGAAATTCTATTTTCCTGGATACATTGCTCCCAAATGCACGAACCACACGCCTGTCTCTGTTTTCCTTCGCCATTGTTAGCTTACACTTACACATACGTAAGGAGCTCCTTAGCTTTGAAAGTTACATCTAACCGGCTACATTTTTATGTTTCAGCAATGTAAGATTATTTTGTTTGGGTCTTGTGTGAAGTTATATACAGCCATAATAAACAGCTGCAGGCACTGTTGTTGCTGCAGTTCCCATTTAAAGATGTGTAATTGTGCATGATAATAAGAGAAGGGAATGACATTCAGCTTGTCGGACACATAACATGCCAAAAAAATTAAATAAGGATTGTTCACAAGTCCCAAAAATCACGTCTGAGTTATGTCTCAAGTCTATTGAGGATGAGTCTAAAATCAAGTCTCAAGACTTCCCCATATCTTTCCTCTTACACTGAAAAGCTTTTATATAGTCCTACATTTTTCTGTCATACAGTACATGCACTGTATAAGAACACAGATTCACAACAGAGATAGATACAGACAGGCTCTTATGGCTCTAAACCTTTAAGTTCTTTCTAGTCATTACTGGCAGATGTTTATGCTCATGTCAACTGTTTATGTTTTAAAACACAAATGTGCAGGAAAAAGTCCCTAAATAGGGTGCCTGAGTAGAGTTATTCTACGTACACTACTATACTGTATTCTCAGAGTCAGGACTCCGTTTTCAGAAAGTTTTAATATGCCCATTAGTTAGTTGATGATAATATAAGACAATATAAAAATTGAATACATTAAAATGCCACTGAAATATCTTTCTCAAAGGCACTTACAGTATGGTGAAAGGTTATGCTCTGTCACCTCAATGCCATCCATCTGCCTGAAGAATGCCTGATGGGTTTTGGACAATTGACTGTATAATAAGATGAGCGACATGCCAGCATCCCAAAGGTGAAGCCAAAGATATCCTGATTGGCCCCTGGTGGCTGGCTGCAGTAAAGGTCATAAACCCCTCCTCCTTCGAGTTAGCAGACGGGACATGAGCCAAACAAAGAATTCAAAAAACAGGTCAAATAAATATTTCCCAAAAGATGGTTTCTGTCATTTTAGGTAGCTCCTATCACACCGATGTACAAATATTCATTTTTCTGATTATTCATATTCATTTTTGTACAGTGTGAGAAAGTGGAGACATACCATACCTCTTTTGGACGTTGTGACTATGCTTATGATCATGCATTGTAGTCCCAAACTGATACTTCAGCCTATGTGACAGTAATGTGAGGAGTGTCAATGGTTAATCTATTGTTTGGGTCAGGTAATCGTTGTCAATATGCTGAATAAAATGGATCAGCATTTGTCTAATGACCAGGTTTCCTAGTTCGCCACAACATGCAGCGACATGGTCATAGAAAGTTTGCGCATTCAAACTTCATTATTCAACTTGGTGTCAGTGGCCTCCTTTATGTGAGGACAAGCTGTCCCAGTTGAGTATTTTGAAATGCAAAGCCAGTAAAGCTTCTGCAGCCATAAATGTATCAATTCAAACACATTGTACCACCACCTGCACACAGCGGGTAAATGTCTAAAATCCAAATGTTAAATGTTTATTAATGGTTCAGGGGATAGTTAGGATCATACATAACTGCCAATGTTCCTCCATCAACAATATGTCCTCTCAAACTGTCCTTGAGCAAAATGGTGAAGCTCTACCTGCTCTCATTGAAAATTGATTATAAATCAGGACAGGAACATCAGTAAGGCTACACACGGCTGGGGCACGACCGTAGCCAAGAGGCAAATACGGTTGAATTGGATTGAAAAGACAGTTGCATTTTCTGAAATGAGCCCTCAGACAGCTGGTGTAAGTTTATCTTACAAAGACACAGTCACTAGCTAACACACATTAATCCCCGCCTGTGCTATGAGCTTTCTGCTTGAATGACAGTAATTATCGCTTCAGTCTTGACATGGAGACACCAGCACACTTGATGTCTTTGTTTAAACTAAAGCAAGAGCTGTGCCTCAATATTGCCTACACAAACGTAATTCAAGTTTAACTGTTAAACAGAGTTAACTGGCTGTATGTGCATAATATTTTTTGTGTGTGTAATCAGAGAGGATCTATGAGCGCTCCCTAATAAATTACACTAGCCAATAGTCCTCTTTTTACATTTTATATACATTTGTTTATCAGCATCATGCAGAATTAGCTATTAGCAGACCATCTTTCTAATGTATTCATTTAATTATAAATAAAACTACTACTCTATGATTCATGGACATCAGAGATTAGAAAGTGTAAATCACGTTGAATTTTAAAATGTGTGAAATGCCTGTGTATTTAGTTTTAAACTCAGTTATGACTCAGGGAGGATATTAAAATACCTTAGTGGCCTTTTGCCTCATGAGCTATCCCTTCCTTCTTGCCTCTCTTTGACTCACAGATTTAAAACCTCTGGTCTTCTAATATCCAATATTTCTGAGTTTAACTCAGTACATATAAATAATACTTCTGTTAGGCAAGAATCTTTTAACCACCTAGCCTCCAATAAGTCTTTACTTCTGAGGTATCCATGTCAGGCAGTTTCCTATTATGTTTTTATCTGATTATAGAACAAACATTTTGCACAAAAAAAAAAGATTTTAAAAATCCCCAGATTGTTGAAATTAGACTTAACCTCAAATTCCAAACCAGATATCAGGTCCGTCCATCTGGTGTCTCTGGAGGAAGGTTAGAGGAAGACTGGACAGAAGAGCAAGGTCACACCTCAGGATGCTGCATTTGAGCTTACACCAAAAACATGTCTTTGCACTGCGCAGAGTGGGATAGTATGTCATATAGCGACACTTCCTCGTTCAAATGTGCATGTGGGGGTCAAGGTCTTGCCCTTTTTAACCGTGTTCCTCTGCTCTGGGGTAACAGCCCCTGGGGTAGATAATAACAGAGTAATCCTCTTATCTGTTGCTGCTTCCCTCACCCTCACAGATCATTTTTCTTCTGCTCTAGTGTATCATGCCATACTGAGCTGGCACAGTGCTGAATGTTTTCCCATTTGAGTTTTGTGCACAGTTTGGCTCAGTTCAGATTACACTGGTGCAATGCAATGAAAATGAGAAAAATCAAAATGGTATTGATACTGTGCCATACCATGCCAAAAGCAATAGTACTCCCCCCTCTTAGTATGCTATTTAATCGTGTAATTGATTATAAAAAATTTAATTATTTCAAAAACACAGACAGTTTCGCCTGGTTCAAAAAGATAATATTTAAGTGAAAGAAACTCACTGGCACACACAGATATGCACTCAGTAGCTTACAATAAACCCTTCAAAGCTACACACATTGGCACACATATTGGCGCCTTCATCCAGGCATGTTGGGCATGGTGTGTGAAAGGTGCCCTGCTGGGTGGTTGGTGACAAAGACTATTTCTGTATTCTCTCTCAGACAGAGACAAGCAGGATGTGAAGGAGATGAACTCTCATCACACTGTGCTAAATAGCACCAAGGGGCACAAACCACACCTAACATTAGCATGCTCCTTTCTAAAGCTGTCATGCCTTTGGGCCATCAGTCTGCAGCTACTGAAAGGTCATTTGAGACCCATGAGCACATGCAGGTCTTAATAGCTAATGCAGAGGCTTTAATTTCTTCACTGTTGCATATGAAAATGGACTACAGGGTTTTAGGTTGTTTTATTTTTTCAGGCAAGGTCAATTTACCATGGCATTCATACTAAAAAAAAATAATATTGCAAGGGTTGTCTTGACTATCCATTTAAGGTGTCCCTTGCACTTTACAGCATTGTACTGTGTTGAGGAAAGTGTTTTAATTTGAGCTGCTACTATTGCCACTCACCAGGTGAAAAGGTGTTGAATGAATCCCCTAGTTAGCCAGCTGACTGTGAGATAAATGTGACATGCACTTAGAATCGTGCTTGTATTACCCCACTGTGATGATGGGTTGTAAAGAAAACTACCATGGTGTGATGATAGCTTTCAACTCTCACAGAGGGCGTCATTCACTGTGAATCCAGCAGCATCTGCCAGGTGCTAGCTAATTCTGTTCAAATAAACACATGTGGGGAAATTGCATAACCAGACCTATCTCTACACCTCGCTTTAACGCTGCGCTAGTATGAGTAGAAATTTCCTCAAAAGTTGAAAAGTTGGCATGTGTTTTTTTTGTTTTTGTTTTTTTTGGCATTTTCTGCTTCATTGGATAGTGGCAGCTGGAGAGATGGACATGAAATTCCGCTGCAGTAGGGCTTTAGCCTTGATACATAGGGCAGATGCTCTACCAGGTGAGCTATCATGACGGATGCCCCCAAGTGTAGGCTTGTTTGGAATTACTTGAAACTACAAACAAACAAAAACCTTATATTAGTCATTGGCTACGTCAGTAAATCAACAAAATGTCAAAAATAAGTAATGTCTTGCCGTGTCTTTGCTGTTGAAATTGAGTGGTATGTCATAATCTCTTCCGGCGTGAAAGAAATGATGTTGCTACTGGAAGGTCAACACTTTAAAGACCCATAAGCTGCAGAAATATGTTAAAATTTATAGTCATTGTTGCAAACAAAGACAAGATTGGCCCACTGACATGCAGGAGGACTTTCATTTCCATATACATACCCGTTCCATAAAATTTTATGAACACAATTAATTGTAGAGCTTTGCTCAACACGGCTTTTTAACAATCCCTGCACATTGGTTTTAAAAACAGTTTTATCTAAATGATGACAAATGCAAATGAAGCCTAAAATTTAGTTTATTAGCACAGTTATTTGCAGAGTTACAGTACTTTCTGATCCTCCTTTGACTACGTTTTAGGTTGTTTTTTTTCTTCTGAATTCCAAAAGTTGAGTTTATTGAGTCAACCCTGGGACTTATGAAACCGATGCGTAAAACATCATAAGTGACAGGGATGGCATCTGATCCCTTTAGATTTGACCTGAATCTGTCTATACTCTTCACCAGAACACAAGATTTTTATATCATACCCAGAATGCCTTTCTGTTCTCACAAGCACTTCCTGGTTGCACTCATGCAGGGGGTGATATCATATCATATAATAGAATCTAATAGAGGTGGGCGACAGTGGGACATAGGGAGATATATTGGTTGTTGGAAGAGAAGGAGTGAAGCCCATTTGTCAAGCAGTTATCAGTAGCATCCCGGAATTTGTCAGAGTCAATAACAAGACTGGCTATGCATTGACAGATAGTCTCTAACGTACAGTGAAACTGCAATTTTTACGCTACACATCGATGTCTATGCATCAGCTCTCTATATATTACGGCTTGTTTTGGCAGGGATTGAGAATGCACAGGGGGGACACCAGCAACAGGAGAGGAGTACCAATTAGGTGTGGACTGGATACGTAAATAGCAGGAGAGTTTAGACACAACATCTTTTCAGTGTTTGAAGAACCAATATTGAATTTGGAGATAATGTGGCGAAGATGAAACACTGTCTGATCAGACGGCCATTAGCTGCGTCCTACTCGTTTTAAGTGTTTTTTTGTCCTCCGCTCCTCTCACATATGCTCTTTTAAGTGTATTCATATTGAATGTTGGCAGATTCAAATCTTTAAATAGAACTGGGGGCATAGGAAGGGCATGTTTGGAGGAGGAGGGGTGTGAAGAAAAACAAGCTGATCTTTGATGTCTCTGTTTTACTTAACCCTCTAAAAGTAACCTTGATGAGATTCCAGGATCAATAAATCTCCAGGGAGTAAAAAAGATCAAAAATCACCTCTTTTTTTACTTTTTTCTGCCTTTTCCCGATCCCAATGGCTCTTCCATTTGTGTCCGCCTGTGTACCCCAAGGACCGTAAGCCTCTGCTCATTGGCTCCAGTTGCATTTTCAACCCTGCCCGGCAGCAGCTTCCATAACATAATGATTACTGTTAGAGAAAAGTGCCTCTTGGGGATGGAGAAGCAAAGCTGTGGTTGAAAAATGATGTTCCCACACAATTACGTGAGGACAGTGTAGGATTCCCCCCCTCTTCTCTGCGTCTTTTGGTCAATTGACAAAAGGAAGGAGGAGAAAAATGCTCGCTGTTACCTGCAGCTTCGAAGTTGTGGTTGGAGTCAGCAAGGTGTGCCAAGTATCACAGCTGTATCCTGCAATCGATGACCTGGCTGCCAGAGAGCTGGGATCAATGATGCCCTCCCTGTTCACACTGCAGGCTTCTCTTGTTTTTTCTCATAGGCATGCACTACAGTCCTATTTTTTCTTTGCTGAGCCTAGTTGGTGAGATTAGTTGCAACATAATTTAAGGCAGACAGATGGAGAAAGATAAGCACTCGCTAAGTTTTATTTATTTATTTATTCAATTGAGATTGACTGCAAATACCTTTTTTCGGCGTGCCAAATTTTCAAGGGCTGCTCATAAACATGTGGCCATGGGCTTAAACAAATCTAAAGTGCCTGGCCTTCTCTTAATTTGATCCTTCATTACAGGGTCAGACAAACATGGCACAGCAAGAGCTAATTTCCGCCAGTTTTGAGGGCAGTCGGCTCATCGCGTCTTTAAATCCCTGCATGGAAGGAGGATTGTATTTAAATAGTGGCTAATACTCTCTTGCCTGTTGTGTCGAAGAGGCAGAGATCACAGCAGAGTGCTGCCTTTTAAAAGTTAGCATGCAAGTAAGGCATTGTAGGCAGGTGTCAAACAAGATTGAAGATGCTGAAGTGGTATAAATGACTGGTGTTACCTGGTGTTAGACTGTGTTTAACATTTAAACTGTGAAGACTGAAATGTAAATTCAAGTAAACCAGGGTATTGCTGACTACTACTTCTTTTCTTTTCAAGATGAACTTGATATTCCAACCCAAGCAATACTCAATTATACCCCTGTCTTGCATTATATACCACCAGTAGAGCTCAAATTCTAAATTTCCAAGATCTTGTCTGAATGATAATGAGACGTTTGCAAGAGGGACACAGTTTTAAAAAGGCATTTGGGGCAAAATCTGAGCTTCTGATTCCCTCTTTGTCTCTGAGGTCTTTTGGCAAGCAGAGAGCTCTAGAGAACCCCTCTAGAGGGGTTGTGGGAAC
Source organism: Miichthys miiuy (assembly GCA_036365135.1). Lineage (NCBI taxonomy): Eukaryota > Metazoa > Chordata > Actinopteri > Sciaenidae > Miichthys > Miichthys miiuy. The sequence continues at coordinate 17,920,160 of CM071609.1, read as the reverse complement.
GCCATCTCCGTGCTCTATCCAAATTCTTCTGCCCGGCACAGTCGGATAAAGAGGCCACCGGCACAGCCTCCAGTGTTTCAAGTCTGATTAATCTTCTGATTAGCTTAATCCAGCAATGCTTCAATGGAGGGAAGCAATCCTCCTCTGGAAAGTTTCCTGTCTCACAAGAGAACTTTATATATTTCCCCTTTTCTCTCCTTTAGGCTCTGTTTTGATCTGTTATCTTTAAGGTTAAAGGTGTTGCTTGTAATCACATGGCTCACCTTACTTGAAAGCATTTGAAGTAGACTTATTTTTTTCCCTGGTTGGATCTCTACTGGTTGGCCTGATTTAATTTCATTTTAACGTCTCTTAATAAAGTTTCCCCACAACAAATAGCTTCTAAAGCCTATGTTCGATCGAGGCTCTGCTTATTGTTTAAAGAGACAAAAGCTAATGAAAGTCAGGTAGGGGAGAATGCTTTACTTAACGCCACTGGAAGATACAATGGGAGCCATTTTCTGATTTATCACCAGAGTTGGAGCAATGAATAGAAGATGTTAATGAAGGTCAAATGACAAAACACTCTCTGTGCTTTTATAGTGATGTTGGGTCTACACACATGCGCACGCACGCACAGTTTAGCACACGGCTGCTTAATTATTGTAGGACATTCACTTCACACAGTGTCTCCTGTTCTACTGGATAATGTTTTTTTGTAAAGAGTTCCCACCTAATTAGCTTTTTTGGTCTCTACCCATCTCTAAAACACCAAATAAATAGCATGCGCTTTGCTGATATGCAGGCCTCCCAGGCAATCCTCTAGTGTATTTAATAGACTATTTATTTTTAATAATTAAGCATTAGAGGTTGGTGGTAATCTTGTTACTCTTGGCGTGTTGCATTGACAAATGAGTTTGTTTAGTTTATCAATTATTTTTGAGCATTTGGATATCTTTCTATGTATTTCCAGCATTTCTATATCAAACATGATCATTAGAGTTGTGGGTTTGATCCTTGGATACTTTATCATTGGTTATTTGAAATGTTGATCAGCAGTTTTAGTTTGAAATTGTGTGTTTTTATTTATCAGTCACTGTGGTTAAATGCTGAATTGTCTTCTTTCATTGTCTTCTTGTTCTACCTACATCTACTCCATTGTTTTAGTGGATATTGAATATTGTGGAAGTTTAATTATATCATGTCCAACTATTTTGAAAGCACTAAAATCTGTGTGGGTGTTGACTCATTGTGATTCATTAAAAAAAAAGTCCTAGGTAGAAGCCAGGTTGAGAGACTTAAGCCCAAATTTTCACAAGACGTTTCATTTTCCTGTGACCAAGTTGACTGTTTGAACTTTATGAGTGTTTGAACTTTATGAGTGTGACTTTGAAGAGCAGGAGGACAGGCTGATTGAAAATAAACTGGCACATAGTTCAGTCATCCTCAAAGTAGAGTCTTTGAAGTTGCACATTTTACATTTGGGGTTTTTAGCTCATGGTGTCGCATGCAGTGATTCACACAGCATGAGCAAGCAAGAGTTTGGTGTCTTGACACTTTGACACGACGCGACGACTAGCTGCGGGTAGAAATGCTGTTGTGCTGTGAGATCAAGCCTGTGACCTTTTTAGTTACATGATATTCTCTCTAACATCAAGGCCACCCTGCTTCCTCTCCGGATGCAGGGCCCAGAGCAACAAGCATCACTACTATGTACTGCTGTGACACAAGTCTGGTTGGATATCGTCCCTTGCAACCACACTGCTTCAAGTTACACTGGGCACCATCCTAAATGGGCTTAAATTTTTAATTTGCGCTGGAGAACAGAGATCACATCTTGGGAGGATAGCATATCTGTAATTTATTTAAGAACCCCACAGAGGGAGAGTTATTTTGGAGGCGGAGAGCTGAAAGGGAAGTATCCGTGTGGCATTTTTTGTTCAGCCCAAGGGGCTTGTAGGTAGACTCCACTCGGCAGTGACCTTCTCGGTGATGTGGAGGAGCGCTGAGGATGAACATTCTATTTATGTTGCAATCCTCGGGTAAAAATGTTGAGTGCAGAAACTATTTCTCTTCCATCCTGAGGAACAATGGAAGCGTTTGAATAATTGATTTGAAGTTTTGCTAAAACTCTGTATCCTTTTACATTTTACCACAGTAAAATGATTAAACAGCTCTGACTCTGCGCACCATTTGAAGACACACTCCTCTGAAGAGTGTAGTGAAGAGTGCTTCACTTCCCTTGGTCAAACACGTCACCTTCACCTGCGTGAAATAAAAGCTTTGTCAGTCTTAATTAATTTGGGCATGATTAGTGCCGACAGGTGTGGTAGGTGTTCTGTATACACAAGCAGCGGCAACAAACAAACATGCGACAATCCGCAGTAATTTATTAAAATCACCATCAAAGCTGCCACTTATCCACGATGGTGGGGTGAGTGTGCACACGTGTGAAAGTGGGGTAAACAGGGCGGCCCATGGAAGCTGATGGTGGTGGCACGCTATCATACAGTTCATCCTTAATGAGTGTGGATTAGCGGGGATGATCCGGGCTTTGCAAACCTCTGGTCTGGGGCTGGTGGAGGTTGGGTGTGTGAGTGTGTGTGTGTGTGTGTGTGTGTGTGTGTGTGTGTGTGTAGTGATGGGAGGAGACATCATGACTCACGCCAAAGTCAGTTTCAAAATCATTCCCAGAATTCTCCACAATGCCAGATAAGTGTAATAATAATACATTAGATACCCCGAGTGTGTGTGTGCGTCTGTGTGTGGACACCCATCTTATCCTCTTGCTACCAATCACCATGCAGTGCATCAGCCACCTCCTCCCTCACAGATGAGCATAAGCGCTGATTAATATTCCTCCGCAGTGATTTATTCATTCATTTAATTATTTGCGAGCTGTTGCCTGCAAGGGGATAACAAAACATGTTTGTTGCTCTGTTTTAATTTCTTTACATTGTATAAAGAAGGAGCATAAAAACAGGGGGGGTGGGAATTAGAATGTAATGATTATTTTATGATTGGACTGCACAGTGTTTTTGGATGCTTTGTTGATAATGCTAAACCTTTAAGGCATGAATTGAGTGTGCTACCGCTCAGCAGCACAAATTATGCCACAGCTAAGAGAGGCTTGGGAGAAGCTTGTGACCATAACATCAACAGTTTGAATTTGCATGCTGGAAGTTAAGTCACGTCCGTGTGGACGTGGAGCATACGAATGAGTCAAACTGCTCTCTCCCTTAGCAACTACTAAAAGAGCTTCTCTTGAACTCCACATTTGAACCAGTAAACGTTGCTCAAAGGCTGGCAGGTAGAGGAGTGTGTGTACTGTGATGTTACTTGGAAGAAATGTGTGTGACTATGTGGATATGCAGCAGGGCAGTGCTAATCAAAGCATGCATCCTCTGTAAAGTTTAGTCCTGAATGACTGAAATTAAAAACAAAACCTTCATATATAGAGTCCAAGATCAGCAGGGAGTTGCAGAGACTGACTCCCAGGGCTTCAATGGTCCTGAAGCTTTGGCATCTCTAAATGGAACTGATGCCCTAGATTTGACCATGAGGTCAAGTTAACAAGTGGAGTTTTCAAATAACCTGTCATCTCTGTTTAAATACAGCTCTCTTTTAAAGCAATGGATATTCTGGATTTTTTTTCTGCAGCCACATAAAGACGTAATAGTGATATGTTTGCTATCAGAATGAAATATGGGCCACTGTCACAAAATGGCAAACCCATTCTTTTATTCAACCCTAGACCTCTCCTGTCACAAATATCTACACACAGTGTACTGCAGTGTACGAGATGGAAGTCAGACAGTCAGACAGATAACAGTTTTGAGTAGCAGCCATAGACATGTGGCCTGGGAGATGATTTATCATAATTAATCCGCTATGTGCAGTCCCAACAGCCGCCCATTCAAACCCCCCACCAATCCACCACACTCACACATACACACACACACACACACACACTCACAATCTCCCCACCCCCTAGTCGGTAAGGCTTGGGAACACAGCTGTGACCACCTCGGCGCCTTTCCAACCCAATGTCACCAATGTCCCTATCGAAGGACATCGAAGAGGATTTAGCCCGTCTATCTCTCTTCCTCCCTGTTAAACCCCCTGAACCTTCACAATAGAACACGCGCTGTACTTTATCATGCCCATCATATCATGAACCATTAACATGAGGGCCTACAATAACATTATTTATGGAGGCGTTAATATTAATATCGACCTGTGCGCTGTCAGGCGAGCTGATTTACTCAGAGCTGGAATGCCGGGCCGTGTAGAGGTGGCAGGTGGACTAATTGAATATCAGTCACTGCATACAGCGTGCCGATAGACGCTCACCTACTGAACAAGCACACACACACACACAAATCGCTGAACTACACATGCAAAAAAAAAGACGCGCGTGACCTCACTCCAAACTTAAGTAAGCATTAAGAGTGTGTGTGCAGGTGTACATCAGACAGGTCACCTTATAGCCTTTTTAACCAACGTTGCATGGCAGTAATCATGACTGGAGCTCTGCTGAGAGTATGTTGGTATAATGGAGGCTCTTGTACTTATCTGCACGAAACAGGCCCCACTAATGAAACTTCAGTCAGAGTGGCTCATTGCTGGAGCGTTTCATCTGTGAATTGTGCTGTATGAGTGTGTGGTGGCTTACTGACAGAGCACAGAGGTACAGGATTAGTTAGCAACCATGGAGAATAATGAGGTTGCAGGACAAATAAACTCTTGAGTCTGGTGTTTGTTTTGAGGGCAGCTCTTGCCAATTTTAGTCAATTTGAAACAGTGTTTTAAACCTTAAAAACCTAAGATGTTGGATAGGATTGTGCTCATTTTGTGAAAAACAGCACATGGTTTTTAATTGAGCCATTGGTGGACAAAAGAACCAACATAACATTGCTGGCTTTATCTGTCCATTAAAGTGATGCCATTTTTTGTCATTCAGACATAAATGACTTTTACATTATTGTTTTCTACAGCTTCATTCAGGCATGACAGCACATATCTGTTGTCTCCCACGCTGCATCACTGATGGATTTTAAAACTTGAAGCCGCTGAAGTCTTAATGACCATCATGACTGGTAGGGACAATTGCCAGTGCTTCTAACAATGAATCTACTGATGCACTTTAACATCCATCTCATCATTTAATGTCATTTGATAGTGATTTCAGCTGACTGTTTCACAATATCCGACAGTTAATTCCTATTAGCTCACATGCTGCATGTGACAAGCTTTTCTGGCCATTCAGTGGAAACAGAATGTTTATTGTTGTAGGAGGGTTTTTAAACCTCTTCTAGTGTTGCACCATGTGTGGAAAATAGTTTTTACTGATCTGATGTGAGATCGATCTCCGCACACCTTTAATATGGTCTCTTTCAAAATGTTTCCTAGTTGATATACTGATTCTGATAATAAATGTATTACAGTGATCTTAGACAGCAGTACTTGACTACAGCTGCTGGTTTAATTCCCTATATAGCTGGGTAGATGTAATAGTGCAAAACAAAGAAAGTACAAGCAAGACATGTAGACATTTGGTCATTTCCAGTATTTTGTGGGTCAGAATGCAGCCTGCAGTAGATTGGAATACATTTGAATGACTAAAGGAGGTTATTATCCAATGAATGTCTCATTATTTCTTTCTCAGAGCCCAAGGGGGCCTTGACTGGTGCCTCGGTGCCTTGCTACATGGCTTTGAATTGAAACAGTAATTTCCATGAGGTTGATTCTCCTTCTTTTACATTAGCATTTTTCGGCATTTAGCCAATGCTCTAAACCAGAGCAGCTTACAGTGAGCGATCAAGTAGAGACCTGTTCAAGGACACTATGTCAGCAGAGGTCACACAGCTGTTGACATTATGACTACTTAAAGGCCTATCACATTTGTGTTGCATTTGTTCTTATTATTATCATTTATTCTTAACACGTGGGCATCCTATTTTGTGAGACCTAAAGAAAAAAGTGCTTCAGAAAATAATAAATGCAGCAAGACACTGTGCTGTAAATGGGTTGAGGTCAATTAATTTATGAATTCAGTGAATTTCAAGTACATCTTTCTTTGCACCATTAAGGTCAGGAAGCTTGCATTCCTGATAGAGAAAGGAATGCATGTGCCAGAAACAGAAAGTGTTTTTCAATAACCTTCTATAACCTACTAGTTAAATTATTATTATTATTATTATTATTATTATTATTATTATTTTAAAGATATTTTTTGGCCTTTTTGAGCTTTTTTTTTTTTTTGTGGGGAGAGCGAGATGGGGAATGGCATGCGGAAAAGAGCCACAGGTCGGATTTGAATCCTTGGCTGCCGTGGCAAGGACTGAGCCTTTGTACATGGGGCGGATGGTCTACTGACTGAGCTGAACAACACCCCCTAGTTAAATTATTGACTTACAATTGTATTTGTTGCAGCACATTTTGTGTCAGGTGAAGACAGCACTTGTATGATCCAATATGATGAGCAGATGAGCAAACTGAAATGCGTGTCGACATTACAACGCTGATATAAAATTGTGAAACTATTCAAAGGTAAATGTCAACAAATTTTTGGAGCTTTGCCTGATCCACTCTAATGTCTTGACAAATCCAGTGTATTTTGTCTGTTATGGCCAAAGTATTGGTGACTTGTCCAGCGTGTACCCTGCCTCTCACCCCAATCAGTCCTAGTCAGCTGGGATCGACTCCAGCCCCTCCGTGACCTTAGTAAGGGTAAGCGGTTATGGAAAATGGATGGATGGATGGATGGATGGATGGATGGATGGATGGATGGACGGACTTCAAGTTCTCTGTGTAACATTCAGAAAAATTCTTGTTAATAATGACACCTTTGGTCGTTATGTGAACTGCAGTCGGCATCCTGTTGCTTGCACTCCATAGGCACAGGTGATCATCCTGGGCATCAGTGGCATACACAGGAACGCTTGAATGCTGGACCATAAATTAAAAACATTTTTAGAATAATGTAACTATCTATAATGTTCCTATATATTTTTTTTTTGGACCATTGGCTCCATGATATTAACCAGCTTGCCATTTGCAAGTATCAGTGTTGCATACTGCTGACATAACATCCATGGGATTTTCCCAGAAAATGTGTTAACATAAATCAGTCCACAGGATGCTATATGCAACCAACAAAGTTGTGAATATGTAAAATTGCCTGACAGTCTTACACATGGCACCTTTAATTTACCTATCTTTTTACAAAATATAATAACTTCTTACTTTAATTTTGTCATTTTTGAATGTGAGAGAACTAAATTGCTGATAGCTCAGATTCAGTCACCTACATAGAAGCAGCACCTCAGCTCTCTTGTTTCCTCATTTTCCCTGACTTCCCTCCTCTCTTCCTTTTCTCTTTTCCTCTGATCTGATTTCACAACTTGTCATTTCCTCTCCACTCTACTCTCTCTTCCTTTTGGCTCCCTCTATCACCTCCTTCCCCATTATCTCCTCTCTTGTCTTTTCCTCTCCACTTATCCTTACTTCTCCTCCTAGTTTCTTTTAACTCTCCACCTGACTTCTCTTCTGTCTTTTCCCCTGGCTTGTGTTAGTCTGTCGTTTCCTTGCAGCTTTCAGCTCCATCAACTTGTCCCTTCTCGACTCCTCCTCCTCCTCTCCTCTTGACCTGAGTGCTCCTCCTCCTGTCACTGTCTGCTCTCCTCTCTCTGAACTCGTCCTCCTCCCACCTCTGACTTCTCTTGTTTTGTTTTGTTTTTTTCTCTGAGACATCCCTTCCTTTCTTTTGTCCATTGATCACCTGAATTTCGCATCCCTGCCCTCCTTTCCACTCACATCTTTACTTTTTCTTTTGTAATCCTCTTTGTTCTCTTCACACTGTACTGAAGATCTGGTTTTTAATAGGCCATATGAATGATTTTTTTTTTTTTTTACCTTGAGAACAATGAAGAATGAGGAGGTGGGTGGAGGTGAGGTGAGGACAAGACAGGAGGACACCAGGTGCTGCTATGCTGCTATTCATTCAAAAAGAAAAAACTATCAGCGTTGACATTTCATCATCTGAGGTCGAAATGTGCAATGTTTTTTACTTCTCAAGTAGCAGATCTGTTGACATTTACACAGTAGTATGAAGCACAGCCTTGTGTTTTGTTTTTGGGTTTTTTTCATGTATCTGCTCCGTGAGTTCCCTGTTCTTCTATTCTGAATGTACCCTATGTGGTCACTTCGCTGGAGAGAAAAATACATGGACCCATTTCTGAGCGTGCATGTTTTCATTTCCCAATTTGCCATGCACCATGATGCTTGGCCATCTGTCTCAGCACGGTAACTAAATTCAATGCCAATATGTTGCAGGGTCATGAGAAAACAAACCGGAGCTGCTTTCCACATGAGTGGACCAAAGCATAACTTAACCCCCCTGTTCCACAGCAAAAACCACTGACAGAGTTTGAGCATCACACGCTCACCTGTGTGCTATTGTGAGGATGCCGGGTGAGATTTCCACTATCTCAGACGTTGATTTAGGAGGAATTTTAGCTTCCGCGCTGTTCCGCTAAACCTTCATTCCGGCTGATTAATGGCGACTCGCCCAGCCAAGGGAGTGTCTCATGCGACGGAGGAAGCGGTAGTGCAACAGCATGTGTGCAGTGAATAAATGCTGTACATTAAACAAATTCCCCCGCGCTCGTCTTGGCAGCCAGGCATGTGGGAGAGTATTGCAGAATCGGCCACTTTTTTTTTTTCCTTTGTCTCTTTCGCTAACTGACACACGCATGCAAGCAAGTGTGAGAAGCCACGCATGCATTTACTTCTCAACAATTTTGTTCAGAAATCAGTGTTGCTTGTTTTCAAACCCACCCTGTGCAAAATGTTTTACACACTGTCTAGTATACTCACATTCATGTCCCTGCACACTCACGCATCCACTCTCCTGTGTGCTGCAGTCGGTGTATCAGGGGAATCCCTCTGCAGCCAGCCTGTTAGTTGACACTGATTGGCCAGCAAGGGCCAACCTGACCCCAGTGGCCTGTCAGAATAAAGGATCATGTTGACCATCGGCTGTCGAGGTAATAATGCCTATGGAGGATGCTGGGAGACTGTCTAGAAGCAGCGGCCAGTTCAGGAGACAAAAACGGAGGCGGAAGTAGAAAGAGGCCAACATCAGGCTGAGAACTTTCTGCTGCCAAATATTTCCTTTTTCCTCCTTCAACACAGCATGAAGTTGTCTCATTGATGTCAGACAAAGTTCAATTTCAGCACACAGTCACATCCAGATAATGTAAATGTCCATATTTTAATTACTTAAATAAGCAGAGCACTTGACAGTAACAGCAGTCAGTATAATTCAAGAATCAAAGCATGAAAACATACAGTGATCTGATGTTATGCCGTGTGGATAAGAATATCATATCATTGGCAATGCATTAGCACTTGGTATGAATTATGTGTTCTCATTA